>CM053027.1:368071703-368611703 GCA_028564925.1 Lithobates sylvaticus
AGACAAACCACTTAACACTGGCAGGGGTGTATAAAATGATCAGCTTTTAATTATGCAAAACCATTATCCTAAAAGGAAAAAACAGCTGTAACTGATTATAAAGTGGGTGCTGGAGTTTGGCTTCAATTTGCCAGTGTATCTAAATCTGCTACTACATTTAACACTCCCAGACTGACAATTCTGCTGTCTGCTGTGCCACCTGTGCTCATTCACCCAGAGCTGTCTCTCAAATACAGGTGGTGTGTTACTGGCCAGATCACCAGCTGAAACCACCTGGGAGGAAAAAAAGCTTATAAAGAAAACGAATGCAGCCACCATATTGAAAGATTGGTAAGCTGCAATAGATCAAGTTTTTTGGTTTTGGGTCAATACCGCTTTAAAGAATCTCCACTCAGGGGTCTTGTGTGGAGAAAACCTTAATACTAGAGACCAACACTTTAAAGTGTTTTTTTAGGCAAAACTGTTTATTTTTTTACTTTTTAAAAAATGAATTCTCTGCATTTTTGAGACAGATATAACTTTATTTGGATGGTATTTAATCACCACTGGGTTTTTTCTTCGTTTCAGTTATAACATTTAGCAAATGGGTAATTTTTCTCCTTTACTGATGTGCGCTGATAAAACTGCACTTATAGGATGGCACTAAAAAGGCACTGTTGGAGCTGCACTGATAACCAGGACAGCGCCACACTAGCCGATATCGGTGTTGTATCATTAGCCGTCCCCCATCACGAAGTGTCCACTGTGTACTGCGCATGCGCAGTACACAGGACACCCATATTCCGAAAATTGCCGAGGATCAACGGCGCCTGCACCGTGAGTCCACTTTCAAGCCCCACCATCCAAGTGGACATAGAGTTAGAATATAAAAGAGCCGAGCGCAGCGAGGCCGTGCCCGAAGCGTGGCGAGCGAAGCGAGCCCGCGAGGGGCCCTCTAAGTTTGACTAACCCTATGTCCGCTTGGATGGTGGGGGCTTCACCTCGACTCACGGCGCAGGCGCCGTTCATCTTCCAACAATTTCCGAAAATCTTCATGCTCCGTACTGCGCATGCGCTGTACACTTCGGACACCTAGTGACAGCCGGACACTTCGTGACAGAACACCGGCTCTCCTCTCCTTGCGCTGTGACAGCGTGTGAGGAAAGGAATGCCAATAACTGACAAGTTTGTTTACATATGATCAGCTGTGATTGGACACACACATGTTAAAGGGTGACTGGCCCTTTACAATGATCTGTGGTCACAGAGCACACCGGATTCATCCATGGACGCCCTCCTAGAACTGGACCACCCTGTAGCCATCTTTCAGCTACAGAGCAGTCAAGAAGTGGTTAAGGTAAAAAAAAATAAAAAAAAACACCTTCCAAAAGTTTCTCCCCTTAGCCCCCTTTAAACATTTACCTGAGCCCAATCTCGATCCAGCGCTGTACCCATTTGCAGAAGCTTTTCTCTCCTCTCTTTTCTCACAGGAGACTCAGCAGCAGTGAAAGCTTGTGAGGAGCCTGTGAGGAAGGGGGTGGGGCCGAGCTGCTCTGTGTGTGTCTATGGAGCACACAGCCCAGCTGAGGAGCAAGCCCACATACATGCCCCCAAAACAGCCGATTTGCTATGGAGCACTCAGAGAAGAGGAGAAGCAAATATCACTGGTGGGGGACCCTAGAAGGCCACACTATGCAAAACTTTGGCATAGACCAGGTAAGTATAACATGTTTGTTGTTTTGAGGGAAAAAAGATGCTTTACAATAACTTTAAGGGGGAGGACCATTTCCAAAGTAAATTGCCTTAAGAAAGGTGAGCTACGGCTCCAGAACATGCCATTGTTTTAGGAAAGCCATAAGAAGTCCCGTTTGCGAGAAGCCATGCGGGGAGCAAAACAAACATGTGGAAGAAGGTGCTCTGGTCAGATGAGACCAAAATTTTACTTTTTGGCCTAAAAGCAAAATGGTATGTGTGAGGGAAAATTAACACTGCACATTACCCTGAACAGGCCATCCCCACCGTGAAACATGGCGGTGGCAGGATGTTGTGTGGATGCTTTTCTTCAGCAGGGACAGGTAAGCTGGTCAGAGTTGATGGGAGGATGGATGGAGCCAAATACAGGGCGATCTTAGAAGAAAACTTGTTGAGTCGGTAAAAGACTTGAGACGGGGCAGAGGTTCACCTTCCAGCAGGACAACGACCCTAAACATACAGCCTCTGGTTGTCTTGCTTGTGGCTGTCAGAGTCTTGCTATGCCTCATGGGAGTTGTAGTTCTGCAACAGCTGGAGGTCTGCTAATTGCATATCCCTGGTTTAGGTCAAAGCATACTCATGTGTTAGAATGGCCCAGGCAAGGTCCAGACCCAAGTCCAATTGAGGATCTGTTGTGGCAGGATTTTAAAGTTGCTGCTCAGACGCTCTATATCCAATCTGACAGAGATTGAGCTATTTTGCAAAGGAGAATGGGCAAAAATGTAACTCTCCAGATGTGCAAAGCTGGTAGAGAAATCCCTAAAATAACTTTCAGCTGTAATTGCAGCAAAAGGTGGTTCTACAAAGTATTGACTCGGGGGCTGAATACAAATGGACGCCACGCTTTTCATATATTTATTTGTAAGAAATGTTAAAAACCCTTTTCTTTCCACTTCACAATTATGTGCCACTTTGTGTTGATCCATCACATAAAATCCCAATAAAATACATTTATGTTTTTGGTTGTAACATGACAAAATGTGGAAAATTTCAAGGGGTATGAATATTTTTTCAAGGCACTGTATAGCAAGGGGTGGGTCAAATCTCAGATTTTTCAGAATTATATATTTTTATCTGCCTATATTTGGGGCTGTTGTGCATGGCCTTTCCACAAAGTGTAACCTGCTTAAATATAATTTTCATCATATGCAGAGTTTGAATAACTATATATTTGTGACAAGTTCATATAAAACATACACAATACGCTAGGATATTGTTTGTTGCAAGTTAAAATATATGTCAGAAAACAAATAAATAAGCAATACATCTCTAAAATGTATGCACATTTTTCATGTTTTATCCAATTAAAGACAGAAAAGTACAGAACAAGATTTGTTGATCTGACAGAAATGCACTTTGCTCCCAATATCTGTTCCGTATAGGGTGTGCGCAAAGAACAATTCTGAATTTATGACATGACCAACATGTATTTTTGCGTACTGGAACAGAAAAAAAATTCAACTGTATATATTAAAGACCAAAAAAAAAAAGTGGATTTACATATACTTTAAGGAAGTAAACATCAGGTCATTTTACTTCTGCTCTGCAGGGGGAGCTAAAGTACACAAAAAACACCCACAAGTCGACCTATTCAGAATTGTGCAACATTTGGATAAAATGATTTAACTCTTGAAAGCATCTACTACAATCTACATTTAATATGACATGTAAAAAGAAAACAAAAATGTACAATTAAAAGAAATACTGCAATATGGAGTGTTAAATCTTTAACATTTAGAATTTCGTATTTGAATAAAAATGATGCCATGTCCTAGTCTAGTCACGGTGGTTAGACATGACTGCAGCTTTTTTTTTTTTTCTTCAAGGTCAAGTCATCCAATATTCTTTCACAGGTAATAATAATTCTGTCATTTCATGTTCATTCAGAGGGAACCCACTGCACATTTTCATGTGCATGTGAATAACATAAGTTATTTCTTCTTTTGGGTATTCAGGAAAAGCTGCCTGAACTGGCTGATTTTGTCAGAATAGCACTTATTGTAGTAACATACTACATAATCCATATGTAGGCCACAGAACACAATATGTTCGAAAGAATGTAAGCGGTTTGTAGTTACCTTGATGCTGGAACATGTATCTAGGTGAAACTAGATATTTTTAGGAAGCAGTAATAGCAGAAAAGGAATTTCTCTCTATAGGTTTCATTGTATGCCAGCTGGAAAGTTTGTAACCACAGCCATACAGGATATGGTACTCGGCGCTACCCAACTGTATAATTAATAGAAGAATCATGAAAATTTGTCAAATATAGTCCGATACAATGCCCCAAATTGCAAGGCAATTAGTATGCTAAACTTTACTTCATGCTTTAGAATGACATCTCAGTACTTTGATTGTCTTTAGAAAGGATGGAAAAAGGGGTCCAATACATACATACACAGCTACCCCTGTACAATTGGCACCAAATAATGTGGAAATTATTACCCATTATGTTTTAATTCACTGACTGCACAATATATATATATATATATATATATATATATATATATATATATATATATATATACATACATATACATACATATACATATACATATACATCTATATATCATTTATATATAGATAAAGGTTCAAGTTTACTTAAACCCCAACTATGAACTTTTAAATTTGTTCTCTTTTGGTAAAAGTTTATGTAAAGCTTTTTTTTTTACTTTTTTTTTTAACTTTAATCAGAAAATGTAATCAGAAAATTTAGTCCTGCTAGATCAAATCAGGCTGGTCCCTTTTGCAGTTTTAGTTCCTATACTGTTCAAAATCCAGTAATACACTGTATAACCCTCCTCTGCACATGCTCAGAGCATTTTTAGGCACTGTGCCAAATTTATAAAGGGAGGAGATCTGCTGACAGCTTAAAGATTTATTGCTGCTCAGGGGCCTGGGCTTCAACAAAATGGCAGCCTCCAGCAAGAAGAAACAGGAGCAATGCTTGAGGAAATGTACAGCACACACTAATTTTGGTAGCATAGTTATTAGTGTGGAATGTATGTTTCTTGCTAAAGAACATTATTCTTTATCAAGTTGTTTTGGGTAAAGTTCTGCTTTAAGTTTTCAATAGAGTAAGGAGGGGCTGACCTTCTGCTGGCGGCGTGCGCGCGACCCACGGGCAGGCAAATGCAAAATCACGTTTATATACGGGATTTTGCCTGCCCCTGCCATTCTGCACACGTATATGTACATGAGGCGGTCGGGAAGCGGTTAACTCTAAACTGGTGACCTGTAAAGTCTTTTAAAGCATCGCCTATGGGTATCTTTAAAGTCTTTCACAACTCCACGGGCACAATCAATTTTTAAATTCGACAAATTAGGTAACTATTTACTCGGCATAACATCATCTTCTATATTTTACCAAAAATGTGGGTATTATATTGTTTGTATGCACTAAAATCCATGAAACTGTATTTTTTTCCAGAAAATGTGTGATTTATAAATTGCTGTGCAAATATTGTGTGACATACAAAACTGCAACAACCACTATTTTATTCTCCAAGGCCTCTCATTATAAAATAAATATTTAATGTTTCAAAGGTTCAAAATAATTTTCTGCAGATTTTTACACGAATGTGAGAAATGTCAGCATTGGTCCAGTTCTGAAGTGGTTGTAAAGCCAAAACTTTGTTTTTACCTTAAAGTGGTTGCCTCGGACAATAAATATGAACAAAGTATATGCCTCTACGACACTATGGGGGTTATTTACTAGAGGAAAATCCACTTTGCACTGCAAGTGCACTTGGAAGTAAAGTCTCTGTAGATCCGAGAGGGACATGCAAGGAAAATAAAAAACAGCATTTTAGCTTGCACATCATTGGATGATAAAATCAGCAGAGCTTCCCCTCATTTTAGATCTACCCCTTAGATTTAGAGCGACTGCACTTTCAAGTGCACTTGCAGTGCAAAGTGGATTTGCCTTTCGTAAATAACCCCCAATGTGTCATTTCTGTCTGCTGATCTGTTAATTTCTGTCTACTGCTTCATTCCTCCGCTATCAGCATAAATCACTTATGAGAAGTTTTCCTGACACCAAGAGAAAAAAGGTAATGGGAGGGAGCTCTAACAGATTGACAGCCTCAGATGTGTTCCTGTGTGCAGTGTGAAAGGTTGTGTGTCCCTTCCCTCGATTCAGCTGTCAGAGCTCCCCTCACTGAGCTCTGCAGAGTGTAACTTCAGCTCTGACAAGCTTTTCAAATTCTGGACTTTGAATGGCTGCAGAGAAGAGAAGACTGCAGATAAACAAGTAGAACTTGTGTCAGAGGATTTGTTTCATCTCTATACATCACCTGGGGCCAGTCACTTCACTGCATTCCCTGCATTAAGGTAAAAAATGTTTTACAGCTTTCTGTCCTCCCCACCTCCCTAATCACTTACCCAAGTCCTCAACAATCCAACGATATGCACGTCTGAATCTCTTCTCCTCTCTTCCTCTTTCCACAGGGATTCAGGCAGCAGCATGAGCCATTGGCTTCTGCTGCTGTCAATAAAATGCTGTGAGGAGGAAGCCGAGGGGCCAAGCCGCACTGTATGTGTCTATGGAGCGTGGCTCCATAGACACACACCGCTCTGGAGCGAGGATGCACGTGTGCCCCCATAGCAAGCGGCTTGTTATTGGCGCACCTGGTGAAGAGGAGGTGCCAAGATCGCTGATGAGGGACCCCAGAAGAAAAAGGTCTCGGGCCGCTCTGAGCAATACCATTGCGCAGAGCAAGGGAGTATAACGTTTTTTAATTTTATTTAGAAAAAATATTAGTAACACTTCAAAATGACAAACCTACTGCTTCTATTTCTGTAGGAGATACTCAAGGTGTGTAAATCCTCTATAGCCCAACAAAACCACTGAGCACTGTATGACGTGAACTCCAACAGAGAGATGCTGCAGTTGTGGCCTGCAGAGCTAGGGTCTTTCTCAATTCAAACAAACAGAGTTTAGGCAGCTCTTTCAACTACTTTAGCCCTCACTCCTGAGAACATCTGTTCTGGCGTCCTCAAAAGATTTCCATATTGGCCTTTAAAAAGTTTTTTTTTACCAGCAAGACTAAAGACTTCAGATACATGCAGGGAACCACATGAGACTGGTGCATCAAATAGACAGCTCATGTAACCAATTAATGCAAAGAAGCAACTCTCCGACCTCTTAACACTGCACTGTGAAGAAGTCTACTGTGCTATGATCATATTTTGCGGTCAGCAGCAGGCACAATGATTTTTCTTAAGATGAAATGAGCAAAGCAGTTTCCATAGCAACAATGATGAGGTACTCTGGTGACTACAAAGAAATTATATTAGCAGTAATAAGGAAGCAGGTAAATATCTGCATTGGTACTTAGAGAGTGTAGGTAGCTAGCTGTGCCACGCACACAGTAGTTTGGTTTGTTAGTCCCCTTTCCCACTGGGGTGGTTTTAGGGCGATTTGCAGGCGCTATTTTTAGCGCTGTAGCGCCTGCAAAGCGCCCTAAAACAGCCGCTGCTGTGTCTCCAATGTGAAAGCCCTGAGGACTTTCAGACTGGAGCGGTGCGCTTGCAGGGTGGTCAAAAAAGTCCTGCAAGCAGCATCTTTGGAGCGGTGAATTCACCACTCCTAAACCACTTCTACCCATTGAAATCAATGGCAGCGCGGCTATACCGCCGGCAAAGCACCGATGCACTTTGCTGGTGGTTTTAACCCTTTCTCAGCCGCTAAGACCACCGCTAAAACTATGGTAAAGCACTGCTAATAATAGCTGCGTTTTACCGCTGATGCCCGTACCGCCCCAGCGTGAAAGGGGCCTTAACCACTTCCGGACCGCCACTCGCCGATATACGTCCTAACTTTGAAGAAGAATATCGACGTTATGGCAGCAGATAATAGTGGTCTCTGTGGCGGATTCGCTGTGAGATCACTTTTATTGGCCGCGGGAGAGGGCGCTCCGGTGTCCTCCACCGCTTACCGTCGGCGATCGGATGCTGTTCCATACTGGGCATGGAGATGAATGAGGGGAAGGTGGCCCACCCCTCTCCATACCATTGCAGGGTGGAAGCGACGTCAAAAACGCCACTTCCACCCATAGCTCTTAAATGGCCATTTTTTTTTTTTATTGTATTTTTGTGTAAATATGAAATCTGAGGTCTTGTTGACCCCAGATCTCATATTTAAGAGGTCCTGTCATGCTTTTTTTCTATTACAAGAGATGTTTACATTCCTTGTAAAAGGAATAAAAGTGACAACTTTTTTTTTTTTTTTAAAAGAACAGTGTGAAAATAAAAGGTAAAATGAATAAGAAAAGAAAACAAATTTGTAAACATGCACCGTCCCGCCGAGTTAAGCGAACGCATATGAAAACGGTGTTCAAACCTGTATCGCCGCGATTAGTAGAGCAAGAGCAATAATTCTAGCCCTAGACCTCCTCTGTAACTCAAAACATGCCACCTGTAGAATTTTCTAAACGTTGCCTATGGAGATTTTTAAGGGTAAAATTCCACGAGCAGGAGCAATTTTGAAGCATGACATGTTGGGTATCAATTTACTCTGCGTAACATTATCTTTCACAATATAAAAAATGGGGCTAACTTCACTACAATGTCTTATTTTTTTAATTAAAAAAAGTGTATTTTTTTTCCAAAAAAAGTGCGCTTGTAAGACTGCTGCGCAGATACGGTGTGATAGAAAGTATTGCAACGACCGCCATTTTATTCTCTAGGGGGTTCTAAAATGTATAATGTTTGGGGGTTATAAGTAATTTTCTAGCATAAAAGGCTATTTTTAACTTGTAAAACAACAAATCTCAAAAAGAGGATCGTCTTTAAGTGGTTAACAATACTTTTCTTTAACACACGCCACACAGTACCTACTTTAGTAGTAGAAAAACAACACAAATCTATCTTAGCCAAAAGAAAAAAAACAACATGTCAGACAAAGACATTACATGTCACTGAGCAATAGTTTGCCAGCTATATAGTATGTAAAGTGCTCAAGTTCAGCTATGTAAAGGCCTGGAATAACTCCCAAACACCACAGCAGTGCACTGCAGTTGCCCATTAGAGGTTTTCAGCACTTAGCAAAAAGATTTCTTTTCTGAGCTGCTTAATTCATTCTTCTCAGGCAGGGCACATCAGTGCTTTGATTCTATACGCCATTGTGTCCCTAACAAGGCTTATTAAAAGCAAGTGTGTAGCCAAATACACTACTGGGCTTTTGCCATATCCTGGCATGATTCCTGGTACACAACAACAACCTGGCACACACTTCACTCGCATTTCCCTCTCGTTCTGTGTCACTTTAAAACTCCAGCTGGCATTCAGTCATTTGGAACCTAATCCCATTACCAGCCCACAACTACAGCTGAACAGAAGCAGATTTACAAAGTGTTGGAAGAATACCGTAGTTTACCTCAATACAATCACACTGGCACAAATAAATTGTACAGAACACTCCTGCTGTTGCTCTAAGTGAACTGTTAACTCCTTATTAAAATAATCAATCTTTTACCCATTCTAGAAGCAGCAATTAATACAACAGGTACAATAAGGTAAATTTTCATTATGCCAAAAAGAAGCACCTCTGTGAGGATAGAGTTAGAGCTCAGATTTTCAAATGTTCACAGCAGTCAACAGGTTCTGCTTGCTTGGAAGGCACATTTTCAATATGTTAATACATTACAGCGCACAAATTACATTTAAACCTGGTGTTTAATACCTGAATCTACAGATCAAAACTTGCAGAAAAAAGTTTACACACTACAGCTCATTAATTCTGTGTATATGTCTCATTGCATGCAGTAGGTAGTTCTAGTTCTGTTTGTATATGTCTCATTGCATGCAGTAGGTAGTTCTAGTTCTGTGTATATGTCTCATTGCATGGAGTAGGTAGTTCTGTGTATATGTCTCATTGCATGCAGTAGCTAGTTCTAGTTCTGTGTATATGTCTCATTGCATGCAGTAGCTAGTTCTAGTTCTGTGTATATGTCTCATTGCATGCAGTAGCTAGTTCTAGTTCTGTGTATATGTCTCATTGCATGCAGTAGCTAGTTCTAGTTCTGTGTATATGTCTCATTGCATGCAGTAGCTAGTTCTAGTTCTGTGTATATGTCTCATTGCATGCAGTAGCTAGTTCTAGTTCTGTGTATATGTCTCATTGCATGCAGTAGCTAGTTCTAGTTCTGTGTATATGTCTCATTGCATGCAGTAGCTAGTTCTAGTTCTGTGTATATGTCTCATTGCATGCAGTAGCTAGTTCTAGTTCTGTGTATATGTCTCATTGCATGCAGTAGGTAGTTCTAGTTCTATGTATATGTCTCATTGCATGGAGTAGGTAGTTCTGTGTATATGTCTCATTGCATGCAGTAGCTAGTTCTAGTTCTGTGTATATGTCTCATTGCATGCAGTAGGTAGTTCTAGTTCTGTGTATATGTCTCATTGCATGCAGTAGGTAGTTCTGTATATATGTCTCATTGCATGCAGTAGCTAGTTCTAGTTCTGTGTATATGTCTCATTGCATGCAGTAGCTAGTTCTAGTTCTGTGTATATGTCTCATTGCATGCAGTAGCTAGTTCTATGTATATGTCTCATTGCATGCAGTAGCTAGTTCTAGTTCTGTGTATATGTCTCATTGCATGGAGTAGGTAGTTCTGTATATATGTCTCATTGCATGCAGTAGCTAGTTCTAGTTCTGTGTATATGTCTCATTGCATGCAGTAGCTAGTTCTAGTTCTGTGTATATGTCTCATTGCATGCAGTAGGTAGTTCTAGTTCTATGTATATGTCTCATTGCATGCAGTAGCTAGTTCTATGTATATGTCTCATTGCATGCAGTAGCTAGTTCTAGTTCTGTGTATATATCTCATTGCATGTTATAGGTAGTTATAGTTGCAAGTTAAATACCATATTGCCGCGTACACACGAAGGGACTTTTCCCGGCGGACCTAAGTCCAGCGGACAATCCGCTGGACTTTCCAGCTGGGTCCGCTGGACTAAAAAGCGAACGGACTTGACCACACACGATCACGCAAAAAGTCCGACGGTTCACGCGATGACGTACAGCACGTACGACAGGACTAGAAAACGAAAAATACTAGAAAAATACTTGCTGCTGAGCATGCGTCCTTTTTGGTCCGCCGGACCATACTACACACGGCCGGATTGTCCGCTGGACTGCCAAGTCCAGCGGATAATTTTTAAAACAAAACTTAAAACTTTAGTCCGTCGTACTTTGGCCAAAAAAAGTCCGCCGGCGCCCACACACGAGGGGATTATCCGCTCGACTTCGGTCCAGCGGATAATCCCGCGGGATAGTCCCTTCGTGTGTACGCGGCATAACAGGTACTGCAGTTAGATCTCCAAGTCTCCACTAGTTGAAAGTAGAGAGTCAATTTCTATGCAGCTAAAAGGATACAATACTGTATAATAAACTATTCTTCAATGTGACTTGCCTTATTTTTACATGGTAAAGCAATTGCCATTTTAACTTCTGTATGAATCAATATACCTGAGTAATCAAACACACATACAAGTTTTTGGAGCTGTTCATACAGTCTTAATGATGAATTATTCAGGGCAAGTACTCACACCAAAATGAAAAAAGGACCTTTTAACCAAGGTTATTTGCACATATATTCTGGAACTAGCTTCTAGCACTATTGAAGTTAATCACTTTCAATAAAATAGCTAGGGTTTGAATCACAGGCACCTGATACATCCTGGTTCACTAAGAAGTTGTCAAAAGGTTATGTGAAAGGGTTTTTCCAGGTAAAACAGTACCTTAAATGTAATAGATTGTGCCGATACATTATAAAGGACGATTTTTATATTTTTTTCACTTTTGTGAAAATTGGAATTTAATAGCATGGGTATTTTTAATTTAGCAAGGATATAAAATATCAGAAATGCATTATTGACTTACATGCAATATCTGAAGTAAAACGGGGTGGAAATGATTAAGTATCCTGAAATGCTATCTGTCTGGTCATGTAAGAGTCAGGGTTTGGTTGTGTTCAGTTTATAATGTGAGCATATCACAAGACTGTTCATACAAGTGTTGGCGGAAATCATAGAAACATTCACATACTGAAAAATATAGGATACTACTGAACAATGACTTTAATAAGATCAATCTGTTTGCATGAGTAAAGAAGTCTATGGCCAGCTTGACATCCTAGTAATAACATTTGCCATCTTATGTAAATTTCTTACTTTGTATTAGGGTTCACAGCAGGGTGAATAGATATCGATGGAGGAGGTGGTGAAATTCTGGGAGGCACATCATAGTCTTCCATTAAAACATTTGATAAAACCTGAGACAATTGAATGACGTGTATGTTAGTAAAATTGCATTAAAAAAATAAAATAAAAACCCTATACAACAATAATGACAAGTGGTGCTCAGGTAAAAAAACGAAAAAAACAAACAAACTCGAATATATAACAATTATTCGAGATCATAAAGTTTATTTCCACTTTTGCAGCCAAATTAGGATCACACATGTTCCCATTCACATGGCATACCTTTAAAAAAATATATATATATATATAAAAATCGTTGCATACTTTTTTTTTTTTGTACCTGCTGAAAATTCCTGCCTAGCTTTCACATGACATCTGTGTCCATCCAGTTTGTGTCCACATTTTGACAACAGACCTGCAATAGATCCATGAGCAGCCGAATGTAAACAGACATGTGTCCGTCTACATCTGGCTATCTCTGATTTGTCATGTTTAGGTCTGAAGAAATGGGAAAGGATGCAGTCTTATTTTGATTTTTTTTCCCTGGCCCTGGCAGACTCAGAGGTAGGCAGATGCCAACTGCCCATAGAGCTGCATGGCACTTCCGATCAGGTCTACCTGTAAAATTGAGGTTCTAACTGCCACTTTTGCTAGGCAGCTTGATTTGTAAAAGGCCAAGATGTGTTCTGCTACATATTTTTGGTAAAAAAAATCCCAATAAGCATATATTGATTTGTTATAGCATCTACAAACTATGGGATATATTTATGCCATTTTAAATATTAATTTTTTTGCTAGTAATGGCATCGATCAGCGATTTTTAGCGGGAGTGCAACATTTCTGCGGACAAATCTGACACCTGACACTTTTTTGGGAACTAGTGACACTAATACAGTGATCAGTACTGTACTAATAACACTGGCAGGGAAGGGGTTAACGTCAGGGGTGATCAAAGGGTTAAGTGTGTCCCTAGGAGGTGCTTGCCAACTGTGTGGGGGATGGTCTGACTGGATGAAGACAGATCGATGAAGCAGGAACACAAGATATCTATCTTCTTCCCTGTCAGAATGGCCATCTGCCTTGTTTACATAGGCAGATCGTCAGTCTGCCTCTCTGGGGAGAAATTGCGGGTGGCTGGGGGGTATAGGGTCCTCCGAACCTCATTTAAAGCAGTATTAAACCCCAATCATTAAATGTTGTGGCTGCATTAGGTTTTGGGAAACCGTTAGATCAATCTTTTTTTTTACCTTGCATTGTCTGCATCAATGCATCAAGGTAAAAAACCTTCCAATACACCCCCACCTAAACCCTTACCTAATGCCCTGCAGAGGTGAGGCTTGAAATCACCTCAAAGCGCTGAGGCTTTTCTTCTGGTCCGGCAGCTAGGGTTACCACCTTTTCTTCAAGCCAAACCCGAACAATTAAGTGGTGCATGGCAATTTTCTTTTTTGTAATACACACTATAGGATTGTAAAAGACCTGAGACACCTTTAGATGCCCTAAGGGGAGCACTAATGGTCTAGACAAAATGAACTAACAGTGGAGGGGCTTAAAGGGGCCTGGTTAAATAAAACAAAAGCATTCTTGTACCAAACAAATATGCTTAGATTAATAAAACAAATGTCACTGTAAAAATATGAGCCTACCTTAAAAGTGGACAGTGTCAGTCAGTACAGCAGTGGACAGTGTCAGCGGGGCAGTGGACCGTGTGTAAACAGTGTCAGTGGGGCTGTGGATGGTGTCAGTCAGTAAAGCTTTGTAGGACAGTGGATGGTGTCAGTATTTTTTTTTATTTTTTTACAATTTTCGTTATTTTTAAATTTTTTACAATCTTATTTTTATTTTATTAATATTTTAATTACTTTTTAAAATATTTATTTTACAATTTTTTGAGGGCCCAGTTGGGGGGCTTTGGATAAATATAAAGGGTTCAGAAAAAAGTGACTGAGGACAGAGTATTCCCAAGCCCCTTTCTCTGCAGCCTCAAATGCACTGGACAGTAAATGAATAGGAAGCGCTGTGTGGAGCAGAGCATGGGGACAGCAGCACCCAGGACACATGACTCTCTCCACCCCCCACGTCCCGCCCCTGCGTTTCAGCCCTGGTCCTATGTATAAGTTTGCTCAAAAGAAACTACTAGAAAGGATAATGTGCTCAGGCAGCATTCCATGAGGATGAGCAAGCTTTACTCACAATACATGGATGCTGCAACAGTATGAATTGGAGCACCACAAATTTACAAAGCTAATTATATACAATAATATTGCTAAGCTGGCGTTTACCTTTGTAAACTCAGCTAAAGCAGCTAAGCTTGATCCACAGTAGTTTATGGATTTAAATTAATGGAATCAATGCATTCGTATAAACTATATTAAAGCGGCTCTAGCATTCAAATGGAAGGTCTTTTTTTTTTTACTCATAGCCACCCCTAACAAATACAAAAGCCAGTGAAAATAAAGAGTTCAAAAGATGTAATTGTTCCCCACTGCTGCCAACCAGGAGAGCTGGGCACTTAAATTGTTTCTAGAATGCACTTCAGCCCATTGCAAATGCACATACTCTCAGGATTTTTAGTGTCCAACATTATGACATCACCTGTGCCTCCTTGAATCTGGGTTGTGTATCTTTTTTTTCTTTACCAGTTCCCCCCCCCCCCAGGTCACCTGTATTGGGGGGGGGGGGCTGTAAGCAAAGAAAAACTTTCATTTTCATAGAAATGGTAAAAAATACCCTTCCCATATGTTTATTTGGAAGCTAGTAATGTAGCAGCAACCTTTAATAAGATTCATATTCTTACCCTTACACCTTCTGAAGGCAAATCGTGATGTTTATGTTTGTGCAAAAGTCTGGCATCCGAACTCAAGTGTCTCATGTGTCTTCCATTGAAAATAGAATTAGCTGTTTTTCCAAGTTTAGGGGAACGGTCATGTGAAATATGACATGTAGTTAAAGGACTGGCACCAGAAATGTCTCTTGGACACCAGGCTTCAAGGGGCATTGGCTGGTCTCTACAAGGCACATTATCCACATGATGTATGTGTCTACATGTTCTGTTGTCTGGTGGGATTGGAGGCGGTCTCTCTGGCGGAGGAGGTGGTTCTCTTAAAGGAGGTGGAGGAGCTGGAAGTGGTTTATCTTGTTTTCGAACCATACATGGAGAAGACTACAATGAAACAAAAACACATTAGAACAATGTTACACAGTGACACACATTCTTATTAGGTAGAGTCATAAAATTTTAGGTTATTGAAGCCAACTACATGATCCTGGAGGAGAGGTATTATGAGCCACTAAAAACGGCATCTAAACAAGAAAAAGCTAAAATGTCCTACACTATTACTGCAGCAGAACAACCCATCCTAGGCACACATTAGTCAAAGCCAAAAAACAATACATACTTTATGTAAAGAATACTGATAATAGCACAAGTGCCATTTGGCTTAGAATCAACCTCCACTGTACAGGAAGAGAGGGCAGTGGCTGCCGCTTTTCTTTCTCCAATCACAGACTGGGGGCAGGGGGGTGATCATAAGAAAAGTCAGGTCACCAAAATGGTTCCTGACAGGGCTGTGTAAATCTTAGGACTGGCAAAATATAATTCATAATCCTTTAGAAGGTTAAATAGTTTTCATATACAGGTGTGCGTTTTAACCACATATTTGTCAATTTGCCTGTCATCAGAAAAAAAGCACTCAAGAGCAATCAGATTTATATTAAACTTCAGATACAACACCAGCCTCCTGGCAGTTGGACCATACATAATCCCAACCTAGATATTTTGCAGACTAATAAGGCTGGCCTTGGACTTTAGTGTGAATAAATTTGCACCTTACTTACTTTATAAATATTCTAAATAGTCTGTTATTTTATACAAACAAAAAACAAAACTGTAGCAAATTTACCCTTGGTGAGCCTGTTGGACTGCCACAAGGTGAGCGTGCTACTCCTTTCTGAATAAGATCTAGTCGAGGAGGAACTGGTGGAAGGTTCAGATGTGGCACTGATAGATCCGGGGGTGTTTTTTTCCTCTGTGAAAGTGGGGAGGAACCTGGTGACGTCAGTGGTGAATTATGGCTATTGTTCATCTACAAGAGAAAAACAAAACATTGTGTGGAAGGCAACAAGGAGAAGACAGAAAGAGAAAGACAAAGTAAGACCACAAATCCTGGAACTTTATCCCCATTAATGGGAGTAGTCAAATCTGAAGGAGGCAAGCTCAATACAGTGAGTGCTGGGAGGCAGCTGACAGACACTTGAGGATAGCTCTTGATGTGGCTGCTGCATGGAGCTCCACACAAGTACTGCGGACGTATGCACTTCTCCAACCTCTACTCTCCCTTCAATGCTATCACTACCTCACTTATCTTAGTGGTTTCTGTCCCATAGAGTTCCACTTTAGTATACAGCCTCTCAAAACCTGCTCTGCCACCACTGACCTCAGCTGCCTCATTTTCCATCTCAAAACAGTGTCACTGATTCTCACTGTCTGCTATCCATTGTGTTCTCCACACCATCCGATCCCAGATGCCTTCCTTCCCATCCTACTTCTGAATTACTGACTCCCTTGACTGCTGTCCAATCCCACTTCAGCTGAATTCTGCTGCTGTGTGGCCTATCATACCTCATCAACAATAGTGATGTAGAGGCTGACGAATGGAGCTGCAACAACCACTAATGCAATAAAAATGCAAACTAAAGTAAACTAAACTCACATAAAAATCTATGTTTTAAAAAGGCATGAGCGTTTTAAAGGTTAATGCAAATAACGATGTAAGAAACATGTAAAAAAAAAAACTGCACCACTCTAAGCTCCTAAGCCTTTTGGAAAGTCCAATGATCTGGGTGCAAGTCTGAGAAGCTCTCATCTGGCCTGGTATGTACAGTATAAGAAAACAAAAAAACTAAGCCGCATTCCAGGGAAATCCCACTGGTAAGTTCATTGCATGTAGCAGGCTGTTGAAAAAGTCCTCGCAAATAAGCCACACCACTCTGATATGCTTCCCCCCCCCCCCCGGGGCTTAATGACGGCTCTGATTAAACCCTAGAAGGGGCGAAATGTTACAGAAGTGTGGCCTAGGAGCAGGGACAGTGTCAACAGCCCGCTACACACAGCTCTGTGGTAAGCTGGCTGAACACGCAGGTCTCCTTGTAGGATGGGAGAGCTGCAGGAAAAGGGGGGGGGGGGGGGGTTGGGGGTCTGAAACTACCCCCTCCTGCTACTTGTAGAAGCATTTTAACAGCTAACTAGTAAGTAAATATTCAGGTATTTTTTGTTGCATGCATGCCCTTTTATTATTAATAAAACAGTATTGAATCTTAGGTTTTTTTATTATTTGTTGATATTTTCTTCAATATTTGTTTTTTAATATTTTATTATACCAAACAGAACTAGGTGGGCGAGATATTGCATGAGGCTCTTTGGCACTTATTGTGCAGCCCTTAGAGCCCCTTCATAAAATAGATGGGGTTTCCCTTACCTGGATGCTCTCAAGCCAGTGAAGAAAAATTATTCTTTAGACTGGCACTAAAGTATTAAATTTAATATCTTGCTTTTTTCTGTGTTGTCCTTAACCACTTCAGCCCGGAAAAATTTACCCCCTTCCTGACTAGAGCACTTTTCAGCGATTCGGCGCTGGGTCGCTTTAACTGACAATTGCGCGGTTGTGCGACGTGGCTCCCAAACAAAATTGACTTCCTTTTTTTCCCACAAATAAAGCTTTCTTTTGGTGGTATTTGATCACCCCTGCTGTTCTTATTGTTTGCGCTATTAACAAAAAAAGTAACAATTTTGAAAAAAAAAAAAAACGCATTATTTTTTACTTTTTGCTATAATAAATATCCCCCACAAATATATATAAAAAAATAAAAATTTTCCTCAGTTTAGGCCGATAAGTATTCTTCTACATATTTTTGGTAAAAAAAATTTATAAAAAAAAAAAAAAATCGCAATAAGCGATTATTGATTGGTTTGCACAAAAGTTATAGCGTTTACAAAATAGGGGATAGTTTTATGGCATTTTTATTAATCATTTTTTTTTTTTTTTAAATGGTGGCGATCAGCAATTTTTATCATGTCTGCGACATTATGGTGGACACAGACATTTTTGGGACCATTGTCATTTATACAGCAATCAGTGATATACAAATGCACTGATTCCGGTATAAATGACACTGGCAGTGAAGGGCTTAACCACTAGGGGGCAGTGTAGGGGTTAAGTGTGTCCTAGGGGCATGTTTCTAACTGTGGGAGGACGTGACTGTGTGTGACACGTCACTGATCTCTGCTACGATCACAGGGAGCAGAGATCAGTGACACTGTCACTAGGCAGAACGGGGAGATGCTTGTTTACATTAGCATCTCCCTGTTCTTCCTCCCCGTGAGGCGATCGCGGGTATCCCTGCGGCGATCGATTCCATGGGTCCCGTGACCCCACTCACAGGGCTTGCTGCTGGCTGCCTCTTAAAGGTCAATGTACAGGTACGTGATTCTGCCTGTACGAGTCCTTCTGCGGACATATATCGGCATGAGGTGGTCGGCAAGCGGTTAAAGAGGAACTGCAGTCTGCTCACATAATTTGTAACTAAAAGATCTTTGCCATTCTGCAGCTCCCCTCCAACGACGTTGAAAATTATTTTATACTGTGATTCTGTACTTGCAAATATACTGCAAAAATCTCCCTCCACTAAGTCTGACTGCAGCCATTTTAACTGTGGGCAGCTGAAGCTGCTGCCTGTTCACTTGCTGGATTTACACAGAGGCACATCTGCAGCTCTCATTGGCCCTCTTTTGGACTCACCCCCCCCTCCCTTCCTGGTAAACTCTCACCAGAGTGAGAGATTGCTGTGAATGATGTTATAGCCTAGGCTTTTTACCAGACAAGAAGCAGGTACTGTATTTACAGAGAAAAAATGTTTTACTATCCGAAGTTAAAACAAGGGCAGAAGATTAAATAGATGAAAAGATAACTGAAGTTCCGCTTTAACTTTTGTCCCTCAACTTTTTTATAATAGATCTTGCATTTGTACAAGGGGGGGAGGAAGGTGCACAAATGGTTTGTAAAAGGGTTGTAATGGCAGTGGACTCTAGTAGTCTTGTGTAATGTGTCTCCAGACTGAGTATTTTCTGGGGTATGTCCCCAGATTCCAACAACTCCTATAGCAGGTCTGCAGTCTATGATCATCTCATGTAGCATTGCTATAGCCTGGGTCCATCTCCAGTAACATGTTTGCCACCTCCGATCAGCTCTTGTACCATGGCTATGGTATCTGACCATGTTCTGTTGCATATCTGCAGTCTCTAGCAGCTTTCTGTAGCATTACATTTACTTGAAAATTATTTGCAACCATTTGGCTATAACAGGGGCTGCATTTATAGCCCCCTACAAATGCCATTTATTTATATGTTCTTCTCCTGTTATTAGTTTTGTTATGAAAATCTTTACTTTTGCAGACAAGAGCAGAAAACAATGTCCATTGCCAATGGTACACAATTCTGCAATGGTATAAGTATCTGAGCTGGCAGTTCAGCACTTTTAAATGCAAGTTTATTTATGCATTGGATTTAAACATAAGACTGTATTACACTATTGGAATATCTTTGTGTACTGCACTGCGGTGGAACAGCCTTATATTCAGAGGAAATACTATCATCGAAGTGGTTTTTGATTTAAATATCAGGAAACCTATGTGTTATGTGGCGTGGAAGAATACATAGAAGGAAATATCAGCAAAAAGGTGGGAAGCATTTTTGAACCTTTATAATAAAAAGGTCATATCCTGCTGGTTTTCTTTATGAGCACTAAAGATGGAGGTTTGCACAGTGATGGAAGTGGATACCCACAGAGCCGCTTGGAGAAATATAGTTGCAAGAAGATAAACACAAACTGTTTTATTCTATGTTCTGCCTTTATTTTATAAGAAAGTGGACTGTTTCTTTGCACTATTCTGCAATCAAACAAATTTAGTAGAGCTGCACGATTCTGGCTAAAATGAGAATCACAATATTTTTTGCATAGAATAAAGATCACGATTCTCGCAGCATAACATCTTTCATACTATACAAAAAAAACTTGGGCTAACTTTACATTTTCGTTTTTTGTTTTTTTTTATTCATTGAAGTGTATTTTGTCCCAAAAAATTTTGCTTTTGGCTTGGTCACACTGCAGCGATGCGGGAACCCTGTGAATCCACTGGGTGTTCCCACATCAACATGGCTCCCGGCAGTAGTTCACACTGCCCTATGCAAACTGCTGGGTGTGTCAATTGAAAGTTAATGACACCCCCAAATCAGTTTGCATAATGCAGTGCAGATATACGATTCTGCTGCGGACCAAAAAAGGGTCATGTGCGAGTTTGGTCAGAATGCAATGCAAATTTAGCCATACTATCTGGGTGGATGAAATAGGAAAAGATGCATTTGATTACCTGATTTAAAGTGGAACTTTACCTCTAAAGGGAAGTTCTACTTCAATACCTCCTGCCCCCCCCCTCAACTTCTGGACACTTATTTTGGAGAGGAAGCGGGTTCACTGGTTTTGACATGTACCAACTTCCACTTCCTCCCAGATGACCTAGGCGATTAGAGCGAAAGTTTGAGCCAACACCCAACCCACTGCAGACACGTCACAGATCCCAGTAGCCACAGAGTGAAGCGCAGTAGTAAGCCAGCTGTGAAGCCACAAGGAATCAAAGCCAGCTTCCCACAGTTTGCACAGCGGAGCCAGGGATCCCGAACACCGGCGAAGAACTGGCCCAGGTGAATGTTTGAACCCTGAACAGGTAAGTGTCCTTTTATTTGTAGCTGCTGACTTTAAATTGTGAAATGGATCCCTCCAGCAGCACCCTGTTACCACTGATCCATATTCACCCATTCTTCCTTCCGGGTTTGCTGGCTCCGGCCGCCTGAATGGCTGAGATGTGATGACGACACTCCTGCGCATGCGGGAGTCATGGCTACAGCACAGCTCCATCAATGGACGGTATGCCGTCCATTAAGAGCGCAGTCACCGGTGACATCACAGGCTGCTTCACATGTAAATATCTCCTAAACGGTGAACATTTAGGAGATATTTACAGCACCTAAAGGTGAGCTTTTTAGGCTTACCTGTAGATACAAAGCAAAAAAGGGAGTTTACTCCCACTTTAAGCTTATCAGAATACAATGAACCAAATCATTTCATGCCCCATTATCAATTATAAAACTAGAAGTTGGTTAACCTATTGGAATGTTCTGGTTGAGTTAAAACTAGAGGAAAGAAATCTAAACATCAATTTACAGCAGATATGGTCCCTGCACAATTTATCCCAACAACTTATGGTAACATTGTTACTATACGAATGAATGAGATGTTGTGTCCCAAACCTTTAGAAGAGCAATCTCAGGCACAAATTTTCAGATGTATAAATAAAATAAAAATAAAATTTCTTTACCTTCCTCACAGATGCCAGTCTGCTCATTATCATCAAGCATTCTTCCCTCTCGTCATCCTCATCAAAATCCAGTATTGAAGTACCTATACAGTCCATATTGTTGCAGATCCTGTTCTCATTATTTGGATCAAACGGGTCAACTATAATTGGTTCAGTCCCCTTGATTTCACAACGACAGAAAGGACAGCCTTGACCATCAGATTCCTATTAAGAAGCGAATGAAAAAGAGAATGAAGTAACCATTAGTGGTGTTCTGATTCATTCTGTATTAAATTAAATCTGAAAGACAGTTTTTTCATAAAAGGGACTTGAGTACGTATGCATATGTACATGCAATA
Organism: Lithobates sylvaticus; assembly: GCA_028564925.1. Taxonomy (NCBI): domain Eukaryota; kingdom Metazoa; phylum Chordata; class Amphibia; order Anura; family Ranidae; genus Lithobates; species Lithobates sylvaticus. The sequence goes on from CM053027.1 coordinate 368,093,408, forward strand.
GATATTGTTACCCCAAAATTGATTTGTGAATTTAAACAAATCCAATACAAAATATATTTTTCTGTTAATAAATCGGTTAAAACACAATTTTTAATTAAACGTTGATCACAATCAAACAAGGTGGCAACAGTCATTCACCCACAAACTCCAATACCTGAAAAACCTGAGCATCAAGAAAAAAATAAATCAGGGCTCAGACACAATGCGGTGCACTTTAACGCACGCATTTTCATGCACTGCGCTAGGTTAGGCATCTCATTCATTTTGTAAGGCTCCATTCACACGTGTGCTTAGGGCTATAGTGTGAATTCAAACGGCAAGAATTGGAAGATTCATATGGCCAGAATGACAGGTGTCTGTCAATAGCTACCATCTGTGGCGGTTTTGGATGTAATTGGATATCCATGGATTACCTTTGATAAGGGAAAGGCGGTCCCTAACCGCAGTTAATCGTTTTATGTGTGCACAGCTGCGAACAGCCATGGGCAGCTGCAGCCACCATTAGCCTATCATTGGGCAACATTTTTCTACATTCGTTTTTTCTATATAAAATTATTATTTAGCCATAACGGATCTTTATTTCTTATAAATTGTACTTTTCGTTAAAAACAATATTTCATCTCCATCGCAAATGGCTTTTTCTCCTGAACAAATCAATAGATACCTCATTCAACCACACAATAATTGTTGGTCAGAAGCTACCCACATTTTAAAGAGCTGAAATCCCCCTCAAACAATTAGTAATCATTTTTGTGAATTGAACAGACACAAAAAAATACTGCAAAAATCAATAACAAGTATGTGGTTCATGCAACTGATCAGTACAGGAAAACTTCTAAGTAAACTCAAATCATAATTTTTGACCTTAAAAAAATAAACACCATACAATAATGAGAATGCTAACTAAGCTATGATTTAGTGAACTGTTTCTCATGGCTTTTGTTTGTCTTTCATTATACTGTACAGTGTAAGCTCTCCATTTTCTACATGGTATATAAATAGCTCGATAATGCATAATATATCTTGCCTACCTTACAAATGGAGATTGTAAAGAAAAACAAAATCCCAGCTTACTACTTCCATGACTTTGTCATTGCATGATTAAACACAGCAGCAGCCTAATGATCATTCTGGTCACAAGATCTCAGTCTGACAGCAATTAAGTATCAGCTTAGACTCCACACTATCACATGCTCCCTAGCTAAATTGAGAGTTGAAAGACAGTAATCGGATAAACTTGAATATCCCTACATGTTCAAAATTTGCCATTGATTTTGGGATGCGCAGCTTCCACTTTTTATGGTGGTCTTTACTAGCTATGGACTGTTCAGCAGAGCAGCTGTTCAACAGACACCATATGGAAAAGCTCTTGTGAAATCTATGACTAAGGCCTAATAAATAACCTTATTACTCATTTAATTGCCACCAATAAAGATGAAGGCTAAAGAATTAGAAAAAAGGCATCTTACACATTCAACCAGAGAGGTGTATGACACAGTTTATAGTCACAGAAGCACAATAAAATTGGAGCCATTCAAAAATGATGCATGCAGCACACATCTGGGTACATTATTCTTGATAAAAAAAGCAAGTGGCAACCAGTCAGCACTAGTCAATACATAATGCCAGCAAACCTCCTATATTTTGCTCTATATTGACCGGGTAGTCACTTAGTTTAAAGAAATGTAAAAAAAAATTCAATATAGCCTGAGTTATGGCCCATTTAACACCAGGTGGGTTGGGCTGCGCTATTTCCTAGTACAGTCCCAATGCAAAGACAAGGCAATTCGTCTCATTTAAAATTAAGTGTGGTGGTGTGTGCTGAGAAAAAGCAGAGCATGCTATACTTTGTTCACTCAAGCATGTTACTATCCAGTGGAAAAGAGAACTGAATGAGACGTGGCATTTCAATAAACTTAGAAGAAAAAAAAAAAAGGTACATTGCAATGCACTGTATTCAACATATCAGCATTGCTGCCAACACAGGGCCAAGGTCACACCAGCAGCAGGGTTGTAAAGCAGCTTCTGGTGTGAACTAGGCCCCAACTTTCAATGTATACATCACTACACATTTTTCAACAGGGATGCAAACCATACAAACTAGCCACCCTACCCTAAATATATTGTGAGCACGATTTCCACGATTTCGATGTTTCCAATGTAATGTACTGTAGATATAAGCTGGTATCACAAATTATTTAGCGAAATTAAGATCACATCTCTATGTAGACCAACTATGTCTAACCACTTTAATGGCTTGTGACCATGAGCTTTTGTTTGCTTAAAGCAGGATTTGTATTTCAATACAAGCCTATAAGAGTTCAAAACCCACTTGAAGCAAGTCAAATTCAGGTCAGAAAAAGGTCAACTGCAGGTCACTGGTACCTGCCAATGAACTCTATTGACAGAACAGTCTCAAACTGACCTCATCAACACAAGCTCATAGCCTATCGATACAGGGCCCAAATGACTGACAGACATGACCCTGGCATTTCCATGAAAGGATATCTATTGGCATTTGAAGGTTTTTAGGTTTAATGTCTAAACTTGTCAGTTTGCACATAATGAACATATTTTGCAATTGGCTTTTCATCATTCATTTTAAAATCAAATCTCTCACTCCCAAGTGCAGTGATGGAAAGTCTTTCCTGTGTTAGAGATATTTAAAAGAGGAGTACAGGATTCTCAAAAAATAAACAAACATTCATACTTACCCATTTAGATGCCCCCTCCTGCATCTACACCAAGAACTGAATAATCAAAGGTTGCGGTCTTCAGTGAGCAAAGAGCCGGTGACTGCCATTCACACTGGCACTGCTAGCACTCACTGGAGCACTGGGCTGTGGAGGGGGCGGAATTGCAGAGAGGCTGAGCCAGCTGCAGGTCTGGACTGGCTCTGTGACGTCTTCTGACAGCGGGCTAAAGCCAGCAGTCGCTGAATCTGGGTCATAGGAGTACAGAACCAAGTGCCAGAGGAGAAGTACAGTGGCTATAAAAAGTCTACACACCCCTGTTAAAATGCCAGGTTTCTGTGATGAGAATGATAAATCATTTCAGAACCTTTTCCTCCTTTAATGTGACCTATAAACTGTACAACTCAGTTGAACAACAAAACTGAAATCTTTCAGGTGGAGGGAAGTAAAAATAAAAAAATAAAATAATATGGTAGCATAATTGTGCACACCCTTAAACTAATACTTTGTTGAAGCACCTTTTGATTTTATTACAGTACTCAGTCTTTTTGTGTACGAGTTTATCAGCATGGAATATTTGCCCACCCTTCTTTGCAAAAACATTCCAGATCTGTCAGATTGCAAGGGCTTCTCCAGTGCAGAGCCCTCTTCAGATCACCCCACAGATTTTCAATGGGATTCAGGTTTGGGCTTTAATCTTCTTCTGGTGACGTAATTCCTTTGTTGATTTGGATGTATGCTTTGGGTCATTATCATTCTGAAAGATGAAGTTGCTCTTCATGTTTAGCTTTCTAGCAGAAGCCTGAAGGTTTTGTGCAAATACTTGCCGGTATTTGGAACTGTTCATAATTCCCTCTACCTTGACTAAGGGCCCTGTTTCAGCTGAAGAAAAACAGCCCCAAAGCATGATGCTGCCACCACCACCATGCTTCACTGTGGGTATGGTGTGCTTTTGCACCAAACATATCATTTTGAATTATGGCGAAAAAGTTCAACCTTGGTTTCATCAGACCATAACACATTTTCTCACATGCTTTTGGGACACTTCAGATGTGTTTTTTATGCAAAATTTAGCCTGGTTTGGATGTTTTTCTTCGTAAGAAAACACTTCCATCTTAACACTCTAGCCCATAGCCCAGACATATGAAGAATACGAGAGATTGTGGTCACATGTACCACACAGCCAGTACTTGCCAGATATTCCTGCAGCGCCTTTAATGTTGCCCTAGGCCTCTTGGCAGCCTGCCTGACCAGTTTTCTTCTCATCTTTTTTAACAATTTTGGAGGGATGTCCAGTTCTTGGTAATGTCACTGTTGTGACATATTTTATCCACTTGATGACTGCCTTCACTGTGTTCCATGGTATATCTAATGCCTTGGAAATTCTTTTGTACCCTTCTCCTGACTGATACCTTTTAAAAATGATATCACTTTGATGCTTTGGAAGCTCTTTGTGGGCCATGGCTTTTCCTGTAAGATGCAACTAAGAAAATGTCAGGAAAAACCTACTACAACAGCTAACCTTTTATTTGGGGTTAATCAGAGGTACTTTAAATGATGGCAGTTTGAATGCGATTGCTTAATTCTGAACACAGCTATAACACAGTTATAAGAGGGTGTGCACACTTATGCAATCACATTATTTTAGTTTTTTTTTTTTTTACTCCCCCCCCTAAAAGATTTCACTTGTTGTCCAGAGTTATACAGCTTATAGGTCACATTAAAAAGGTGGAAAAAGTTCTGAAATTATTTATTTTGTCTCATTTTTTTTTACATCACAGAAACCTGACATTTTAACAGGGGTGTGTAGACTTTTTATATCCACTGTATATGCACTTGAGAGGTTATAAGGAATACACAGCCACTATTAGGTGACTAGCTGAACCACAATGCTGTAAGAGACCCAAGAAAAACACAGCAAATCATTGTTAAGATTATGGCACTGAACCTGGGAACCTTGATATGCCATACTTCCCAATAGTTATTAGTTAACAATTGCTCGGACTGTTTTTTTTAAGGTTTAGTAAATACAATTGAAAGAATGTAAATATTATAAAAGATTTATATAGCGCCAATAGTTTACATTGTTTATATCTGCTAGTAGTAAAGAGGAACTGTAGTGCATTTTTACATTTTAGAAAATTAGCCAGATTACCAACAGAAATTCCAGTAAGATCCTCACTATAAAAACGTACAGTGTGTTACATGTTTCCAGATTCTCCCCCTTAGCAATTAAAAGGATAAGTATAGCCAAAGCAATTTTGGCTATACGTCTATGGATCACAAGAGTTCAGTTCGTTCTGCACTCCTGTGATCTGAGTTTAGACAACAGCCGACTGAAGCCTGTTGTCCGCTGATGTCACAGAGCCAGTCCAGGCTCTGAAAAGAAGAAGAAGAAGAAGAAGAAGAAGAAAGAAGAAGAAGAAGACGACTTTAGTATCATTTTAAGAAAACTAATTTCAGTACTTTTGTCTGCCTCTTTTTTTCCATCTCTTTCCGAAACCCCACCCCCCCTTTTTTTCCCCCATCCCCGGCTAGGGCTCAGACCTGAGTTCTACTTCCCCCCCAAATTTTTTAAAAATGTTCTCTTTTATACTAAGGGATGGGTAATATCACCCCTACTGCTCCACTGTGCCAGGACACTTGTTGCCATTTCCAGCACCGGATGCCAGATGTTTTTGCACTTTTGCCCTTCTTTTGATTAAACCCGCCAAAAAAGTGTGCTTCTTCTATGTTTACATGTTCTTTTACCCGTTTCAATCCCATGTGGGATTTATATGCTTGGATGGTACTTTGTTTTGTTTTTATCCTCAAAAACTATTGTACCAGAAAACTAATTTCAGTCCTTCTCTATCATATCAGTTAACTCGCCTTTAAGTGATAGGTCCACTTTAAATGCATTAACTTAAAGTGAACTTGCTCCCAGCCTATGGACATGTTCCTAACCAGCAGTTAAAAAAAAATAAAAAATAAAATTAAAAAAAGGTTCATACACGCACACACACACTAAACTGAGCCTAGCCTAATTCTCCCTGCACCCTGGGGAGTCACATGCTGCATAGAGCCTGCCATACAACTGAAAGGTTGTTTGTGGCCGTACTCTTATAAACTAACTAATGCTAGTACATTGCTGTATGTGCAGCCGACATATTTCCCAAAACGCGAAAATTCCCCAAATCTTCTGTTGTAAAAATAAAGTGTTAAGAGCCAGGATTTACTTTGCCTGGATTTTCAAGAGCCAGTACATTTTGAAGTCATCAAATTGTCTTACATGCCAACTGTTTAACAAACCATTAAAGTGGGAAAATAGTAGTCATTGCATTCTTTACACGTAAAGAATAAAATTGATTTCTGTCAGCTGCTGTTCACAGTTGAAGAGCTCATAAGAACTATGTTCGGCAATGGAGCATATACTCTAGGTAAATGTGAGCAGAAAATATTTACATAATACTTTTACAGCCCTATTATCTACTTTCTATTATCTACGATTTTGGGACATTAATTAAAAGGTTCACATTTAAAGTACTGCACATACTAATAATAATGATATTTCAAAAATAATGTGAAATACACCAATACAGACAGCAGAAAGACATCTGGGCATGTGCTAAAAAATATATTAACACTTGGGTCACAAAATAACCTGGTCAAGGAATGAGTCTAATCAGAAGACATACATTTTTATGCATTCTCTATAAATTCACCCGCATCCTCCCCTTGAAAGGGGCTGCGGGAGACAGATTTAATGGCATTAGTAGGTTTGCACAAATGCTTTGTTTGGTGATCACAAGTATAAGTGCATATAAACATGCAAACTTGTGTGCACATGTATACATTTTGGTACATGCTTCCAAAGGTGTCCACAAGCATTTTAAAAGTAAAGTAAAAGATTGCCAACAATGATCTAGGGCTTGGAGCAGGAGTGTACAGCAATGCAGGGCACAGATCTATGGTGTCTGACTAATAAAAGGTTAAACATCACTAAGATATTTCACCATCTTGGCTTTATCAGGTCATGAGTTGTGTAGGTATAACATATTGCTGAGGTTTCTGATATATTCAGTGGCATTCAGTCTTTATTGTTGTTTTAACACTGTATCCTGTCTGTATGTATTGTACTGACTCACTGTTCCAGAAAACACAAGGCTGGGAGTGCGCATGCGCGAGGGACCCGTGATGGCCGCTTAATCACGGAGCTCCGCGCCACCCCGGACCAGCGGCATCCACAGCACAGCTCAGGGACCCCCCCGCATGTCTAGCCGTGTCCCAAGGAGAAATCTGGAGCAGTATTTCACAGCCTCCACCCGGCCTGAGAATTCCAAGATGGCCGCCACAGCAGACGCTGCACTATTACCTCAGGTCTCCCTCACTGAAATTCAGCAGGATCTAAGGCAAGTTGTCTCCCCTGCACATTTGCACTTCACCCCTGGCCCTCCACTCTCTTGCCACAATGAGATGATGCCCTCCCCAGCATCCACTGAATCGCTCCTGAGCCACACTTTTGGTGACCCTCCATTCTCCCCAGCAGGCCCTGTAATGGCTGCCCTGACTGACTCTCATGCTTATGCAGCTCCTGACAGGGATAGTTCCTTCAATATTGAGGATCTCTTTCTCAGAATGTCCACCCTCCTAGCCTCCACTGCAATCAAAATCACAAGTGACATTAAAGCAGACCTCCAAGCTATTGGGTCCAGAATTGACGCCATAGAAACCAGGGTAGACCAGAACACTGCAACGGCTCACCAGCACTCTGACCTCATCTCCACCCTTCATGATCAGCTGGATACTGCCATTTCCCGCATCGACGAATTAGAAAACAGATCCAGGAGGTACAACTTCAGGATCAGAGGCCTGCCAGAATCCATCCAGGATGTCTCCTCTGCAACGCAAGACCTCATAAAATCGCTGATCCCCAATATTCCTTCTCATCGCCTTGAACTGGACAGGGCTCACAGATCGCTTGGTCCCCCCAGGAGAGACGGAACCCCCAGGGACATCATCGCCAAACCGCACTTTTATGCGGTAAAGGAAGCAATAATGAAGCAGGCACGAGCCGCATCTCAGGTGACTTGTCAGGGTCACCCAGTGCAAATATTCGCTGATCTCGCCCCCTCCACCATTCAACGCAGAAGGACCCTGAAACCTCTTCTGCAAGCCCTTTCAAAGAAGGAAATCAAATACAGGTGGTTCTTCCCTTTCGCTGTAAAGTTCTCTTTGAAAGGTCAAGAATACTCCTTCTCCAACTTCACTTTGAACACCTACTCCTTAAACTGAAAGTTATCACCCAAGAAGCAGACATGGACATCTCCACCCCTCCTGCGGTCTCCAACAAACGCCCGCCTCCAACGAGCGCACTGACTCCCCTTTGGAACAAGACCAAAACTCGCAGATCAACACAACATGGTCCTCCTTGAAAGCAGATCGAATGAAGTGTCTTCACTTTCCAGGACTTGGACGACACTCCGAGTTGACCTTCTTCTAAATTGACTGATTCTCCTTTTTCATTCACCCCGAACCTGATCTCTCTGCTCTGCCACAGGGGTAACTGTCCTTGGAGCAACCCCTGCACCCCACTTACCCCGTTTGAAAGAACGCTAAGGGATTTTCTCCAAGCATGGGAAAAAATTTAAAATCTAACACCCTAGTGCTCCAAGTTCTGCGACCTCACTTCTTGAACCCGGCTGGGTCCAGAGGCTCTGTCTCCTACTGACTCTCTCTACAACACTCCTCTAGGTTGCAATGCCAAGCAGGAAAATTGTTTCTCTTCAGTAGGGGTCCCGATGCCCCTCCAACAATGTCAATTTCCACTACCTTGGGTTCATTCGTGCCTTTTCTCTGTTAGACGTACAGTTGTCATCAGGACTGTTTTCAGGTTATGTTTTATAGTTTTTCAATCCCCGCAGACCTGAAATGCCTTGGTTAGGGGGTGGTACACATGCGCCTCCTCCTATCCCTTTGATTCCCTTCCGGACTCGTAGGGATAGGGCCTCCAGGCCGAGTTTGGCATGGAGCTATTTTCTTTATTTTTTATTGTTACTTCCCGCGCTTCTAATCGCAGGAGGTATTCCTACTCTAGCCTCTCCCCCTGGGTCCCCCTTTACCCCGGAGGGAGACCGCTGGGCCCTTCTTCTTTCCTCTCTTCTCTTCCCTCTGCCTCCCTCTCTCTCTTGGAACATCAATTTACCCTTGTTTTTCTTCCAGTGAGAACATTCGTAAGAGGTGCACATTCGGGGATGCCGACAAGCAGCAGACCAGATGATTCTCCTCGTTTCCAATGCAGGACGGGACACACCAAGGTAAGTGATGGTAGACACTCGCACACTCTCCCCGGTAGATTCCATGGCTAACAGCACGCAAAACACTTTAAAAATAGCTACCCACAACGTACAGGGCATGAACTCCCCCACGAAACGGAAGAAGCTATTCAACTTCTACAAATCCTCCAGGCTTGACATTGTCATGCTTCAGGAAACACACCTCCCGATTCGGTATAGCCCCAAATTCCTCCATGCCCACTTCCCCAATTTCTTTTTGGCCAGCGCCGACAACAAAACTAAAGGGGTAGCTATTGCCTTTGCCAAAAACTGCAACCTTACCTTAAACTCAGTAATAAGGGACCCAGAGGGCAGATATATCCTTGTTAAGGGGACAATAGAAGAAAACCTCTTCTCCCTCATTTCCTACTACGCACCTAACAAAGGACAAGCGACCTTTTTTTAAGAATATGTTTGATTTTCTCTCTCCATCCCTGGAGGGCACGGTCATATTCGGGGGAGATTCCAATTGCGCCTTTGACCAGGCTTTAGACAGATCCAAACCCCCTTCCTCCCAACTCACCAGACCTACCAGGGAAAGCCTTAAGATAGCCAAACTCATCCATGCTCAGGGCTTGGCAGATGCATGGAGAGAATTCAACCGTGTAAACGTGACTTTTCTCATTTCTCCGCCCCCCCATAACTTGTATGCCAGGGTTGATCACCTCCTGATTCATACCCGAGACGTCCCCCGGATCCTCTCATCAAGAATCAAAGACACCATCCTTTCTGACCACTCACTGGTCACTTTATCTCTGCACAGACAATATCCGAAGCCGGGATTTGGACACTGGAGATTGAACGAATCCCTGCTTTCGGATCCAATAAGAGTACAGATGTTAGAGAAATCTCTTTCTGAGTACTTCTCCCTTAACAATACCGAAGGGATATCAGCGGAAACCCTGTGGGCAGCCCACAAAACTTTTATCAGGGGTGAATTTATCAAACTATCGACACAAATTAAAAGGGAACGGACAGCCGACATTAAAAGACTTGAAGCTGAATATACCTCCTTGCGCTCCCAGCACAAACAATTCCTCTCGCCATCATTACAACATCAAATTGATAAGACCAGACTTGAACTTAACCTTTCATTGACAGCGAAGGCTGAAAAACAAATAAGGTGGAGCAAAAATAAATTCTATACCCAGGGTGACAAGTTAGGTTCCATGCTAGCCTCCAAATTGACTCCCAAATTCCGTTCCTATGTAATGCCCAAAATTAGAATCCCGGGACAGGGTACGTCATCCAACCCCGCCAAAATTCTAGAGGCCTTCCATGACTTCTACTCCAAACTTTATAGCCGCCAAGACGCCTCTGATGAGCCGACCTTCTCGAATTATCTCGACGGGATCCCTATCCCCACCCTATCTGCGGACCATAAGGCAATAATGGAAGCCCCCTTCTCCACTGAAGAGGTCCAGGAAGTTATTAAAGCCCTAAAATCTAATTCGGCACCAGGCCCGGATGGTCTCTCCAACTCCTATTACAAGACGTTCCCATCTGCCCTGGCCCCTCACCCCACTAGATTCCTCAACTCAAAGACAATGGGGACCCCACTCGATCCCCATCTCAACACTGCCTTCATTGCCGTAATCCCAAAGCCGGACAAGAACCCGAAAGAAGTCGGTAATTACAGACCTATTTCTCTCATAAATAGCGACATGAAAATCCTTACCAAAATTTTAGCGAATCGCCTGGCTTCTTTCATTAACCGATACATACACAGGGATCAAGTGGGGTTCATCCCAGGCAGACAGGGCCCTGATCAAATCAGACAAGCAATAGATATAGTATCTGTTCTTCAAACAGGATGGGACAGGGGCCCTAAACAATCTGGTATGCTACTTTCCCTAGATCTCCAAAAAGCCTTCGACTCAGTCTCCTGGCCATATATTTTTGAGATCATGAAACGCTGGGGCTTTGGCGACAAATTTATGGGTTTATTACGTGCCCTATACTCCAATCCCACTGCTCGAATCAAACTTCAGGGTCACTACTCCCAACCTATATCCATAGCTAAAGGAACTAGACAAGGTTGTCCATTAACTCCCCTGATTTTTGCCATAGCCATAGAAACACTTGCCATCTCCATCCGACAAAACCCCAGCATTCAAGGAGTCAAATGCGGTTCTCAGGTCCATAAATACGGTCTCTTCGCAGATGAAATACTCCTTTTCCTCACCTCCCGGATTACTACTCTACCGAACCTTTGCCACTCTCTAGATGAATTTGCTAAAATGTCTGGGCTCCGGGTTAATTATAACAAGTCACATGCACTTAATGTATCCCTCCACCCTTCCACGGTCGAATCCTTACGGAAGCATTTTCAGTTCCATTGGAACACTTCCTCCATTAAATGCCTCGGTATTGCACTCACGGCCAAGACAGAGGACCTTTACGGCACTAATTACCCACCCATGTACCGGAAATTGGAGCTGGATCTCCATTCATGGTCTAAATACAATGTCTCTTGGCTCGGGAGGGTCAATTCAATAAAGATGACGCTGCTCCCCAGACTCCTCTATCTCTTTCGGTCTCTACCAATCCCCATCAGGAAGGATCACATTAAAACATTCCAAAGCAAGGTCCTTAAATGTATCTGGGGTTCAACCGGCTATAGGATTCCGCAACAAACACTGTACCTACATAGACAGAAAGGGGGCGTGGGATTACCCAACTTATACAAATACTACATAGCAGCCAGGATCGCCCAACTCTCTGTGATCTATTCCAAATATTAAAAAAAAACGGATTGGGTCCATTTAGAAAGGCAGGCAGTGCCTCACAACACTCTGGATTACCTCCTCTGGTCGAATCCTAAAGCGCGCCCCCCGATTATGGCGCCAACCCTCTCACATATGTTTGCCCTCAGGGAGTCTGTACGCTCCACTACAACTCTAGTCTCAGCTTACAAACCTCTATCTCACATATTTCATAATCCTGCCTTCCCCCCAGAACAAAATATACAAGCATTCAGATGGTGGCTGGATAAGGGGCTGTACCGAATCGGACACTTTTTTACAAATTCAGGCCCTATCACCCTTGCTTATTGCATCAAGAAATTAGATCTACCTGACTCTAAAAAGTTCAGATTTGGACAGATTTCAAATTTTCTACACAAACTTTGGAGGGACAAACCACTTCCCCCAAAGTTTACGGAATATGAAATTTGGTGCGGTCAGTCCATGGACCAGCGGGGGGGGGGGGTGTGTCGACAATCTACTCATCACTCACCTTGCCGGCCACTAAGTCCCGTTATATACACCGCTGGGAGTCAGACTTCCAGTTCAACTGGGATCTGGGGGCCTGGCAGAAAGCAAGCTTTGACTCTTTCAAAGGTATCCTAAACACTACGCTAATAGAAGCAAGCCTGAAAATCATCTCCAGATGGTACTATACCCCGTTGCGTCTCGCCTCAATTTTCCCGACAGCAAACCCCATGTGCTTTAGGGGGTGTACTCTCGTGGGCGCCATGTCTCACGTTTGGTGGGAGTGCCCCAAAATACGATTGTTCTGGAGAAAAGTGTTTAACTTGATCGATAAGCTTGTGGGACGCCAGATCCCCAGATCTCCTATGGTGGCCCTCCTCAATGCTCACATCCCAAACCTATCCAAGGCCTCCAGTAGACTTATCAGGTTTATACTTTTAGGTGCCAAACTTACGGTTGCTAAAGCCTGGAAAAAACCCAGGGTCTCCTTCCCAGCAGTAATCAGGAAAGTATCTTGGATTATGTCACAAGAGAAGCTATCCAACATTATCTCAGACACAGTTAGTGCTTTTGAATCCACATGGGAACCCTGGGCCATTTATATTGGTGCGCCATGGCTCACTAACTCAATACCTCCCTGAATCACCTGTATCCCGAAATTGATGTTCCCTCCCCTCCATTTTCTCTTTCCCCTCCCTTTTCTTCCCCCCTCTTGTTCTCTCTTCTTCCGTTTCCCGCTCTTTGCTCTCCTTCCTTGTTGAAGTTTCTTGGAACAATGTCAGGCCCCTACTTTAGGATGCCTCCTTATTTACTGGCAGACCAGTGGAGAAGGCCCCATTTGTTGATGATTGACAATGAGGCGGGGTGGTGGGGCGGCGGGGATCCCCCCTATCGGGCACAGATTGCTCCCATTTGGGGTGCCTGATGGTGGGGGGGTCGCTGTCCGCTACGCTGCCAAGCAGACCTTCTCCTCCCGAGTCCCATACGTTGGTCCTCCGGGTACCATCTCGTAACTCCTCATCTTTTGCCCCATTTCTTTAACGTTTTACATATGATGCCGGTTTTTGCTATATTTCTGTATGTTCTGGTTTTGTATCCTGGCATTGTTCATTGTATATACTTTGTCAAACATAATAAAATACTTTGAAATAGAAAACACAAGGCTAAAGGAGGGACAAATGATTTCAAAATTAAGCGTGGTATTATTTCTGCCATAGATCTCATTATAATAAGGACCCATCATATATGACCATTAGAAGACATGTGGCAGTATGAGTAAACAATGCCTTGACAGGAATGGAGGCACAATCTTCCAATGGGGACTCTATTTACAACCAGGAATCCCCTCACTTTGGTGGGATTTCCACTCACTACCTGTTTTGGCTTTGAGAGAGGAAGGAATGGGAATTTTCCCCAATGGGACAAAAATTGCAGAAAGTTTAAAAAAAGAAAGGGCCAGCCTTCACAGTACTCTTTAGCTAACCTGTAGTAGTTCTTTGAGAATCCTTGATCATAAATTGAATGTGCAATTGTAAAACAAACATATTATATCTAGCAGTGTTTCTGAACCTTTTTTCAGTCAAGGAACCCTTTAAAAATGTATACATAATCTCAAGGCACCCCATTCTAAAATGTAAAAACAAATCTAAAAGTTTTACATACTGCAGCAACATCCACAGTAGGACAGCCAACGTTAGAGGGGATTTATTCTTTAAACGCAAATACACTTTTGCAAACTGGTACTGACTAGTATTCCAATGTTTTCCTCTCCCTCAATTTTTTTCCATCACTCAGCTAAATGTTACCCCAACACTGATGGAGAGGGGCAGGACAGTAGGATACAAGGATGCTGTGCAGACAACTGGCAGCCTTTGCGATGCCATTGGTCGTTAGGACGCTGGTAGGTAGAAGGTTGTAAGGGGGCACAGTGAAAACCTGTGGCTTTGTGCAACTAAAAGACAGGCTTCACCCACAAGCCGCCTTGTATAAAATTTGTGGGCATTTTTTAGGCATTTTGTCAAGGCACCCCTGAAGAAACCTCAAGGCACCCTAGCTGAAAAAGGCTGATATTTACACATAAGCCAATTTTTCCAGTTTATGTCATCAGTGACTTTAAAATTAAAGCACAAATAAAATGTGAAGGTAAAAATGAACAAGACTAATTTTAACAAGCTTTTATCTAAATGTTTGACTTGAAGTAGCCAACTTCTGCAGACATAAAAGCCAAACACACTCATCTTGACTCATCAGAACCTTGTCTTCAGGTTCTGCTGTGACTTGGGGTTTGTCAGATCTGGTCAGTTTCCACCACTTTTCAAGTACCCCGTGATGGTGTAGGAAACTATACTCACTTAGCTTTTAAAAAAAAAAAAAATCTCCTAAGGAAAGGTTTACACATTTCAGGGTCGTAAGTATAGTATAGGTCTGTCTTACTTTTTTAATTGCCTTTTACTTGCCATTATGAGAATATATACTACATGCACTGCAATATTGTCCATGTAATGCAACAAAGGGTGTAGCAACACATTCTGTTCCAATACTATTCTTATAGAAAGGGTTTGTTAGAAATCAGCAACATTTGGGACACCAGTGGGGATTGTTTGCATGCCCTTTTAAAGCTTAAAGTGACCCTGTCACCATAGGGTCAATTTTAACCAATAGGTCACCTGTAAAAGAAGCGTCAATATACATACCATTCTGGTCAGCTGTCACTTCTCTGCTCCCCAGCCACTACAAGTATTCTACAATTCTGGGTGTGGATCTGCTGGCCATGGGTTCTTTCCACAGGCTTGTACATTATTTCACACATCACATTATCCAACATTATCCAACAGTTCCCTATTTTGTAAAATTTACTTTCACTGCTGCAGACAAGTTAGAATTTGTTACCCAATTACTTGTTTTCCCAAAGAAGGTATTTTGTAAAAATCAATTTTTTTTTATTTTTTTTAGTTTATGGTAACCTAATTTTTTTTAAACCTCTGCCAGTTTACTACCTACCTTTGCACCAGATAATCACTTGAACTGTATAAAAATTTAAATTTCATTACTTTCATTTATGGTATGACTCAGGGCATAGTTCCCTGCAGGTAGTGCTGCCTTTGGTACTGCCCTCATATTATGAAAGTTTATGGCTCCACCCTCACTAAGATGCACAGCTTAAGGTACAATGCGAATAGGCAGGTAAAATACTTTATTGTTGAAGAGACATAGTATGTGTCTCTACTGTACTAGAAAGCCTGCCCGTTCCCACTTTTCTTTTTTTTTTTACTACAGATCCACTTTAAGACCCATTTAAAAATGAGTCCCCTAGTGTGATCGTGTACTGCTTTAATTGAAATGATGATCTCATTACAGGCATATGCACTGAATTTATACTCTCAGGCAAAGAACTTGTATGCTGCACTGAAGAACAAAGTATGATTACATTTGACCTCAATAGCCTCCGACCTCCTGTAAGTTTTCTAACTTGAACTGTGCTGTGATTTGCTGCTAATTAGACCCTTGAGACTTTGGACCGCTTGCTTATACAGGTTTTATACTCAGACAATTGTAGAATTTGTTTAAATTACCATTTATTCTATTGGATGTAACTATTGCATTGTAATGCACCTAGGCAAGAGTGCAGGTATATATGGAATATAGTGTGCAATTCAAAATCAAAATGAAAACATTGTTTGAAAAATTCAATATAAGGCCCCTTTCACATATGCATCATTCGTTCAGTCATGATTTTTTTTTAAAGAAAAATGGATTCAGTTTATCACAGTTTTTACTTTAGTTTAAATCTGCCTTCTGGCATCCTTAAAAACCATAACTCATTCCTCATGGACAACAGAATGTAAACAAGAGCAGACATGAAAAAAGTGATGTGCAGGTCCCCCCCTCCCCAATTCATACCAGACTTGAAGGGCCTGGTATGGTTTGGGGGGACCTCACTCCCATGACAAAAAAAAAATGTTGCAGGGTCCCCTCCAATCCATACCAGGCCGTTTAGGTCTCGTATGAATTGAGGGGGGAACCTCACAACAAAATGTGTGAGGTCCAACATTCCAAACCAAACCCCAACACTGTTTGCAGGCCAGGAAAGGGGGTGGAAAAGGGGGCACATGTGTGGTCCCCCTTCCTGAATTATACCAGGTCCCACGCCTTCAACAATGGGGGTTATAGATGAGGGCAAGCGGCTCTTCCCCACAACCCTGGCAAGGTGCTTAAGGGGGTGCGGAGGGGTAACTTATCACAATCTGGAAGCCCCCTTCAACGCCTATTTACTTTAGCGGCGGGGGAAGTGGAGCCATCATTTGGTCTCCATTGCTGATGTAAATAAGGGGGGGTCACCAGACTATGTCACCTGGTGACCTTGCCCCTTTGTTTACTTTAGTGGTTGGGGGGAGTGAAGCGGTCAACCAGTGTCGGCAAGTCAAAGGATCAGTTGGGTTTGTCGGGCTTTTTTCGTGCCAAACGGAGGCCAGTGTTCTTCGTGATTGACATGGACCTACATCTCTGGATGACGGATGTACATCGGGGACATCGATTTTTTTCTTTTGAATAAAAGGACTTATTCTTCGTGACTTTTTTTTTTTTTTAATGAGTAGGGGTACTTTGTACCACCTGCTCATTCACATAGGGGGCTGAGATCTTGGGGCCTCTTGTTCCCGGGGGCTTCAGATTCTGATAAATCACCCCCGCACTCCCACAACTACTGGACCCTTGCCCCAATTAACATGGAGACAAGGTGCTTTGTGGGAACAGGAACGGACGGATGAAAAACAGATAAGAACACCTGTGTGAAAGGGGCCTAAGATTTTGCCATGCCCTCATCATCCTTTCTCCCCAGAAGCTGACACCACCAAGTAAACAAGAAAGATTCTATGACTTTGGTTTATTTTTTCTTAAATTTGAAACTCCAATACAGTACATGGACTTTCTCAATACCTTATAGACACAATTTATTCCAAAATATAATTTTTATTACACAAATCAAGTTAAAAATCGCAAATACATTATTAAAAGATCAGTCTCTATATAAACTGATCATTTAATAATGTATTTTAGTCTGGGCTTAAATCCTCCGCCATGAACATCAACATCCCCGATTCCATGCTTTCTCGTTTACGGAACTCCTTTCCATTTCAATGGACGAACACAACTCTCCCATATTTGGGAATTAACCTCCCTCCCTCACACTAGGCCATATATGCAGTGAATTATCCTGCTGGCTTTCGGCGTTTAGAACTGCTTTCTAGCTGGACTATATGATCTTTCGTGGCTCGGTAGAATACATGCAGTCAATAGGACTCTTCTGCTTGAACATCTCTATTTATTTAGATCCCTGCCCGTAGAGAGGATTTACTCAGTTTTCAGTCCAAAGTGGTAACGTTTATTTGGGGCACGAAGAGCCATAGTTTGGCTCTTTCAACTCCATTTGCTCCTAGGGCAAAGGGAGGTCTTGGAGTACCCGACTTTTATGCGTATTATAAGGCAGCCCAACTGATGCAACGGTCGGTTGTGTCCTTTGCCACGGGAGACCGGAATGGGTTCAGATGGAACGTCACGCTATCCCCTCCTTCACCATTGATTGTTTACTATGATGCCCTTTAAAAGACCGCCCTTTAATAAGAGCACCCACCTTATCTCACTCCTCTGCTTTATGGGATCGTCAGAGACATAACCCATTACTAACTTCTGCATTCACCCCATTGGCACATATTTCGCAATCCTGCTTTTCCCCCCGGTATGGACATAGAAGAATTTAAGTGATATCGGCCACTTCTTTACTCATAGTGGTCCCTTCACCCTTCCTCAATGCCTCTGCCGCTGGCTCCGGTAAGCGGTGGAGGGCACCGAATCGAGGCGGGGGGCCCTCTCCCGCCACTGATAAAAGTGATCTTGCGGTGATCTTGCGGCAGTGTATGTGGTATTCGTTCAGAAATGCAATTTGCGTTTTTGCATTTGTTTGGCCAATTTGGGCAGATTAAAAAAACTAATTGCTGCAAAAACGCATTACATGCTTTTCTGCAGCTTCTCCATTGAAGTATATTGAACCAAAAAAGCACTGTTTTGCATAAAAAAAAGTCCCTGACCCTTTCCAAATACGCAGCGGATGAAAAAAGCATAGATGTGAATGTGTCCCATAGGAAACCATGTAAATGAACTGTAGTGCGTTTCTGCAAAAAGCACCAAAAAACACATAGATGTGAACCAGGTCTAAGACATTTAGATAATGGGGTTAAAAAAAAAACTAAAATGATCCCTTTATAGTACAAAAAAGCAGATAATCACTACTGTAAGGGTTTCATTTTTTTTTACTGTAGAACTGTGAAAGTAATATTTACAGTAGCGATTATCTGATATTTTTGTACTATAAAGGGCTAATTTTCATTCATGTTACTGGCCGATTCATCGATTATGATAATAGTAAACGATTAATTTCATAATCGATTAGTTGACGATTAATCGATTAGTTGTTTCAGCCCTAGGTAAATGCATGCATTGTGGGCTTTCTTTTCTTATCTCAGCAACGCAGAGCGGCTTGAAGAGGACACACTGTGCATGCACCATGTAAGGAGTCCATGGACTATGTATTTAATGCGACATTTGACATTGTGACATTTTCAGAACATAATCATGGAACACTTGCTGTTTTTTTTTTTTTTTTTTAAGAAAAAAAGGTGCGTTACAGATTCCTGTGTTACTACAAATAACCTCCGGTGTTTAGCAATGCACACATGTTCATCAACAAATCATGTAAGTATTTACATTGGTTACATTTTAGAATTTACAAATAAAGTGACTCAGTGCATACCAGCATTCAACTGACATGTAAACCCAGAGCAGGGGTAGGCAAGCTTTTGAGCAGAGTGTGCAAATTTTTTTTTTTTAAGAAATTGAAAGTGCTGGTTCTATAAAAAAAATGTCCACTTCACGCTCTCAATGACGAAAAAGAAAATATGTAGAGATTTCTGTAAACAACTTCAATAAATGTAATAAACAAATATTGTGCTTTAAAGTGGGGTGCCCCCTAAAAAATAAATACTGTAGCTGCTGACTTTTAATAATCGGACACTTACCTGTCCCAGGGTCCAGCGATGCGGGGGATCGAAGCCCCCCCTCCCCCGCTCTGCTCGGCGGCGCCGGCATTCTTACTGTGCGCATGCGCGAGTGGCACCGTGATACGCCGCGCAGTCATCTGGGACCTGTCACATGTCCCAGATGACTGACTGTGCTGAGGGGAAGTGATGTCAGTGCCCGGGCACTGAAGGAGGCAGACTACGAGGGACCCCCTAGCAACAGGCATTTAGAGGTGAGTAAAAACATTTTTTTTTCAATTATTTTTTTATGAATTTTAAAACTATTTATTTTTTTTGGTAGAACCACCACTTTAAGTATTTTTTAAATAAAAATGTATCTTTGTTTCAGAAAAAGTGTGCTATGAGGTTGGAGAAAAAAAAAAAAAAAAACTTGTGAGGTGATATTGGTCATCCTAATAGTTCTTTCAGATCAGTCTCAATTCCTCCCCTTTCACACCTCAAATAAGCCCAATTCCTGCCCCTTCACACCTCAGATCAGTCCAAACTCCTGCCCCTTCACACCTCAGATCAGTCCAAATTCCAGCCCCTTCACACCTCAGATCAGTCCAAATTCCTGCCCCTTCACACCTCAGATCAGTCCCAATTCCTGCCCCTTCACACCTCAGATCAGTCCAAATTTCTGCCCCTTCACACCTCAGATCAGTCCCAATTCCTGCCCCTTCACACCTCAGATCAGTCCAAATTCCTGCCCCTTCACACCTCAGATCAGTCCCAATTCCTGCCCCTTCACACCTTAGATCAGTCCAAATTCCTGCCCCTTCACACCTCAGATCAGTCCCAATTCCTGCCCCTTCACACCTCAGATCAGTCCCAATTCCTGCCCCTTCACACCTCAGATCAGTCCAAATTCCTGCCCCTTCACACCTCAGATCAGTCCCAATTCCTGCCCCTTCACACCTCAGATCAGTCCAAATTCCTGCCCCTTCACACCTCAGATCAGTCCAAATTCCTGCCCCTTCACACCTTAGATCAGTCCCAATTCCTGCCCCTTCACACCTCAGATCAGTCCCAATTCCTGCTCCTTCACACCTGAGATTAATCCCAATTCCTGCCCCTTCACACCTCAGATCAATCCCAATTCCTGCTCCTTCACACCTGAGATTAATCCCAATTCCTGCCCCTTCACACCTCAGATTACCCCAATGTTTAACCATTCTTCCCGAAGTGCATTTGTGACATCAGGCACTGATGTAGATGAGAAGGCCTGGCTTGCAGTCTCTGCTCAAATTCATCCCAAAGGTGTTCTAACGTGTTGTCAGGACTCTGTGCAGGCCAGTCAAGTTCCTCCACCCCAAATTTGCTCATCCATGTCTTTATGGACCTTGCTTTGTGCACTGGTCTAAATCATTTGGTGGAGGGGGAAATATGGTGTAGGGTTGTTTTTTCAGGGGTTGGGCTTGGCCCCTTAGTTCCAATGAAGGCATCAGCATACCAAGACATTTTGGACAATTTCATGCTCCCAACTTTGTGGGAACAGTTTTGGGATGGCCCCTTCCTGTTCCAACATGACCACACCAGTGCACAAAGCAAGGTCCATAAAGACATGAGCGAGTTTGAGGTGGAGGAACGATTTGAATTGAGATCTAAAATGGGTCTGACATCCCCATTTGGTTTTGGTGCAGTGAAAAGGTTTGAATAAAACCCTGACCCCTGCTCATCCACGGGGACCACCATGATCACTTTTGCAACAAAAGTCAGTCTAACACTAGAAAGAGAGACTTCTTTCTCTCTGGATCTTTGGGGACATTTGACCTGAGGAAACGAGGAGACGGGAATTCTCGGAACTCTAGTCTGTAACCTAGAGCCCACCCATCTGTCCCGAAATTCTTTCCTACCAGACCTTAAAGAGCTGCAAAAGTCTTCCCCCTACTTGAGCTAGCGGGGGTGCCTCCTCATAAAGAGGCTTTAGTGTTCTGTCTTGCGGGTTTCCTCCCCCAAGACTTCTTTTGTCCCCGCCGCAACTGCCTGGAGGCTGAGGCCCCTGGCACTGGAAAAAATAGCTTGTTTAAATGAGGGACACTACTCTTTTACTTAACTGGCAAAAAGGGTACTTTTCCCACTTGATATTTTTTGGATATATTTGCTCAGATCCTCGCAAAACAGCTTATCACAGCGGAAGGAAAACCAGCCAGGAGCTTTTGCATGGCGCTTCGGCTGACAAACTTTTTCAACCATAAGATTCTACGTATATGTACCAACCCAAGCATAAGGCGAGAGGTTTGAAGAATAGAATCTCTGATTGCGTCAAAAACACAAAGCCGCTGGCAGCTCAGCTAATTCCGGGGCCTGCTGTTCAGGGAACACCTTGAGTACCTGTTTCAAATGGTCTCTCAAGGATTAACATACCCCAATTTCCACTCCTGCAGGTTGAGCCACTGAACCTGCCAAGGAGAAAAATTTATTTTTTTGTTTTTTAACAGGAATTCCAATTTTTTATCAGTTGGATTCCTAAACATTTGTGCATTGTGCATTGTCAAGCAGACAAGTCAAACTTTTATTCACAGAGGATATTGCAGCGTCAATTGCTGGTATACTCCACCCCTTAGTAAAAAATGTTCCCCCGTAGGGGGAATGAACAGGAAAGGCACGCAAGGCTTGCAGAGGCTTTAGTGAACCAAAACAGGAAGTGGGATCCCTTAAGGGTAGCTTAAATGTGGAGCGGACCCAAATTTCTCAGCATGAGAAGCTGAAGAAGGTCCTTCCCCACTTGATCCCATGGAAGAGGAATCATCAGCCTCTTCACGGTCCTTTGAGGGGGATTCATCTCCCCCCCTCCCACAGTTCTTCCATTTGAGGACCCTGGGGACATAATGCGTTTTCTTCCACTCTGAAGATGCGATTAAAGCCACTATTCCTAAACCACTCATAGCTGAGGAGAAATCCTGCTCAGTTATATAGAAAGGGGCTGAAGTGTCGGAAGCAACTGCAGCCCCCGATGACCCTAATGGCTCACTCTGACCAGCCTCCTTAGATCAGGATGGTGTTGCAGAGGGAGGGTCCCTAGGACCTAAGGGCAAACCCATTTGTGTTCTTGGTCTTTGTGGCATTTGCACCACCTCCTCTGAACATGGTGCTGAGCACAAACGCAGGAGGTACCACAAAAAAATGCACCCACTGCTGAGTAATAGTCCAGCAACTGCCACTGCTATTAAGCTCAGCCTGATGCTTTAAAATAAATGTGCCTGGGAATGCCTGTGTCACCCACTCACATTCCACTCGTACGCTCTGTGTCCCTCCTAGCTGTATGCACCTGTAAAAGGTACATTTTATAACTATGCAGCCTGCGTTGTGGATGCTAAATTCACGCCAATGCCTCTAAGCCCCGCCCCTTCCTCGGACCACCCACCGCGCCCCCCCTCCATCACTTTTAAATTAGATTGTTTTCCGCGCAAGCAGGATCCGATCCAGACCGGACCGCATGGAGGAGGACTGGGTGAAGAGGAGAGCCGCCGAAGGGAACCGCTGTAATGGCAGTGGGAGCACCATGCTCCCTCTGACTGGAGGAAGCTATCCAGGTGGGGGGGATATTCCTGGGAGAAGAAAACCCCCCTTCCCTATGACTTTACCTGGAGCCTGGGCCGGAGGAAGCGTGCAGCTTGAAATACAGAGGCGAGACTGACAAGCATGAACAGGTACGTGTTGACTATAGGCATAGCAACATTTACTTTAAAGGAGAAATCCCACAAGAATTAGAAAAATTCCTTAGGAACCTCCCTTACCTTATCCAGCTGCAGGGTTCTGTGGTAACAGACCCAATCGTCACCTCTCACGGTGGGCTCCGTTAGAAAACCTTCAGGGACTGGGGCCCCCTTTTTATTGGGGGATCCACAGCCCTGGGGCTGTAAAAAGCACCCTGCCAGGAATATGGCTGAAAAAAACACATATTGGATCACGGGGTCCAGCTCTCTAAAAAGAGAAGCGTTACAGGTAAAACCTTGTTTCTTCAGACACGAGGCCCGGGTACCATTCAATTCGGCCTGGAAAATACACTTAAATGGATCCGGTTGCATGGCTTGCCCCAGTAAGGAATATTCCAGCGGAGCTCAGCACAGCACATCTTTACTCGTGACCAACACCTAAGATACTGGTGAAAAAACAGAGGTACTCCCAGTAAGGGGAGGGGTTAAATGGGGAATTGAACACACAGCCACAGGGAGAACATGCAAACTCCAGCAGGTAGTGCCGTGGTTGGCATTTGAACCGACGACCCTAGTGCTGCTAGATGGAAGCGCTAACCACTTAGCCACTGTGGTTAATGTATGGAAACTGGTTTGCACAGCTTCTGATGACATCAGCACTGTGCAGCAGAAGCAGGAGGCACACCTATCAGCTCCGGGTATGATGGCCCATTTAAAATGTTAACTCTGGCTGGCATAAAGTGGTTAGGAATTTTTATTTTGATTACCAGTTAAAGTGCCATTTTTTTATACAGTGAATTTTAAAGCAGATATGCCATGTACAGTCTACCATTAATATTAAAAATGAAGTGCAGTATATAGCCGCTATTAGACATTAGGAAATAGCATGCATTTTACGCAGGAGCTTTTACTGTTTTATTAAACATAATCACACAAGTTTCCATTTAGACATTTACAGGCAATTAGGAGCCATTGGTGCACATGGTGGAAACCTTCCTGGGTCAAGAAAATTCTTGGAATTACTGCGATTTACATTAAAAGCTACTAAATGGGCTGTTAACCATCTAAAGACACTTTATCTGCTAGCAATTTCAAGTACTTGTACAACAGAAGAAATTATACAGCTCGAATGTACAAAAAACGTTACTAAAAATGATGGACAATATCAGTTGATGCTGCTGTGCATAGTTAATATTGTAGGTTCACTTTAAAGTCCAGAAAAGGGACATGATGTAGCTTATTACTAAAAGGGTATATGCAACTTTAACAAGCATTGCTAACATCCAAATCTTTAAACATACTCTTTACTGTACCTGCCAAGATGTTAGACATGAGGTACACATCAAATGGCCACAAGGCTCAATCTTGACATCCTTGTCATTTTCTGCGCAGATTTTACACAGCTGAAAGGTAGAGCCCATTTCACAGTACAATTCATATTGTTCCTGAAAGGAAGTGGGAAAAAAAAAAAAAAAAAACTATTACAACATTTGTACTTACCACTTGCAAAAAATAAAAATAAAGTTGTCAAGTTGGCTTCAAAACACTTGTATAAGCAGCAGGCTTGTGGCTTGCTGAAGCACAAAGCTTATAGCAATGACAAACGATAGCTTTTCTAAGGCTAAAATTACAAGATCAGAAACAATGGGCTCAATTCACGAAGAGGTATTTTCCTCTTTAAAGTGGTTCTAAAGGCAGAATGTTTTTTATGTTAATGCATTCTATGCATTAAAGCGGTTGTATACCTCTTTAGCACATTTTTACCTACAGGTAAGCCTATAATAAGGCTTACCTGTTGGTAAAATTAATAACTCCTAAACCTGTACGGTTTAGGAGATATTCACCTTTTATGAAGCCGCTGACATCAGCGGCGCATTTGCAGTGAAGGTCCGGCATATCTGGCCACTCACAGCGCCGGACCTGTGAACCGGAAGAAATCGCAGAGGCAAAATGTCAGATCCCTCGGCGGTGACTGAGACAGTGCAGGGGCTTTGTTCTAAGGTTCTAAGCATTTCATAATGAGCTAGTATGTTGTGCATCTCTTGGGAGACACGGGGGCAGCCATTCATTCTGAATGGCAGCCCCGAGCATCTCAGCCCGCAGCACAATTGGGGGTGCGGGAACCACAGGGTCACAAAGAGCACGTGGTTTCCCTGCGGCCATGTTTTTAAAAAGTTGCATGCACCTTTTTTTCTTCAGCTCAGGCAGCACAGCAGCCCGATTCATTCAAATGAAAGGGACTGCCGTGCTCGAGCAAATGTGGGCCGCACTAGTGTGAACCAAGCCCAAGTCAGTACAGTTCCTGCAACATATGTATTCATACAAAAGAAAAAAAAGGTGACTGGAATACCAGTCAAAGTGAAGCTGCTTTCACAGTATACACATGGTGTAACAAAAAAAAACGAAGTTACATTAAGTAAATACAAAATATATTTATAAATGTCAAAATATTGCATGAAAAAAGGATAAAAAAAAAATAAAAAAATCACACACGCGTAAATACCCTTCTTCCACCAATGAAAAAGACAACGTTGTCCTTGGGGAGATTTCCCATCACTTCCTGCAACATAGCCAAACAGGAAGTGAGAGGAAACCCTTGCAAATTAAGGGAATCTCACCAATTAGAAGATTCCCCCTCTTTACTTTTACGGGGCAACCCAAAATTTAGGAGTTTCTTTTACTTTCAATGATAACAGTAAACAGGACAAACAGGAGGGGTTAAGATCCCTAAATGGGACACAGACAGCAATAAAAACAGACATGGGTCCTAACCCATCTCCACTTTGCCCAGTACAAAAAATGTGCCTTTAGTTATACTTTTAAGTAAATCAACTCCAATGATTGTGCTTTTCTATATTTAGATTTCTATGCATTACTGCTGAGAAACTGATCCAAAAAGGTAGATACTCCTCCAAATTGGCTATTATATTTTTACATTCTTGAAATACCTCATGCCTTGACCACTACTTATTTAACTCATGCATTTAATTTGTTTCCTTTTTGTAAAATTACTTTAATGCAGTTTTATGAGGTATTTACCGAGTGTATTTGCTTTTTGAGGTAAATACCACATAAGGTGATATAGAACTGACATTTTCAGTTTCGCATGAGATAATCTGAAAAAATGTGTCACGTTATTAAACTATCAAATTAAATATTATTTAGTGAATTGAGCTCAATGTTTTTGTTGTGAAAAACACAAACATGATCCAACATTATAAAGTCTGTAAAATAAAATCCAGTGTGTATCTTTAATTTTTCATTAACATTTTTGCACAATAGCATGGGGTCCAGTGTATGCATTTCCTGTTTCATGCATACCCACCAGCCATCCATGGATTCCATATCACATACCCAATATAACCTAGTGTTATGGCAGAAGCTGATAATCAAGTAATAATGTATCAAATATGCATTTATGAGAAACATGTATGATAAGCAAAGCTACCTGGGTAACTTTTATGTGATCATGTGGCATTGGCTCACACAGACCCGTCAAATCAGGATTATAACTTCTTCCATCAGGATAAAGATAGCTAAAAAAAAATAAAAAAAAGGCCTTTCATCAAATGGCAGATAACTAGTACTTGGTAACTATGCAATGAAATATACAGCTAAATACATTAATGCGAATAAGAAGAGAAGATCTTTAATTTTACATAAGTATAACAGACATCGTTTCATATTTATGTCATTATCTACAATCATTTATGTTTAGAGACTTCTGGATTCCTGATCCTAAATCCCTTTTGCCCATTATGTTTTTGTAGGTTGAAGTAAAGTAAATCATGTAAAATAGAAATATAAGCTGAAGGTATACATACAGCCCACATATAGGTAATATTATATAGATGCAAGGCTCAGGTTGTCTGTAACATTGGCTCACTATTTCATGTCAAGGACCACTTGCCAACCTTCCTGAAATAATAAGGACTACTTTTTCAGAATCTTGTTTCTAAGTGTGGTAATACATTATACAATTTTCCTTTAGAGTTACTAAAACCATATCATACGAGGACAAACCTATAAACACTTTCAATTTGTATGCAATCAGACAGGCCGTTGCATTAAATAGTCAAAGGTAAATCTAAAGAAAATTGAAGAAAATTGTATAATGTACGGCCTGCATAAAGTGTGTATTTATTAAAAATTTGGTTACATTTTATCTGTGAATGCATGGACAGATTAAGAAGCAAGTAATTACTAAATTTCAAAGTAAAAATGTAAACCTATTTCAAATATGTTAAACTCAAATTTTGTAAATCAGCAAACTATGATCTCCTTATTCATTCAGAACCACCCAAACCGAACACAATGCATTAAAGGATTGTTGCTTTTCACATATTATCGTTCCACCTGTAACCCCTACACAAGCCCAATTATCGCAAGTGATGCTCAGCTCAACTGTAACACCTGTCTAATAGGTTTTAGAATTTATTCAACTTGAGCATTAGTTAAGTAGAGGTCCTCAAGTAAAACACAATCCTTAGCAGCAGGGATATCCTACTTGTACTCTACAGCTGACAGGCCTAAATTATCCCATCTTCCTAAGCATTCATACATTTGGCTGGAACACTTGTCTTCCTAGAAGTGCTTGGTTACACTACCGAACACAGCCATTCTAATCTAGTGTTTGCAAACCGAGTGTCTTTCTCATCTCACTTGATATTGACATATTCAATATTTTCGATTTGTTCTCATTTTCATTATTGAGTTAAATCACATACTCTGTAAAGTTGATAGTCTGGAATCTAGCAGACTATAAAATATGCCATGTCAGCTTCACTGTCACTGAAGATTCATACACAGCCAGACTGAGTTCATTAAATTGATTGCAAAGGTTGTTTTCTTTTTAACTAACAAACATGTCATACTTACCTGTGGTTTTGCACAGAGCAGAGTTTAGGTAGGTGTTACGTGTCAAGTTACATCTACATAAATGGCAGAACCCAAGGCTTCCCAGCAGAGCACGTCCCAAAGCATCACACTGCCCCCATCAGCTTGCCTTTTTCTCATAGTGCTACCTAGTGCCATCCTTTCCCCAGGTAAGTAGTGCACGCACACCTGGCCATCCAGACAATGTAAAAGAAAATTAGATTCATCAGACCAGGCCACCTTCTTACATTGCTCCATGGTCCAGGTCTGATGCTCACGTGACTGCATAAGGTCCCCAATTTTCTATAGGTCAGGAAGGCACAAGTATTATATCAAGAAAAGATGGTGGTGGGGAAGAGAGGGCGCAGTGCTCAATTTCTAAACTGATATCAGCACTTTATATACTGTGCTCTCAAGGCTCCTGGGATCAAGGCACATTGAGGTAGGCACTTAATGAAACAAAATGAGTATGTACAAACATCTCAAATTATAACAGGACAAAAAGGGTAAGGAATTTTTGTGGGAACGTTTCCTTACCAATTAACCAATTCACCTAAAGTCAAAAAAGTACTGGTTTAAGGTCTTTTGTCTCTGCACCTGGCTTGGTGCTGCCATTAAAAAGCAGTGAGACTGCCTCTCTCCCTGATTTGGGTGCTTCAAGTCAGCCACGGCCAAAGGCAGGTTTTGTTTGTGGTAGAGGGACAGTCTGCTCAGTTCAAGGCATCCAATAAGTTTCTTAACCTAACGTAGCAGTGGGGTTGATTTAAAAAAGGCAAACAGACTATTTACTTTGCAAGTGCAGTTGCTCTATAGCTTAGTAAATGAGGGGGGGCATTGCTGACTATCATCATCAAAATCGTGTGAGGGTATTCTTTGCAAAGTGAAGCTTCATCTAATTTACTAAAGCTCTGGAACAACTGCATTAGTAAAGTGCACAATCTTTAGTAAATCAACACAAATGAGTCTTCAGCTGGTAAGAATCCAGTAGACCCATGCATGTAGAAAGAGAAGTGTTTTTGGGTGGGGGAGGGGACATATTTAATAGCAGCAGAAAAAGGATCAAATGGGCAGTTTTTAACTTAAGGTCTGCTTTATGACTGTAAACCAAATATCAGCAGACTTTGTACTTGACTTGCCTAGTGCTCTCCTTGAGGTCACTACTTTACTAAATACTGCACAAAAGTCTTTAAAAGGTTACCTCGGGCACCTCATGCCTGTATGAACTTTTTTGAGTGGATTTTGTCACATTCATGTGACCGGAGGAGAGTGATTCATCCAAAAAGTTAATACTGCCTTTCTCAGCTTAGCACAGAAATATCTTGCAGCATATCTGATAGTACTCAGTGTTACCAAAGGCTAATTTTGCAAATATTACAGAATGAATGTTATCTGCAGTTGAAGTCATACTTGTTTTATAAGTAAATATTTAGTTGTCATGGACAAATTACATATTTACTATGGAGTGTGAATGTAATATTTGCCGCAGCAAAAAAATAAATAAAATTACACACCCCTCACATTTTTGTAAATATTTTATTATATCTTTTTGAAGAAATTACAATTTGCTACAATGTGAAGTAGTGAGTGGCTTGTTTAACCGTGTAAATTTGCTGTCCACTCAAAATAACTCAACACACAGCCATTAATGTCTAAAACCGCTGGCAACAAAAGTGATTACCCCCCCTAAGTGAAAATGTCCAAATTGGGCCCAAAGTGTCAATATTTTTTGTGGCCACCATAATTTTCCCTTTTTTTTATCTTAACCCTCTTGGGCTTGGAGTTCACCAGAGCTTCACAGGTTGCCACTGGAGTCCTCTTCCACTACTCCATGATGACAGCTGGTGGATGGTAGAGACCTTGCGCTCCTCCACCTTCTGTTTGAGGATGCCCCACAGATGCTCAATAGGGTTTAGGTCTGGCGACATGCTTGGCCAGTCCATCACCTTTACCCTCAGCTTCTTTAGCATGGCAGTGGTCGTCTTGGAGGTGCGTTTGGGGTTATGTTGGCATACTGCCCTGCGGCCCAGTTTCTGAAGGGAGGGGATCATGCTCTGCTTCAGTATGTCACAGTACATGTTGGCATTCATGGATCCCTCAATGAACTAACTCCCCAGTGCCAGCAGCACTCATAAAGCCCCAGACCATGACACTCCCACCACCATGCTTGACTGTAGGCAAGACACACTTGTCTTTGTACTCCTCAACTGGTCGCCACCACACACGCTTGACACCATCTGAACCAAATAAGTTTATCTTGGTCTCATCAGACCACAGGACATTCCAGTAATCCATGTCCTTAGTCTGCTTGTCTTCAGCAAACTGTTTGCAGGCTTTCTTGTGCATCATTTTTAGAAGAGGCTTTTTTCTGGGACAAAAGCCATGCAGACCAATTTGATGCAGTGTGCAGAGTATGGTCTGAGCACTGACAGGCTGACCCCCCCCCCCCCACCCCTTCAACCTCTGCAGCAATGCTGGCAGCACTCGTAAGTCTATTTCCAGAAAACAACCTCTGGATATGACACTGAGCATGTGCACTCAACTTCTTTGTTCGGCCATGGCGAGGCCTGTTCTGAGTGGAACCTGTCCTGTTACACCACTGTATGGTCTTGGCCACCATTCTGCAGCTCAGTTTCAGGGTCTTGGCAATCTTCTTATAGCCTAGGCCATCTTTTTGCAGAGCAACAATTCTTTTTTTCAGATCCTCATAGTTATTTGCCATGAGGTGCCATGTTGAACTTTCAGTGACCAGTATGAGTGAGTGAGAGCGAAAACACCAAATTTAATACACCTGTTCCCCATTCACACCTGGGACCTTGTAACACTAACGAGTCACATGACACCGGGGAGGGAAAATGGCTAATTGGGCCCAATTTGGAAATTTTCACCTAGGGGTGTACTCACTTTTGTTGCCAGCGGTTTAGACATTAATGGCTAGGTGTTGAGTTATTTTGAGGGGACAGCAAATTTACACTGTTATACAAGCTGTACACTCACTACTTTACATTGTAGCAAAGTGTCATTTCTCCAGTGTTGTCACATGAAAAGATGTAATAAAATATTTACACAAATGTGTGGGGTGTACTCACTTTTGCAAGATACTAATTATATATATATATATAAAATTATTTATTACACACATACATACAAACACACACACACACACATACATACATACATAATAGACACACATATATTTAAGGTGAGAAGGATTCACTGTGAAAAAGCTGATATTTTCCTAAACACCATTATTCATTGGACTGTATGAATTACGGTTATTGTATCTGTGATTGTATCTGTGATTCATGCTCTTCTGTGTTCTCCTTTGCCGTTTCAGGGCCGTGCCACACCGCCGGGGGTGGGGTGCTGTTTTTCGTCCCCCCTCCCACCAAAAGAAAAACCCACCACTGCTAGAGAGTCATTCATTCTTGTTGAACGCGCTTACATTGTTGTGTGGGGTTTGCTTCTATGATAGCTACACACAGCAAGGTGGTGGTTAGAACAGCTTTGTTTTCATGAACACATAAGAGGTTGGGTTGTACTAACATGGAGATTCATTAAACTGTTGCCGACTGCCCACCGTCAATTGACGGCGGAGCGGTGCGGCTCTTGTGGCGGGCCACCGTCATATGAAGACGCAAATTTTTTTGGCCACTAGGGGGCGCACGTGCCCGCCGTGTCGCTGGGGACCCGATGCGCGTGCCCGGCGGCCGCGATGTCCGCCGGGCACCCGCGATTGCCCAGTAACTGAGCAGGACATGGATCTGTGTATCTAAACACACAGATCCACGTCCTGTCAGAGGAGAGGAGACCGATGGTGTGTCCCTTGTACATAGGGACACCGATCGGTCCCCTCCCCCAGTCAGTCCCCTCCCCCCACAGTTAGAATCACTCACATAGGGAACATTAACCCCTGCAGCGCCCCCTAGTGTTAACCCCTTCCCTGCCAGTCACATTTATACAGTAATCAATGCATTTTATAGCACGGATCGCTGTATAAATGTGAATTGTCCCAAAAATGTGTCAAAAGTGTCCGATATGTCCGCCGCAATGTCGCAGTCACGATAAAAATCGCAGATCACCGCCATTACTAGTAAAAAAAAAAAATAATAATAAAAATGCTATAAATCTATCCCCTATTTTGTAGACGCTATAACTTTTGCGCAAACCAATGAATATACGCTTTTTTTTTTTACCAAAAATATGTAGAAGAATAGGTATCGGCCTAAACTGAGGAAAAAAATTAGTTTTAAAAAAAAAAAAAAATTTGGATATTTATTATAATAAAAAGTAAAAAATATTGTGTTTTTTCAAACTTGTCCCTCTTCTTTTGTTTATAGCGCAAGAAATAAAAAACGCAGAAGTGATCAAATACCACCAAAATAAAGCTCTATCTGTGGGAAAAAAATGTAAATTGGGTACAGCGTTGCATGACTGCGCAATTGTCATTCAAAATGCAACAGCACTGAAAGCTGAAAAATGGCTTGGTCAGGAAGGGGGTGTTTGTGCCTGGTAGGCAAGTGGTTAAAGCAGATGTAAAGCTTAATTTTTTTTTTTCCATCAATAAAAAAATGTTGTTATTCTTACCTGCTCTGTGCAATAGTTTTGCACAGAGCTGTCACATACCTCCTCTTCTGGGGTCCCCCGCTGGTGCTCTCTGCTCCTCCTCTTCTCAAAATTCTTCCATAGAAAGAGCCTTGCGCTGTGGGGTTATTCGTGCCAGGGCACCAGGCTGTGTGAATCCATCGCCACATAAAACATTGTTCGGCTGTTGGCTTTTGGCTTCCCAGTAAAAACTGTTTCTTGTAGTAAAGTACAAAACACGACACATGACCTTTATCTTTAATAGTAGCAAAAAGAAAGCTGAAGGGACATGCCTTATTTAACCCCACCCCTACTCCCAGTAAGCCTCAGGGGGATAGGACCTGTGCCCTGCACTGTACCCAAGAAACATTTTTTACAAGTCCAAATCTGATTTTCTTTTTTGTCATAGAGTACAGGACACAGGTTCTTTAGTCTTTAACCATGGGATGTTCAAAGCAATCCACCAGGTAGGCGACAAAGCAAACGCTAACAGGCCCACGTAACAAATAGGTCGGTCAAGAAGGGATCACCAGAAATTAGTGAGCAGCTTGTAGGACCTTACACCAGAAACTGGCATCAGGGAGTCAAACAAATGAGGAGGGGTAGCAGATAAGAGGTAAATGCAACTATATGGGCACATTAACAAGCATACTTGTATGTACATTTTCTGTGATCATACACATTTCTTTTTTTTATTTCAGTTACTTGTATAGCGCCGTCAATTTACACAGCACTTTATATATACATTGTACATTCACATCAGTCCCTACCCTAAAGGAGCTTACAATCTAAGGTCCCTAACTCACATTCACACTAGGGCCAATTTAGACAGGATCTAATTAACCTACAAACATGTCTTTGGAGTACACATGTGAAGGTACCCAAAAATGCATCCATGTGAAATACACACTGATGTACATTTAAAGCCAGAAAACCAATGTAGTATGTTGTCACTGATTTGAAATGGCACCTCCATGTACTAAAATAATAGCAGGCAACAGACCTGCACTGCACTGCAGTGCTCGGCAATGCATATGCCATACATTGTGGGCACTGTGCTAGAGAAAAATAGCTCATGTCCAATGTTGGTGGAGTTGTGGTACGTTGGCAGCCCGTTCAAAATTATACTTAATATAATTCTTTGTGAGGGCTGGGAGTCAGAATTTAAACCTGGTTTATGACCAGGATTTTTATGTAGTTTTTATAGTATGTTTGTATTATGTTAATTATTATTTGGGGTGGTGTGGGAGAGAGTGGTGTATGGTTTTCTTTTTGGTAGTTTTTTTTTCTGTTATTTTTTAATCTGTTTTATTTATACTATGTTGTATTTTAATTGTATGGATGGATTATCAGTGTATAGTTTTAATTTCTTTTATTTGGTGCTAATAGCGGTTATTGGAAATTCTGTTGTTGTCATTGTCTTGTTCTTTATATTGTTGTGATCTTGTGTTGTCTTTGTTGAGTGTGGCTGTGTCTCAATAATTTCCCTTTGGGATTAAAAAAGTATTGTGATTAATGGTCTTCCTTAATGCAACACTGCAGCGCTCTAAAGTATGACTAGAAAAGCAACAGTTTTTTCAATGAGTAAATTTTGACTAACTATATGCAATCAATTCATTTTTTACAATGAGAGAACAGAGTCTATGCCTTCCAATGACAAACACTCTGAATTTTTTGTGTCTGTAGCTGAACTACTACATCATACTGAATGGCAGGAAAGCTTACAAATAACAGAATAGGGAGATTTATTGTTTTCTCCTGGGTCAGACCTGCTTGGTTCTGACACACAATATACAGAGGAAAACTCTATTTTTGTATATACATTTCCACATAAGCCTGGGTCTTAGACACAACATTTCAGGGATTGGACCAATCTTCCCCAAGTATTCTTATATACTTACAATCCTTCTCGACTGCCATCGATAAGAGCTTGAAACAATGGTTTGTTATGAGGTATCGTCTGCAGAATATTCCCATCACCAGTCACATATCCTATAGCCCATTGTCCCAGTCTTGTGCAACTCAATCTAAAAATGTAACTAAAAAGACAAAAATACATACATCAAAAAGTAATTAAAATGTTTAATACAAACAAATCACAACAGAATAAACTCCAGAAAAGAACACTAAGAGGAAAAAAAAACATTACATAGAACACTTGTAAAACTTTGAAGTGGGAACAAAAAACCCACAAGGAAAATAACTCTGTTTACCTTCCTGGTTTAGTGCTGTACTTCTGTAAACGTGCCTTGACCTCGTCATATGTTAAAAATGCCATATAACCAGGGTGAGTCACTGCTAAAAAGTTCCAGTTCCTTAATATGGAGCTCCAAGGCTGAGGAAGGAAGGTGGGAGAAGATAAACTGGTGTCAGTTCAGACATTAATAATAAAGCAATCTATTTTAAGAGCTTAGATCTTTGAAAAAATCACAGCTCAGTAAAAACGTATACAATGCACAGAATTTAAAATGATTATACAATGAAACCATAGTGCTCATATATTTAAAAGAAAGAACAGTCCTGTTTACTCATATCTACAAAAAATAGTCATACTGATGTTACATATGCTATGCATTGCCGCATGCAGCCAAGCAAAAGGAGGTTGAAGTCATTATATACCATTAATAAATGGTATACAATTATAAATATACTGTATACCCTTATATACCAAAGTTCAGAGATACCTTTTGACAAAGTTGTTTAAACAGAATAACACTGAGCCAAAGAAAAGGCTCGGTGCTTAACGCCTATGAAAATGCACTCTAAAGCCCCATACACGCGGTCGGAAAATCCGACCACCAAATCCATCGGATTTGGTCCGGATTTAGTCCGATACTTCAAATGGTCCAATGGAGACTCCAGTTGAATGTGGGTGCCGTGAAGAGGAAAAAAGGAACATACGAAATGCCTTATATTTTAATCTTCCTATCATGTTCTGTCAAGTTGTCCATTTGCTAATAAAGTTTTCAATGAGCAACTGACTAGAGGAAATGATGTAATCCGGAAGTAAAAGTCTTAATCAGTCCAATCCTCTGATTGGCTGGTTAACTGGGAGGCGCCAGCCGCCTAACATATAAAAACCTCCAAATGCTAGCCGGAAGTGATGTCCTTGATGACGCCCTGGAGGAGGGGCGAAACGCGTAGACGCAATTTCCGGCCAGTAAGCCTGTGACGCCTGCTTCCTGTTCTGCTTGGAGCGCACGCCAAGCGCGCACCCGGAACTCGCTGATCCAAGTCTGCTCAGTAGTGAGTTACTATTGTTTAGCATTGCAGAGGTTTAGCACGGCGATACTACACATGTATGTTCCTTTTTTCCTCTTCACGGCACCCACATTCAACTGGAGTCTCCATTGGACCATTTGAAGTATCTCTTAGGATTTCTGACACCACCCATCTCACCATTCTATTAATGCGTATCTAGACCCTAGGACTGCAAAGCCGTGGGTCACATCGTTTTGGTGAGTAGGGTTCTTAAGGGGATCATCCCTCTAGGACAGTGATGGTGAACCTTGGCACCCCAGATGTTTTGGAACTACACTTCCCATGATGCTCATGCACTCTGCAGTGTAGTTGAGCATCCTGGGAAATGTAGTTCCAAAACATCTGGGGTGCCAAGGTTCACCATCACTGCTCTAGGACTACCTGCAATTCATCCCAACCTCATAATATTGAATATTGACTTTTTCAATCATTATTTTTGTTGTTCAAACCGTTTGTTTAATATCATATATGGGATTGTTTTCTCACTTATACTCACAGTGGTGAGTCACGTTTATTAGCCATCTTAGTTGCACCAATTGCACTACTCCCTAGTGGTGAGTCACGTGTACCAGCAATTTTGCTACTATAGTTGCACAATCTGTTTTATACACTTTTGTTTGTTTCACCTACACCCCTAGTGGTGATTCACACCTGCTAGCGCAGCCTCATTCCCTTGTATTTCATATCCACAACATGCCTTTCACTACTGCTGATATGCATTTCAGAATATTTTGTGCAATGTATCTGTGGTGATTGCAGATCTTAAAGTAGAAGTTTAGTCAAAAACTGACTAACTCAAAACATGCTCTAAGCCACATTCTAAGCCTATTCTATATAGCCCTGTACAGTAAAAGAAATAGCTATACTTACCTGTTCTGCAGTCGCTCCGAGCCGGTCCCACACTGAGATGTCAGCAGCAGCTTCAGTGTGTGGGAGTGTGCAGGAGAGGCAGCCGACAATGGAAGCCCCACAGTAACCATGGGTGACATCAGTTCCCAGGCATTTCACAGATGTTATCAGTTCTCTCCTGCACACAGCAGCTAACCACTAGAAACCGGACGGAGCAGCTGCAGACCAGGTAAATATAGTGATTTTTTTTCTTTACAGGACTAGATATATTAGGCTTTGAATATGGCAGAGAGTAGGTTTAGCATTATGTTTTGACTAAACTTCCACTTTAAATTAACTGTTTACTAGTTTAAGAAAGTCCACCCTATAATAAAAACTACTTCCGATCCCCACCCCCGCATGCTTCCAATCTCTGCTACCTAAAAAATGTTCTACATTCATCAAACTGCCAGGTGCTACATGCAACTGCTGCGCCACTGCCACGGGCTGCAACATCACTACTGTGTCACGTACTGATATAGGGGCCGGCATAAGGAACCACAGTGTGCAGAGAGGTACAAGGCACCAGACATTTCCTAATTGCTGGATGCTAAAGAGCCAGCACACCTTATCAGAAAGCCAAGACTGGCAGGTCAGGCTGTG
The DNA here is from genome assembly GCA_028564925.1 of Lithobates sylvaticus. Taxonomy (NCBI): domain Eukaryota; kingdom Metazoa; phylum Chordata; class Amphibia; order Anura; family Ranidae; genus Lithobates; species Lithobates sylvaticus. The sequence continues at coordinate 368,130,564 of CM053027.1, forward strand.
GGAAGGATAATGAAGAGTCTCTTTCTATGCAGGGTGGTCCCAGTCCTGAAGACTCCAAGAGTCTTCAAAACTCCAGGATGTGCAAATACAGCTTACTGACACAGAACATCTAAAATATGCCTGGCCATTTCAAAACACCTGGTAACACAGCACTGTTATGTGTGATATAACATTTACAGGACAGACTTCAGGCATGATCTGAGTCCATGGCCTCAGCCTTCCTGATATGAAATTATGGCACATATGCACAGTAATAAAAGAATGACAAGGAATTGTATAGCACTGTTCAGACCCTAAATATTCTCAAACATTGCCAGCACATATTAGCAACAGATAAGATTTTCTGGAGTTGTTCTTCAATGTCCAAGAGCAGCAGACCTTGAACACTCTATGAATTACTGTGCAATAATGTGTGAATGTAACATCACTTCTAATATACAAGCGTATTTTTTTTTTTTCTAATCTTTAAGCCACTTCATATAATAACAAAACTTAGTCTAAATCAGCTTAAGTTGCATGCCTGTGAAAATGTGAAGATAAAAGGAAATGGTTTCAGAAGCAGTATTAGGATTCTGTGGAAATACCCTGGACAAGCTTGTGCCATGATGGGTTCCAAAGTGGATTATTTTTATCTCCTCAACAGGAAAAAAAAAAAGGCCAATAACACACACACACAACAAAATCAGTCAGCACTTTCTAAAAAGATAAACAGTTCAGTCTAAACTTTGCAACAACATTCAGACAATAGACTCAATCGCTGTAACTAATTATAGGAGCATTTACGGTTTATTTTTATTTGTTTTCTTTTTGCTCCAAAAAAAAGGAAAAGAAAAGTCTTTCAGAATCCTACTACTTATTAATGTGCTGTGGAAAAAAATGTCAATTATACAGGAAGGAAATGTGAAATCTCACAGCTTTTCAAATGTTATTTTTAGACGAGAAAAACAAAACTTCCATGGGAGGCTGATGTATTCAAGTAAATATAGCATATGATTTTAAATACTGCATATCATGGTTTCTTTTCAGTACATACAAATGTACGTAAAGGGCTTTCCCTTTTCCGTGGGATTGGTAACGGGATCGATCCTCTGTTGGAGGTCTATCCTACCCAATCCTATAAGTGTACACAAATTTTATACAGTGCAATGCCTGTCCCAGAACCAGAACTTCTTTCACACATAGCAACAAGCAAAAAAAATATTATTTAGGGACCAACAAATCTTTGGGAAGGCCAGTTACAAGGTATTGTTTGCCCCCCAAAAAAAATCTTACAGCTAACAGCGTTCAAAGAGTTCCTGATGGCAATCGATATAAGTGTACAGAATGGCTTATCGCAAACTGCAAACAGGACTTCTTATGGTTTCCTTTCAATAATGGCTTTCTTCTTGCCACTCTTCCATAAATGCCATATTTGTGGAGTGCATGACTAACAGTTGTCATGTGGACAGATTCTCCCACCTGAGCTGTGGATCTCTGCAAATCCTCCATTGTTACCAAAGGCCTCTTGGCCGCTTCTCTGATTAATGCTCTTTGCCTGGCCTGTCCGTTTAGGTGGACGGCCACTGTCTTTGCAGTTATGCCATAAGTTTTCCATTTTCGGATGATGGATTGAACAGTGCTCCTTGAGATGTTCAAAGCTTGGGATATTTTTTTATAACCTAATGCTGCTTTAAACTTCTCCACGACTTTATCCCTGACTGGTCTGGTGTGTTCCTTGGCCTTCATGACGCAGTTTGTTCACTAAGATTCTCCAATATACCTCTGAGGGCTTCACACAACAGCCCTATTTATACTGAAATTAAATTACACACAGGTGGACTCTATTTACTAATTAGGTGACTTAGGAAGGCAATTGGTTCCACTAGATTTTAGTTAGGGGTATCAATGTAAAAGGGGCTGAATACAAATGCATGCTACACTTTTCAGATATTTACTTGAATAAAATTTGGAAAACCATTTATCATTTTCCTTCCACTTCACAATTATGCGCCACTTTGCCTTGGTCTATCACATAAAATCCCAATAAAATACATTTACAATTTTGGTTGTAACATGACAAAACATGGACAATTTCAAGGGGTGTAAATACTTTTTCAAGGTACTGTTTGACCAATGATAAGATTATTCAAGAGCCACGTGTATAAGGCTCTCAAACGATTGTTCCTCTTGAATCCCTGCTTAGACCTCCATTACATATTAGATAGGGCCACCCATCACTAAAAAAAACTGGTCTCAGTATAGAGATGGTTACTAGTAAGCGTAAAAAATGGCCATCAAAGCATATCAGTAATCTTACCACTGTGGATAACATTTTTAAGACAAAAAGCTTCTCCCCTTACTTTCTAGTATAAAACATATCAAAGAAATATGCTAGGACAGTACAAACAATCCCAAAAAGTATCCTTTTTTGGAAAAAAAATTGACATCTATAACCTTAAAAAGTTGCACCTAATTCAATGTGATAAACTAAACATTTAAGATGAATAGCAAAATAATAGCCAGCAAGCAGTATAAATGCTTAATCATGCACAAAGTTTAACTTTACCCCCTTCCTGACAGGGACATTTTTTGCGATACGGCACTGCGTCGCTTTAACTGACAATTGCGCAGTCGTGCGATGCTGTATTCAAACAAAATTCACATCCTTTTTTTCCTACAAATAGAGCTTTGTTTTGGTGGTAATTGATCACCTCTGCGTTTTTTATTTTTTGCGCTATAAACAAAAGAATACCGACAATTTTGTAAAAAAAAAAAAAAAAAAAAACACAATATTTTTTACTTTTTGCTATAATAAATATCACAATTAAAAAAAAAAAAAAAAAATACAAATGTTTTCCTTAGTTTAGGCCAATATGTATTCTTCTACATTTTTTTTTTTTTTACCAAAAATATCGCAATAAACGTATATGGATTGGTTTGTGCAAAAGTTGTTGCGCCTACAAAAAAAGGTATTGATTTATGGCATTCTTATTTGTTATTTATTTTACTAGTAATGGCGGCGATCTGATTTTTATCGGGACTGCGACATTGCTGCGGACAGGTCGGACATGTTTTGAAACCATTGACATTTCATTTATACAGCGATCAATGCTATAAATAGCCACTAATTACTGTGAAAATGTCACCGGTAGTGAAGGGGTTAAATGTGTTCCCTCACTGTGTGTTGTAACTGTGGGGGGATGGGACTGACTGAGGGAGGAAACCAATCGGTGTTCCTATATACTAGGAACACACGATCTGTCTCCTTACCCCTGACAGAACATGGATTTGTGTTTTTACATACACAGATCCCCGTTCCTGCTCTGTCAGGAGCGATCGCGGGTGTCCAGGGGACATCGGGCCACCAGGCATGCGCATCGGCTCCTCAGTGACGCGCGCACCCACTATACCCCTAAAGTGGTCGCCGTACAGCTACGACGATTCGCGCAGGGGAGCCATTCTGATGGCAGGAGGCTAGTGGTTAAAATGGATCTCCAAGCAAAAACAAAAGTAACATTTTTTTAGCTTCTGTCATACAAACATACATGAGCCTTGCTGCCTACTTCAATCTGAAATACACCTTAAAAGTTCCATGAGCAAGGGACAATGGTACGCATGGCTGCTAAATTTGTAGACTTGTTTTTTTCTCTCCAGACATAGCACTGCACTAAAACAGAGTGATGAGCCAATGTTGACTCAAAGCCTTTTTTCTCTTATCCCCCCTAAATAACTGCTCAACTAAGCTCCTCCCTGCTAGGGTTGGGAGTTTTTAACTTGTAGGAGATGGAAGCAAACAGGCAAAACACACAGGTGAAAAACTCTAGGGAAAACTTTTTTTTTGAAAGAGTGGTAAACCCATCATGATCATTTTGATGTCTGTGTCTCCATTGGGGAGATTTACTCTACTACTACCGAGAAACCAAAAATTAATAAGTAACTGAAACAGGTGTCAAAGACAAGAGGATACAGAGAGCAATCAAAACCGTTTCTATCCCTCTTCCACTTCACCAAAATAGTTTTGCTGCGGTTTGTGTCCACATTGCAGATTTCTCCTCTCGAGCTATCCCTGTGACAAAGCCATTGTCAGGACCCAGACAACGATAAGAGGTTTTTATCATAATTATTCTATCTGAACAATTTTTTTATTTTTTTGAAAAATCTAATTGAGTTGGGATTTTAAGCACTAGACACTCTTCTGAGTATACACCTTGTAAATTACCATATTTATTGGCGTATGACACACACTTTTTCCCCCTTAAAATAGGGGGAGAATTGTGTGTGTGTGTGTGTGTGTGTGTGTGTGTGTGTTATACGCCAATATAGGCTGCCCTCGAGGGGAAGGAGGGGACTAGCGCTGCCGAAATAGAGCCGGATCTCCTGTGTACTCAGCTTGGCTAGCAGTCATGCTCAGTCCCGCCCCCTGGATGTCTCCTAGCATGGATGTCCCGGCATTATGTCCATCATAGGATGCGGGCCAAGGGGCGTGACTCCGAGCTGAGTACACAGAAGATCCGGCTCCATTTCGGCAGCGCTCGCCCCCACCTATCCCTCGATGGCAGCATATATAACAGCAAGGCTGCAGATGGACGCTGAGCAATGCTGCAGACGGGCACAGATCAGGCTGCACTGAAGCTGCAGATGGGCACTAATCGGGCTGCATTGATGCTCACTGACCATTATTTTGCTTCAAAGTGGTTTATTTAAAATAAAAAAAATAAAGTATTTTTTCCTGAAACTTCCCTCTTAAATTGGGGCACGTGTTATACACCGATAAATACGGTATACAGTATGTAATAATGTCTTATTGGCTGCTCATATATTACAGGAAGAAAAGAGAAGCAGCTTCTGCTGCCCATGTTATAGAACCTGGGATTTGCCCCAAGGTATCATGAAAATAATCAAGAAAAAAAAAAACTAAAACCAAAGTATTTAGATGGATTTAATTTCAATATTTCAAACAATGGAGGGAATTCAATTAAGCTGCTTTTTCTGCCATTAATCCCTCTTGTTAATGTTTTATGCCAAATTCATGAAACATCTACAAACACTTTTGGTTCTGACTTGTGCTCCAAATTCAGGTAGTTCTAAAATGCAGCACTTTTACACTGTGGTGAATTGAATGCACCAATTGAAAATAAAACTCTGGTAGTTTTCTGTGCCGGTAGACCCTGGCGAGAGATTTCGAAATCTCTCGCCAGGGTCTACCGGCACAGAAAACTACCAGAGTTTTATTTTGAATTGGTGCATTCAATTCACCACAGTGTAAAAGTGCTGCATTTTAGAACTACCTGAATTTGGAGCACACGTGCGTTCTAAAAGTGATGCAGTGTGCACCAGATTCAAGTATAAGTTCTAAACAGGTACACAAATTTGGTGAAGGCTGCAACACTTTCAGAGCGTGCACAAGACTATCCCATAAAATCTGTCTGCACCAATCTGCATGAATTCCACAGAATAAGTCTTTCAAAAATTCAATGGGGGGGATTTACTAAAACTGAAGCAGACATTTAGAAGCAGCTCTGCATAGCAGCCAGTCAGCTTCAGTTTGTTCAGTTAAAGTGGTTGTAAACCCTTACATATATCCAGTGAAGTGACTGGCCTCAGATGATACCCAGAGATGAAACAAATCATCCTACATAAGTTGTACATTTCTATCTACAGCAATCTTTCCCCTACATCCAAAGTTTAGAATTTATACAGGATCTCTCAACTCAAGGGGGGTAAAAAAAACAGGGGGTGGAGGAGCTGAAGTTACATCAGTAAGCAGAGTTCTGAGAGCTGATTGGAAGGAAAGGGACACGCACACCCTTCATACAGCACAGAGGAACAGAGCTGAGGCTGTTAAACACAGACTGTGCACTCCAAAGTCACCATTTTTCGCTTGGTGTCAGGAAACTCGTCAGAAGTGACTCTTGCTTAAAGAAGAGGAGAGAAGCTGCAGAGAAAATGACACTTGGTGCTCTGGATTGAGAAAATTACATACACACACTACAGAAGGATAAGCTTTGCTCATATTTCATGTCTGAGGTTTACAACCACTTTAACTTTGTATTGAAAGTGAAAGCATACTTTGGTTCTTTTAGGCTCACCTAATGCTAAGTGAGCTGCGAACCCCAATAGCTTGGACCAACAAGGCTTAAAAAACCTGAAACCGCTGTATGCAGATGGAAATGAATTAATCTCTAAATTAAAGCTGCATCAGTGCTATAGTGCTATTGGCCACAGGGGCATACAAATTATTTTTATGGCATTTGGCTGCTATAATAAAATAAAGTATAAACCAGATTTGTGTTGGAAGTGAGGACTTCTGTTTTTAAGAAGAATAATTCCAGGCATCGGCATGTTATACAGTCACCACTCCCACCTCTCCACCTAATCCACATGAACCACTTTGCATATATTTAGAAAACGCAAAGCATTGACCGAATGGCCAACTTCCAGTGCTCACAATATGGGAGAGCAGCTGCTTAGTGTGAGACATGGAAGCAAGTAGAGACCAGTGAAGTAGACACCACTACTGCAGTGATTTCCAGTGGCAATGGACATGTATGTCATATACATAGTTACATTGGTCCAACCAGGTATAATATGCCAATACCTGGAATTATTCTTTATGGCAGCAGTATTTGTTAGAGTTTTAGAGTAAGTTTTTTGCTTCCCTCCAGTCTGCCTCATTCTAAGCCGATTAGCTATCGTAATTAATATCAATTTGGTTTTACTTAAATTTATTGCAATTGCTAGTAAGGTAGAATGTTAAAGTGGTTGTAAACCCTTACAAACCACTTTGACCTACAGGTAAGCCTAGATTAAGGCTTACCTGTAGGTCCAGGAAATATCTCCTAAACCTACACGGTTTAGGAGATATTCGCAAAAAGACAGGCACCGCTGTCTACGGTGCATGCGGCACGCAGGTGCACTGAGCGCACCTCTAACAGCGATATGCCGCGAGTGGCGGCTCCCGTGTGCATGCACGGGAGTGACATCATCACGGCTCCGGCCAGTAACAGCGCCGGAGCCACGTAACCCACAAAGAAGATGGAGGATCCTTGCACCAGGGGACAGCAGTGACATCGCAGGCTCCTGTGTCAGGTAAGTGACACATAATGGGCTACTATGCGATGCATAGTAGTCTATTATGATTTACCTTTGCAGGGAAACAAAAAGGAAGTAAACCCATCAGGGTTTACTTCCTCTTTAATTTAGTCCTAGAATATAATAAAGACTTCTTTACAAGAGTTAAACAGTATTGATGAAGAGTTAATATAAATAAAAAATTAAAGCAATTTCCTAAGAATTCATACATTTATACACAGATGTTTAACATAACAGTGACAAGATACGTAAAAAGAACGCACCATACCTGAAAAAGTCTTGTAAAAATATCAAATTCAAATACTGAAATGTAATCATTGCATGTCAAATCAATTGTAGATTTCAAAGCCATTGCTTCTAAGCCTGATGTGATCTGATGTACTTCATGAAGGCACTGTCTAAATACTTTCCATGGCACGATGGTTCTGTGTAGAGAGGGAAAGAAAACCATTAAAGCTTGTTGTGTACTATTTTATGGACACAATGTACAGAAAACAAACATATATGTTGTGTAAAACATTAATCCCCTAAAAAGGAAGGGTACATTTTAAACCATGTACATTTTAATACTTGAAAGTCTACTTGGTATTAACTTTTTCTTTAGTGTTTATGAATGCCTACAATATTATAAAATAATTTTTTGCATTTCTTTTTTCACCTGTATAAACATGAAGGTTGGGTTCACACTATTGCAAATTGGATGTGGATTTCTCTGCATCCAATTTGCATGTCAGGAGACTGTGACCGCCTCTCTATGGAGCCGGTTCACACACCTCCGGAGCGGCTCCCGTGCCAATTTCACAGGAGTCCTGTGCATCTTCTGGTCCATTTCAGGTCCGAATTCAGCCAAAAATTTGGGCTGAAATCGTACCTGAAATGGTAAACAGGGATGCATCCCACACCTGCTGTGAGCCCCGCTCCATGCTGCGGTGTGAACCCAGCCTAAAAGGGAAACTTTCATGACATCCCATTACCCCCCCCCCCCCCCCCCCCCCCCCCCCCCCCCCAATACCAAGGAGAAGTATCGCCTCTCCAAGTATTGCATAGGCTATTCTGACTCTAGGAGTGGATCATGAGATTAGAGGGGGAAGGACCTATGTCCTGTGTTAAAGGACAGGGATTTTTAACGAAAGGGATTTTTACAGGCAAGACAAAAATAAAAAATGTTTAAGCATACACTATAGGATATAGGATTTGTATTCTGAAACACTGTGGCGTCCAAAAGTAGTCCAACTGAGGATATGACAGTAGCAAACGAAAATCTAACAAGGAAGCCTAGAGTGCCATTACAACCGAAACTGACACCTAAGCATCCCCTTGGTAAAACTTAATGAACGTGTGAACAGAAGACCAGATAACAGTCTTGCACCTGAGCAACAGCTGACAATGCTAGATAACCGAGATCCCATGGAGTAATGAGGGAATACAGGGAGTGAGCAACACCCTGAACAAAGCCTCCACAAGGGAGTTAAAGTGGTGTTACCACCAAAAAAAATTTAATTTGCTTAAAGATTATAAAAAAAATAAAAAATAAATAATTGGAAAAAAATAATTTTTTTACTCACCTCTAAATGCCTGTTGCTAGAGGGTCCCTCGTAGTCTGCCACCTTCAGTGCCCGGGCACTGACATCACTTCCCCTCGGCCCTGCAAAGTCATCTGGGACCTGTCATGTGTCCCAGATGACTGAGCGTCTTATCACGGCGCCGCTCTCGCATGCGCAGTGGGTTCCCGGCTGTGAAGCCACAGCCGGGTGCCCACAGTAAGAATGCCGGCGCTGCGAGCGGAGTGGGGAACGAGGGGGGCTTCGCTCCCCCGCATCACTGGACCCTGGGACAGGTAAGTGTCCTATTACTAAAAGTCAGCAGCTGCAGTATTTGTGCACTCCTCTTTAAAGCCAGTGATCTCTGAAAGAGAATTGTTAAGGCTGAGATTTGACCCTTGCTGGTTTTTAAGATGTTGATTGAGACCAGATTAGAGGAAATGTCCCACAAAGTACTTTCTGGGTTAGAAATTCCTAATGTCGCACCATGTGAAATACACTTTCCAGGTGCAATGGTAGAGTTTACGAGAAGTTGACATCCTAGCCTTTTGGAAAGCAGAGATATCAGGTAGTCTCTTATACTGTATTCAGGACTTGGGCTTCAATAGCCAAGTCATCAAATCCAGTGACCAAGAAGCAGAATGGTAACCTTGTCTTCGCATCACAAGATCCGAAAGATCTGGGAGGGCCCACCGAGTCCACCAGAAGCCTGTTTGGTGCAATGAAAATTACTGAATTAAAGCCCAATATCCTTGAGCTGCCCTTCACCTAGCACAAATACAGTGCCTTGCAAAAGTATTCATACCCCTTGAAATTTTCCACATTTTATCATGTTACAACAAAAATGTAAATGTATTTTATTAGGACTTTATGTGTTAGACCAGCACAAAGTGGCACATAATTGTGAAGTGGAAGGAAAATGATAAATATAGTTTTCCAATTTTTTTAATAAATATCTGAAAAATGTGGCATGCATTTGTATTCAGCCCCCTTTATTCTGATACCCCTAACTAAAATCCAGTGGAACCAATTGCCTTCAGAAGTCATCTAATTTGTAAATAGAGTCCACCTGTGTGTAATTAAATCTCAGTATAAATACAGCTGTTCTGTGAAGCCCTCAGAGGTCTGTTAGAGAACCTTAGTGTACAAACAGCATCATGAAGGCCAAGGAACACACCAGACAGGTCAGGGATGAAGTGAAGGAGGAGAAGCTGAAAGCAGGGTTAGGTTATAAAAACATATCCCAACCTTTTTACATGTCACGGAGCACTGTTCAATCCATCATCCGAAAACGGAAAGAGGCCAAGAGGCCCATGATAACTCTGAAGGAGCAGCAGAGATCCACAGCTCAGGTGGGAGAATCTGTCCACAGGACAACTATTAGTCGTGCACGCCACAAATCTGATCATTCAGAGCTGTGCTCCCTCAGAGGCTGTGCCCGGATCCAGGGTCCTATTGCCACCTCAGGGTGGGAGATCATGGCATTCTCAGGGGGTCCTTCCACTAGGCCTGTGTTGAGCCAGGACCTAGCAGAAAAAGAGGACTTGGGAGGCAGAAGATCAGGCCACCAGCTGAATGCCAGGAGGTAAGTGAGCCATCACACAGAGGCTGAGCAAAGTCCTTAGTGGGGTGACTGGGGTTGAAATTTGTGAACAGGGGGTATTTTTGAAGTGTGTGTCGGGGGGGTTATTTGTGGAGTGTAGGGGGTAGTGCTGGGGTAAATAGTGTGTCAGCTGACACCAATGCTGGGGGTTAATAGTGTGTCTACCAACACCAGTGCTGGGGGTTAATAGTGTGTCCGCTGACACTAGTGCTGGGGCACTAATGCTGACACCAGTGCTGGGGTAATAATGCGTCCCTTGACACCAGTGCTGTTTTTGAAGTATGAAAGTTTGCATGCGGCCCCCATGGGATATGAAAACTTGTCTTGTGGACCTCAGGTAATTTGAGTTTGAGACCCCTGGTTTAGATCAAAACATAATTATTTGTTAGAATGGCCCAGTCAAACTGCAGACCTAAATCCAATTGAGAATCTGTGGCAAGACTTGCAAATTGCTGTTCACAGACACTTTCCATCCAATCTGACAGAGCTTGAGATATTTTGCAAAGAAGAATGGGCAAAAATGTCACTCTCTAGATGTGCAAAGTTGGTAGAGATATACCCAAAAAGACTTGGAGCTGTAGATACAGCGAAAGGTGGCTCTACAAAGTATTGACTCAATACAAACGCATGCCACACTTTGATATTTATTTGTAAAACATTTTGAAAAAACATTTATAAATTCTTTCCACTTCACAATTATGTGCCACTTTGTGTTGGTCTATCAAATAAAATCCCAATAAAATACATTTACGTTTTGGTTGCAACATGACAAAATGTGGAAAATTTACAGGGGTATGAACACTTTTTCAAGGCACTGTGAAGTGCTCCCCCCTCTCTGAGGTAGTCCAATTGGGGCACAACACAGATGGGGTGGGTCTAGTGATGTCATCACGCATAACAGATTGGCCAAGCATCGCTGAGTACCATTGGCTTTATGTAGACAGGGAGTTGTGACAGGCATCTTGCAAAACAACTTGTACATATGCTGACTGATTGCATCTAATGAGAGTTCTTTTAACCATGGCTTTATTAACCGCTTCAATACCGCCCGCCGTCATATGACGCCCACAAGGTGGATCTACCATCCTGGGTGGGCGTCATATGACGTCCTTGGATTCCCGGCCGCGATGTCCGCTGGGCCCCCGCGATTGCCCGTTAAAACAACGGGACTGGGCGGGAACGTGGAGCTGTGTGTGTAAACACACAGCTCCACGTCCTGTCAGTGCAGAGGAGACCGATCATGTGATCCCAGCACGGAGGAACACATGATCGGTCTCCTCCCCTTAAGTCCCCTCCCCCTACAGTTAGAATCACGTCTATTAGGGAACACATTAACCCCTCCAGCGCCCTCTAGTGTTAACCCCTTCCCTGCCAGTCACATTTACACAGTAATCATTGCAATTTTATAGCAACAATCGCTGTGTAAATGTGAATGGTTCCAAAAATGTGTCAAAAGTGTCCGAAGTGTCCGCCGCAATGTCGCAGTCACGAAAAAAAAAAAAAATCGCAGATCCCCGCCATTACTAAAAAAAAAAAGTAGACGCTATAACTTTTGCGCAAACCGATCAATATACGCTTATTGCGATTTTTTTTACCAAAAATATGTAGAAGAATACGTATCGGCCTAAACTGAGGAAAAAAAAAGTTTTTTTTTTAAAAAAATGGGATATTTATTATAAGCAAAAAGTAAAAAATATTGTGTTTTTTTTCAAAATTGTCGCTCTTCTTTTGTTCATAGCGCAAAAAATAAAAACCGCAGGGGCGATCAAATACCACCAAAAGAAAGCTCTATTTGTGGGAAAAAAAGGACGTCAATTTTTTTTGGGTGTAAAGTCGCACGACCGCGCAATTGTTATGTTAAAGCGACGCAGTGCCGAATCGCAAAAAGTGCTCTGGTAAGGAAGGGTGTTTAAAAGCCCTGTATTGAAGTGGTTAAAGAATGCCAACAGCGAGCACTATAAAGCCATTATATCTCTGGGGACACTGCTGGGGAGCATTATGAAATCGGTTGGCTTCACTCAAGCTGTATTTGACCTCATAGGGGTTTAAAGGGTGAAAGCACATCCACAAAAGCACAGGTGGTGGAGAATTTTGGGATTGTGCCTATAGAAATAGTTTTGTGACGACAAATGCAAAGAAAGGATCTGTTTGCAAGTGTTTGTATTGGGGCATTTTTGCAATATAAACTTTATATATTGTTTGGTGATATACTATTTGCACTGCTTTATTATTGTTTTTCACATATATTGCTGGGGTATTGTTTAATATGGGCTATCTCAGAAAGGGTTACGGAGGCCCTGAGAAGGACAACAACTCAGGCTGCCAGTGATGGTCCACACTAACATTGTCCTGACCATTGGGGGGAAATGCTGCAGACACCTTCTGTATTGTTAGCCAAACGCAGGCCAGCAGGGTTCCCCTGGGTGACGCACCTTGCGCCTATTATCTACCATGGTGTGTGACAGAACTCTTCTCAACAAACTGCACTGCAACGCCACCTGTGTCTGTCACCGAAGGCAGCAGGGAGAAAAATTTGTCCCCCCCCCCCCTGAAATTATAGCAGTCGATACTTTGATCACAAACCCATAGGGGACCAAAGCAGCAAATCTGGGCTCCCATTTAACAAGCAACAGCCCCTACTCACAACAGCCATTTATAATTCTGCAATTCCCCCAGTCAGATAGGCAAGAGGTTAGGGACAAGCCCTAGGCAGTAGTCCTTGTCCACCTGACAGACATAGGTCTTCAGGGACAGGGTTTCACCACGATGGACCGTGAAGCACCCCGTGGCTCAACACATTGCACCATGTGCCTAGTCAAGTACCAAATGCAGGATCTAGTGCCTGGAGGGAAGCATTGCAGGCCAGTCCTGCATCTTCTCATGGAGAGGAAGAACGGGGAGATGCTAATGTAAACAAGCATCTCCCCGTTCTGCCTAGTGACACTGTCACTGATCTCTGGTCCCTGTGATCGGAGCAGAGATCAGTAACGTGTCACACACAGCCATGCCCCCCCCCACAGTTAGAAACACGCCCCCTAGGACACACTTAACCCCTACACTGCCACCTAGTGGTTAACCCGTACACAGCCATTTACACAGGAATCCGTGCATTTGTATAGCACCAATTGCTGTATAAATGACAATGGTCCCAAAAATGTGTCAAAAATGTCTGATGTGTCCGCCATGATGTCGCAGTCACGATAAAAATCGCTGATCGCCATTACTAGTAAAAAATGAAAAATATTACTTAAAAATGCCATAAAACTAGCCCATATTTTGTAGATGCTATAACTTTTGCACAAACCAATCAATAATCGCTTATTGCGATACCAAAAATATGTAGAAGAATGCGTATTGGTATAAAACTGAGGAAAAAAATTGTTTATTTATTTTTGGGGATATTTATTATAGCAAAAAGTAAAAAATAATAATTTTTTTTTCAAAATGGTCGCTCTTTTTTTGTTTGTAGCGCAAAAAAAAAAAATGCAGGGCTTATCAAATACCACCAAAAGAAATCTCTATTCGAGTGAAAAAAAGAACGTCAATTTTGTTTGGGAGCTACGTCGCACGACCGCGCAATTGTCAGTTAAAGCGACGCAATGCCGAATCGCAAAAAATGCTCCGGTCAGGAAGGGGGTAAATTCTTCCAGGGCTGAAGTGGTTAAGTACAAACTCTGATAATGACAGAGATGAATAATTGTCACCAGAAGGTCACACGATATATTCTTGGAAGACACATGTACTATTTGTTTCAGACCTTCGAGAAGGTGGTTAAAACATTAGGTGTTAAAAGCAAGAAAAAAATAACCACAACAATTGCTATGAAAAATTTGCTGACGTAAAATAGTTGGGTAGATGAGTCAACACTGATTGATTCATCTTTTTAAAGTGTATCTAAATCAAAAAACAAAAAAATATACATATTGCAGCTTAAAAATCTTTACATGTGGTGATGTGGTGGCCGATTTCGTTTTTTTATGGGTTTTTTTTCCACCCGGTGTTCTGGCCAGAAACACACTTCCTTTCTTAGCGTTGTTACGCTAAGTCCTCCACTGTATCTTTGGAGACGCAACATAGTCACCCTTGAACAGCAGCATTGTCAACCTGTGCAGAGAGTACTTTTTGGGCAGCCATACATGGTTCAAACCTCAGCCGATTCAGCAGGAACCCGCTGAGATTCAAACCATTAATGAGTAGGCTGAATGTACCAAGTTGATCAATTGATCAACTTGGGTACAACCAGCCTGCTGGATTCACTTGTGATTATAGCAAGCGGCTTTAGCCGCTAACGATAATCATGTTCTTCTCCCGGTGGGGATACCCTCCCCTGCCTGCTCCCGCCCCCTCATCGGGAGCAAACAATGGCTCTGCAGGAGAGATTCCCCTGTCAGCGCAACCTGTGGCTCCAGGAAAGAAATTTGCACCAACTATGGACAGTCTTAAGGCTCATACACACGATCGGACTTCAAACAAACTTTTCTGTGGATTTCTGTCCAAAGGGCGTTGGCCGTGAACTTGGTATGCATACACACGGCAGGACTTTTTCAGCCAACTTTCACCAAATCACATGGTTTTTCAGCTCTTTACTGCCACCCTTTGGTCAACTTCTGTATTGTTGTTTGATATTTTGCATTGGTTCTGAGCATGCGTGTTTGTACTATGGACTTGTGTACACACGATAGGATTTTGCACCAAAGGACTTTTGTTGCCGGAAAGTTTGTCTGTTTGCACAGCGAACATTTGTCCGATGAAAAACGAAAAAGTGTGTCCGATGGAGCGTACACACGATCGGATTTTTCCTTAAAACAGGTAATCTGCCTGTAGGAGCATATGCCTGAAAACCCCTGAAAAAGCCATAATGTGCATGGACCCATTGGCTAACATGGAGGGGAGTTTCTAGGCAGAAAAAAAAGCCATATTATAAAAAGGCATCTTAAAGCAGAGTTCCACCCAAAAGTGAAACTTCCGCTTTAAGCACTCATCGCCCCTTTACATGCCACATTTGGCATGTCATTTTTTTTTTTTAGGGGGGTGGGGTACCTAGTTTTGACAGGTACCCAGCTCCCACATTCGCTCGGCCGCCTAGGTGACTCCTTCTCTCCCCTCCCTCCCTGCAATCTCCTGAGACTCGTCACAGGTCCCAGAATATTGCCTGACCACTGAGAAGGTTTAGTGCGACGTGCGCATGGCTGTGAAGCCGCAAGCTGTCACAGCCGGGTGCCCACACTTGCAATGACGATGCTGCGAAAAGGAGTGAGGCTTCGGGCGGCCGCATCACTGGACCGTGGGACAGGTGAGTGTCTGTTTATTAAAAGTCAGCAGCTAAAAATTTTTTGTAGCTGCTGACTTTTAAACAAACTTAAAGTGGTTGTTAAGCCACTAACTGATCATTATATCATCCCCTCGGTCACATAAAAAGCTGTATCCTAGTGCCTGTGCTTTATAAAAACCTTTATATCTACCTGTTTTAACAGTATCTTTCAGCAATCACATGACTCCAGGCTCTCTGCTCTCCCCGTGTGACATCTCCAGTGGGCAGTTCCAGGATTCTCCTGCTGACGTCAGCCAGGGAGGCGAGAAGGAGAGGAGCAGAGAGCCTGGAGTCATGTTATCGCTTTAAGATACTGTTAAAACAGGTAGAAATCAGCTTTTTTATATAAAGCACAGGCACTAGGATACAGCGACAGAGGGGATGATATAATGATCAGTTAGGTTTGAACCAGTGGGGAGAGGAGCAGATCGGTGCTAGTTAGAGCTGACAGACAGGGAGGGGAAGGAGGACAGAGGGAGACACAGGGAGAGCTGCAGATAACAGAGGCACGTACACTGACCTTAGTGTCAGGGCTCAGCAGCCCTGATATATCGTGGTCAGTGTACAAAGGGTTTAATACTAGCAAACATGTCATACTTACCTCCACTGTGCAGTTCGTTTTGCACAGAGTGGCCCCGATCCACCTCTTCTAGGGGCCCCCCAATGGTACTATCAGATCCTCCTTGCATCGGTAAACCCCCTAGGAGAAGCTCTCTCCCTGGGGGTTACTGCACGGGTGCGATTGTGTGTCCAGCTTTTGCATCCATAGATACAGAATGCCGGACTCGGCCCGCCCCCCACGTTAGTGGATTTGATTGACAGCAGCGGGAGCCAATGGCTGCTCTGCTATCAATCTATCCAATCAATAGCCGAGACAATGGGCAGAGAGGTAGAGCGCATCTCTGCTGTGGAAACGAACAGGCTCAGGTGAGTGGGGGAGGGGGGTGTATCGGTCAGTGTCTGAAGTTTTATCACCTTAATGCATAGAATGCATTAAGGTGAAAAAACACGAGACTTTACAACCCCTTTAATAAATAATAAAGTAAAATCTGAAACATTGTAAGCAGACTTGTCAGTGTTAAATCTGAATTTTTTTTATTTTTATTTTTTGGCATAAGGCACCAATCACATTAGTTATGTGCAATTGTGTATATTTCCTTTACCTGCAAGCTGCTGCTTCTTGTTAAAATCTTCCCTTCAGTGCATTTCAGAGTTGCCAGATATTGCGTGGCTACTACCTGGTGCTGTGGAAGTTACAACCACCGCTGCTAGTCTGAAAAGTTGTGCAGCTTGCTCTACCACCCCCTTTTGCCCTCCGTCATTTAGAGAGCTTGTATTTCTTTTCTCCAACAATGAAGAAAGATCTTATTCACAGAACGTGGTGCATTGTCAGAGAATAGTAATATAAGTTTAGTGAATGGTGAAAAGGGCAGGTGACAGGCGCAACTTTTCAGATTAGCAGTGGTGGCTGTTAATTCTTCCAGTGACGGAAGGCAGCCTCTCAGGACAATTCCCAGCAGCTATGAAGGAGGCACTCTAGGGAAGATTTTAATAAAAAGGAGCAGCCTGCAGGTAATAAGACACACACCACTATAGTATCCCAAATAAAATAAAAATTACTTCAGTTTCAAATGTTTTTTTCTCAACTCTCTAATGTCCTTTTTTTTGGACAGCCTTTAAAAAAAAATAAAAAAAAAATAAATTACTTACTGGTCAAATCAACATGTAATAAACCTTTGTTACAAGAGGGACTCAGAAAAAACAGACTGTTGTGTTAATGCTACTGACAGCTTTCACAAATGTCATTTTATTTATTATTATTGTCCATAGTTACACTAACATAGTTACGAATTGGCAGTTAGATTTCAGACACGCTATCATCATTAGTGAACCTTGATATCTTGTATTTTTCTTACATTGATAACACTTACTTTTCTCCAAAGAACTTCCTCCAGAACTCTGCAGCATCTGCTTTTGTTATACGGAAGTTATCCCCTTGAAACTGTCCATTGGGAAAGATTGCTTTAATTTCTGCCAACATGTGGCTAAATATTAAGGACAGCTTTGTAAGGTTTCTCCTGCAAATAGAGGGAAACAAATTAAGCATGTGATAATTCCTGATTTCTTTAGCACCACATTACTCTTTTTAGATCCAAGCTTATACTTCTCTTATAGGCTATATATCTATGCTTCGTTTTTTTAACCACTTCACATGTAATTACCTTAATTTTAACATATTCAAAATTCATTTTGTTAGGTCCTTCCTACCCTGCAGTTTTTTTTCAACATTTTACTGGTTCTTGTGGGTGAAATATACACAAAAAACTTTCTGTATATAGAACAAAATATCTCCTGTAATCACCCCAGCCTGTATACAACTATCAGCTATACCATACTTGCCAACTCTCATGCATTTGACTGGGCAGTCCCACTTTTTTTGCTAATCATCCCACCTCAACTGTGTCCTAAGCTTTGTCCAGGGAATGAGCACTCCTGCACACTTTGCTGTACATGACAGACGGCATACTGTGGAGCTTGGGACCCCACACAAGCACAGGCATTTCAATGGAGTATACCATTCTACATTGCACCACGGGGTATACTGTGCATACTGTGAAGCCTGGGATCTCCCCTCTCCACCTCCAGAGGGCATTACAACTTGGAAGTGGGGTGTTGTATCAATCCTGGGCACTCTTTGGCTTCTGGATAGATGCCAGGGAATGCCTGTGCAGTCACATGATATTGTATACCAATGCTTGGCCAGGATCTAAAAGAAGATGGAGAGAACAGTAATGGCAGAGATGTGCTGGAGGGTGGGGGTATGAAGGCTAAGCAGTTTTGGGGAGGGATCATGGGGGGCAGAGGTGTGTGGGGGACATTGGTGACAGTGGTGTGCTGGAAGGGGTGGGGGGAATGGAAGCAGAAGTGTGCTGGGGGCAGGTGTGATTAAGGATGGGGATAGAAAGAGGAGCATGCTAAGGAAGGGGGTCTGGAGGTGGGGATATGCTGGGGAGGACGAACTGGAAGCAGAAATGTGCTTGGGGGGGGGGGTTAACAGAGGTGTGCTTGGTGGGAACTGGAGACAGAGAAGTGGTGGGGTACAGAAGTTTAAAGGGGTCATTGGTAGTAGGGGAGGGAGGGTACAGGAGGTTTGGTGGGATTATAGGAAATCATTGGAGATGGAGGTGTACTGGGGAGGGGTGGGGGAAACTGAAGGCAGAGGAGTGCTGGGTGAATGGCATTGGAGGCTGTGGTGTGGCAAGGGAAATTGGAGACAAATTTGGCATTGGAGGTAGGCGATGCGCTGAGGGGCACTGGAGTGCTGGAGGAACATTGGTGATAGAGGAGTGCTGTGGGGTACAGAAGTCTGGTGGGGGCATTGAGGCATAGGCATGCTAGGGGGCATCTGTGAGTGGGAGAGTGTGTGACGAGACCCAATATTTTCTCCCCCATTCCCGATAATGATACACACAGAAGAAGCAAAAAAAGGTTCTCGTAGAGAACTTTTTCACAGCAGCTTTACAAAAGACCCAAAGCTATTAAAGTGTTAATAAACACACAACAGTAAAATCAGTCTGTATATGCAGTAAAGCTTGCTTGTTATACTCCCTGTGCAACCTAAGGGGTTAATACTGCGCATTGTGTAAAAAGAGTGTTTGATCCGATCTTCTTTGATCTCCCCTTCTACAGTCCTTTTTTTTGTGGGAGGGTACATGTGATCAACACAGGGCCAATCAGCACTGTCCAGACCGAGGGTTGGGGGGGTCATGCAGCCTCACAGGACAGTCAGAGAATGAAAACTCCTCCTACAAGCTTTACCCAGTGCTTGGCCGGACACTGATAGAAGCCACAAGATTGCTATATACTGCTGATGAAAAAGGCATTTAGCAGTTTATATTCACTAAAATAATTGCATTTCCATGTACTGTGAAAGGCCAGATATAGTGAATGCAGTGTCCTTGTTTAGTAACACTTTAAACCCCACAGAGGAAATTCAGAGAAAAGAAGAGGATGTGGGATCCCTGCACAGAAGATTTATCCAAGATCTAGCTGATTGGGATATCCTTCACCACTGGTAAGTTATCGCACTAAAGCTGGCGATACAGCAAGAACCAGACGAATTTCGGCCCATATGTGGACACTGTAGTCATACAGAAGTCGATCTGCCAGTCAACTTCTGTACAACTGTCCTGTTGGATTTTCCCCACTCGATCATTGAAGCAGAACAGTCTGCAGCGCTGATCAGTGTATTCTGATAGTGGGGAAGTCTCCTCACTGTCAGAATGCAAAGGCTCATCGGGAGGACTCCACTATCCACCTTGGGCCTGGGTTCACACTATAGCCAACACAGACATTGCATATTATGTGCACCTGCATTGCTGTGCCCATAACATGCAATGTAAGTTCAGCCATACAGTTTGCATCGCTGAACTCGCATTGGATTCGTACAAAAAAAAAAAAGGCGCAGGGACCTTTTTTTTCTCCGCACTGGAATCGGATCTCATGGGTGTTCTCACCTATGCAATCTGATTCCTATCCGAATCCACAGTTTGCACTTCTATCTGTGAACCAATCGTTGGGGTGTCATTAAAATTGTATTGACACCTGCAGCACTTCGCAGAGGTCAGTGTGAACTGCCTGTGGGAAAGATGCAATGCGGGAAACGGAACTGGAATTGTGCTGGTTTCTGCATCGCTATAGTGTGAACCCAGGCTGAATGTGTAGATGGGAGAAATTGGGTCAGTTTTTTCATTCAACTGGTAAAAAAACAAAAAAGGTCAGCTTTATCAATATGTCCCTCCCCTAATTAAAGTTCATTTACTTATAGTGGCCAGCTGGACACACAGCAAAAAGTGTCCCTGATTTTTTATTATATTGGCAACTATGCTATACACAGTGCAACTCACAGCATACTCAAGATTAGAAGCGGCAAGTGCAGGAAAATCTCAAGATTTCTGTGCCCTGCCATGTAACATCAGAATGAGATTAAACTGTAAATACAGAAACAGCATCCAGATACTCAGCACTTTCACTTTATAATTTTCTATACAGAAACACAGTATGTTCTAGCAGCTTATGCATCCAACTACTGTAAGTTTGTAATAATGTGTTATTCAGTTATTAATCACGTTATTTAAATGCTTGGACAAATATACTGATGTGGTTATAACAGCCATGCTTACTGTGTACTGACTGTAAACAGAACCACTGCTGAATGCCAGTTTTCCCATTACTAGGATACAGTGGCGGCCCGTCCATAGGGGGCGCCCGGGCGCCGCCCCCCCCCCCTCCTTGCAGTTAAAAAAAAAATAAAAAAATAAAAAAATTATTTAAACATGTCCCTTTAAAAAAGGGCGCCGGGCACAGTGCAGTATGCACCGCTCTATCACCAATAGATAGATTCATGCATTGCATGAATCTATCTATTGTCACCGCTGCCGCCCCCTATTCAGGTGTCCGGCCCCTGATTGGGCGCCGGGCATCTGAATTACAGTGGGGGGGGGTGTTGCTGGAAGCGCCCCTATTAGAGATGTAAGCTCTAATAGGGGACCCTATTAGAGCGGTGTGCTCTAATAGGCTTCCCTAAGTGTAAACAGCGGCTGTGCGTTCGCTGATTACACAGTATTGCGTTAGAGAAGCGAATACATCACTTCCCTAACACAGACCCGCCTCTCAGCCAATCAGGTTGCCAGGTCTGTTACCTGTAACCTGATTGGCTGAAGTCACAGGCGCTGTGATTGGACGCTAGGCGTCCAATCATAGCAAAAGACAGGCGCGGGAGAAGACGACCTCGGACGGACGATAGCAGAAGACAGGAGGAGCGCGGGAGAAGAAGACCTCGGACGATGAGACACCGCTCGCCGCCTGACGCCGTCACCAGCTGCACATCGAGACAAGGTAAGTGCAGAGGGCAGGCAGGGGGCACAGTGGCAGCACTTGGAGGGGCACTTAAAGGGGCACTCTGGCAGCACTTAGAGGGGCACTCTGGCAGCACTTAGAGGGGCACTCTGGCAGCACTTGGAGGGGCACTCTGGCAGCACTTGAAGGGGCACTCTGGCAGCACTTGAAGGGGCACTCTGGCAGCACTTGAAGGGGCACTCTGGCAGCACTTGAAGGGGCACTCTGGCAGCACTTGAAGGGGCACTCTGGCAGCACTTGAAGGGGCACTCTGGCAGCACTTGAAGGGGCACTCTGGCAGCACTTGAAGGGGCACTCTGGCAGCACTTAAAGGGGCACTCTGGCAGCACTTAAAGGGGCACTCTGGCAGCACTTGAAGGGGCACTCTGGCAGCACTTGAAAGGGCACTCTGGCAGCACTTGAAGGGGCACTCTGGCAGCACTTGAAGGGGCACTCTGGCAGCACTTGAAGGGGCACTCTGGCAGCACTTGAAGGGGCACTCTGGCAGCACTTGAAGGGGCACTCTGGCAGCACTTGAAGGGGCACTCTGGCAGCACTTGAAGGGGCACTCTGGCAGCACTTGAAGGGGCACTCTGGCAGCACTTGAAGGGGCACTCTGGCAGCGTTTGATGGGCACAGTGGCAGCGTTTGATGGGCACAGTGGCAGCGTTTGATGGCACAGTGAGGCTGTTTGTTTGCGCACCCCCAAAAATTTTGAGCACCAGCCGCCACTGGGCAAGCTGTAAGGTCACCACTAGTGAGTGCAGCCAATTTATAATGGCATCAGAGAATATTATTATTATTATACAGCGCCAACAGTTTGTACAACGCTTAACAACATGAGGACAGACAGTACAGTTACAATACAATTCAATACAGGAGGAATCAGAGGGCCCTGCTCGTTAGAGCATACAATCTAGGCATAGTTTCAAAGCATACCTTCAGAGAAATATCAGGTGTAAGCAAAAAATACTTTGTGACTCTTTTTTTCAACCACTTCCGGACCGCCCACCATCGTTATACGTCTGCTGTTTGAAGGGGAGTATCGTTGTTATGGCAGCAGCTAGCTACCATAACCCTGGTATCCTCTTCTTCAGTGAGTGGTCCAGGTTAAGATAAAAGTGGTCTCTGCAGCGGAAGCGCCGTGAGATCACTTTTATCAGCGGTGGATGAGGGCCCCTCCTGCCACGCTCCAGTGCCCTCCACCGCTTACCAGGGCCGTCGGCAGCGGCGAAGGCGATCGAGGGACGAGTGAGGGGGAGATGACCCCCACCCGTCTCCATAACAATGCAGGACGGAAGCAACGTCAAAACTTCACTTACGCCCACAGCTCTTAAAAGTGCAATTTTTTTTTTTGTCTAAATATGAGATCTGAGGTCTTTTTTTAAAACAATGTAAAAATAAAAAAATAAAACAGTAAAATAAAAAAAAATAAAAAAAACTCACCCCGTCCTGATGAGCTGACGTGCAGAAGCAAACGCATACGTGAGTAGCGCCCGCATATGAAAAGGTGTTCAAACCGCACAGGTGAGATATCACCGCGATCGCTAGAGCGAGAGCAATAATTCTAGCCCTAGACCTCCTCTGTAACTCAAAAAATGCCACCTGTAGAATTTTTTAAACGTTGCCTATGGAGAATTTTTAAGGGTAAAAGTTTGTCGCCATTCCACAAGCGGGTGCAATTTTGAAGCGTGACATGTTGGGTATCAAACCGCTGCGCAAATACAGTGTGACAGAAAGTATTGCAACGACTGCCATTTTAGTCTCTAGGGTGTTAGAAAAAAAATTTATAATGTTTGGGGGTTCTAAGTAATTTTCTATCAAAAAAAAACAGTTATTAACTTGTAAACAACAAATCTCAGAAAGAGGCTCCGTCCTTAAGTGGTTAAATACTATGGAAATCTGAAAATACTAGCGCAATGGAAAGACTGTCATTAGCAGGTAATACAAGCAGATTGCAGCTGATGCTTTTCTACAGCAAGGAGCGGACTGACTGAAAACCACAATACTATTTGGTGAATGAAAATCCACAGCTGGAAAGAAGTTTTTCTGTTCTGCATAACAAAACTCAAAACAAAATCAACACTTCTACCAATTTTGATGACGTACACATACCACTTCCTGACATTGCACACGTTTGAAACAACATCCAAAATCCCTCCATCCTCAACCGTTTCCTCTGCATTACCAATATTCACTGTGCATGGATTTGCTGCATATATTAACCACCACCCAACGATAATTAAAAAACAAATGTGGAAGGAGATGGCCTGGCCATAAACATACAAATAGCAACAGCCCACAGATCAGTTGAAAAATGTAAAGGATGTGAATGGTTTACATTTTTTTATCATCTACCTAATTATTAAATCATTTTCTGGCTCTTTGCGGACATGTGTACCCTTCATCTCAGGAACTGATTGACAGCGTTTGCAAGAAATATTCTCCCCGATTTATCATGCATTTCTTTTTATGTTCACGCACAATACAAATAAAACCATACACAATTTATCTGGTAAAGTCCACATCACAGGCCAGAAATCAGCACTTATTGCTTCTGCTAGTTCACCAACTTACCATTGGGGTCCTTTCAAAAGCAACAAAACGCTTAGGAAGATATCAGTTTGCACATATTTAGAAGTTTGAATTGTCCCCAGAACAAGGCAGCCCATAGATGACTCAATTTTTTTTTTCACCTTAGGTGGAGGTAACGAAAATTGCTTGATTCCCCACGCAACACAGTCAGTGTCGATGGGGGCGCGCCTCTCGTAGTGCTATTGTGTTCTGCCAGGGATGGGGTACGGGAAGCCTTCCCAGGCCAGGAGAACACGATTACTGCTAGCAGCTATAGCCACCAGCAGTGATCCAATGTAAAAAATCTTACAGGCTTGTTTGTGCCCAATTCAATGGATGGATCGACTTGGGTACAATAAGCCTGCCCACACATGGATCGAATCTTGGCCAGTCCCTGCTGAACCGGCCAAATTTCGATTAAGATGACCGGCTTAAGATGACTGATACCAGCATTATCCTCAAACATAAGTAAATGAGTAAATATTACTGACCTAAAAGAGTACCTGCCTTAGTAAGAGCAATTCCATTAAAGAATAGGTTGCCCCAACAGTTCATTATCTTGATATGTCCCTGCTGTACAATATACTCGTCAGGGTAGATAAAAATGGATTAAAAAAAAAATTGTTTTATTTTTTTAATCAAATTTATTTTAATGACATGCTTTTGGAGTAAAAATCTATCTAAAGATAGTTTTCTATTTAAGATGCATTAATAATGGAGTTCATTCAGTATGTAGCATGAGGCTGTATATTCTGTAATATTTTCATTTTTGGAAAACTCATTCAATGAATCCAAGCTCTGCAAGCTAAGCAATGCATGCACTGGCAATGTTATTGTTTTAATTAAATAAAATAATTTGAGTAGTTCTCAAACTGTGTGATTAACCTAAAATCGGTTCGGATATCGCTGTTTTAATAACCTGACAGCTTATTATTCTAAATAGGAAACCTTAAAGTGGAAGTAAACCCTTCCATATGACTTTGTCCTACAGGTAAGCCTAGATTGAAGCTTACCTGTAGGTCCAATAAATATCTCCTAAACCTACATGGTTTAGGAGATATTTAGCGATGAATAGGCATCGCTGTCTACGGCGCATGCGCCGTAGACAGCGGCGCGCAGGCGCACTGAGGGCGCACTGAAGATGCCGAGATCACGGCAATATGCCGATCTCGTGCGCATGCGCGGGAGTGGCGTCTCGCCGCTCCAGCGGCGAGACCCGGAAGTCACTCCGGCCCTGGATGGCGGCGAAGAAGATCGAGGATAAGGACTATGCATACTAGCTCATTATGCCTTTGCCTTGCAGGGTGTCTTTTTTTTTTTTTTTTTATTAAGAGGCTTTACTTCCTCTTTAATTTTGTTTGCAAATATTAAAGATTCATACTACCAGCAAGAATGAGTCCTTACGTTTAAAGAGCACCTGTCATTTCAGATTCATCATGGCAGCACCTGTTATTGGGCATCAACTCACCTGCTGCTGCCACGTCACTGACATTGTTGCGTCACTTCCGCATCACCAGCTGTCCCAATAAAGTAAATGGGACTGTTGATGAGTCAACAGCGGGTCAGAGGAGGAGCCGCTTTGGGACCGAGATGACAGTTGCTCTTTAAAAATTCTGATTTAAATCGAGTTGCTTTAAATCAAGCCTTTTTACTAGTGATTTAACCACTTCAGCCCCGGACCAATTGGCAGGCCCCTTTTTGCAATTCGGCACTGCGTCGCTTTAACTAACAATTGCGCGGTCATGCGACGTGGCTCCAAAACAAAATTGGCGTCCTTTTTTTCCCACAAATGAGCTTTCTTTTGGTGGTATTTGATCGCCCCTGCGGTTTTTATTTTTTGCGCTATAAACAATAGAGCGACAATTTTGAAAAAAAAAATTTTTTACTTTTTGCTGAATAAATATCCCCAAAAAATCATTTTTTTTCCTCAGTTTAGGCTTAAAAAAAAAAAATCAATTAGCGATTATTGATTAGTTTGCGCAAAAGTTATAGCGTTTACAAAATAGGGGCTAGTTTTATAGATTTTTTATTGTGACTGCGACATTGACACATCGGACATTTTTGACACATTTTTGGGACATTTGTCATTTATACAGAAATCAGTGCTATTTAAATAGCACTGATTCCTATGTAATGACAGTTGTAGTTAGGGGGTTAACCACAAGGGGGCGGGGAGTCAGTGTGACGTGTTGTATTGTGTTTACTGTAGGGGGGCGTGGCTGTACGTCTGACGTCATTGATCGGCGTTCCCGATGTACTGACAGTCAGTGTAGGAAGCGCGGGGAGAGGTTTGTTTACATAGACCTCTCCCTGTTCTTCCGCTCCGTAACCCGATCGCGGGATACCAGCGGCGATCGGGTCCGCTGGTCACGGAGCTCCCGACCGGGTCGCGAGCGCGCCGCCAGCGGCGCGCGCGACCCACGGGCAGGCACATGCACGATCACGTACAGGTACGTGATTCTGCCTGCCCGTGCCATTCTGCTGACGTATATATGCAGTGCCGGTCGGGAAGCGGTTAAATTGTGATTTAAATTGACTTGATTTAAATGAAAACCACCCTGGTACTTGTATTAAAAAGTATCCTGTTTTCTTTGTATTGCTTCTTTTGTGAAAAATACCTGATGTACCTGCCAGTCCCCCTGCTTTCCTAGTAAAAAAAATCTCTGTGCTCTCTCCTTCCTTAGCTCTCGCAGCTCCTTATGCAGCTGAGAACAGAGGGAACGTAATCACTTATAAAAAAGAAAGAGGGGGAAAAAAAAATTAGTTTTTTTTAGGTTTACACACAAATGTTTTGTCTTTCATTTCCATTTTAAACTGAATGGGTTGTTTTTTTTTTTTTTTTTAGACTGCTTAGTAGGCACCATAATGTGCTTGATCATACTTATGTTGCAAGAAATATACCCCTGCTGGTGACCCTGGAACATGCATTTTTCCTGAAGAAAATAGCTTCCTATAAGTAGGCATGGCACTAGCTTGGACATGTTCCCTGCCCCCCCCCCCCCCCCCCCCAAAAAAAAAAAACTCAGGCCTAGCTGTAGGTCACCAATGCAGCTTTGTGTAATGGAAAGGAGGATATACTTATTTCTCCACATCCCAGAAAGTCAAAGTATTTTAGCAGGATCCAGCCTTGTCTGAGGTTTGCGGCACCTACCCATTATTCAATGCTAAGATCTGATATTTTGGTTACCACAACTGGGTTGCTTGCAAGTTTTTAAACCTTCCAGGAAATCAAGGGAACTTTGTAGACAGACATTTTAAACTCCAATGCCTGTTACAGGTGTTCTTATTCTTGTATTCTTGTATTCTTGTTCTTATGTGCTAGTGCCATTCTGACAGACAAAGGTCTAATACTTCCAGGTAGCGTGTAAGATATTGCCAATGAGTATCCCCCTCTTACACACAAACACACATATTTCTACTGGGCAATCACAATGAGAGGCAGCCTCACTGGTCAATAGGAATGCACAAGAAGAGGCAGGCAAGATCTGAGGCTAGCAGGAAATACAAAATTCAGCATTGGTAAAAAGGCTTAAAAGCTGCTGGCACCTTTATGTACCTGTATTTTATACCTGCAACAGTATGGATTTTTTTCCCCAAACAATATTTTATTAAAAAATAAATAAAAGCCCAAAGTTTATGCAACTTAAAAAAAAAAAAATTAGGTCAAAGTGTAACTTGACAGATAGTAACCCACATTTAAAACGTCAGTTTTGCCACGTTTACATGCCACGTTTAGCAGAGTTTTGCCACGTTTGCATTCAAAAGCATTTAAAAAAAAAAATTTTAAATGGCCAAAAACGAAAAACGCCTATAAACAAAAACGCAGATTACCGCGTGTAGCATTGGAAACTTCGGCGTCTGAACCCATTTTTTTCTTTTCGACTGTTAAATGCAACTGTCTAAAAACGGCAATAAACCAGACTGTGTACATGGTCACATAGGATAACACTGAATTAGTTCAGGGGCAGTTGAAAAAAGCATCCAACTGCCTCTGAACGTACGTTTAGCAGCGCTGCGTGTACATGGGGCCTTAGAGAAACAATGTAGAGTGTAACTAAATGAACGTCTTGGCTCTCCAACTTCTGTCTCAGGTTACATTCACGCACATGTAAATCACATCTAAAGTGAACCTGTGGCCAAGCTCTGGACATTCAAGTGTGCACATATTCTTAAAAAAGCAGTAACTTAACTTGAAAACAGACCAACACTTCTGTAGTTGCAGACACTGTGGGGAAATGCACCCACAGAAGGTCATAAACCAAGTCACAGAAGATGGTCAGAGTGGGTTTATCAGCCCTGTATCCTCTCCCAACGCACCTGATCTATATTGTGTTTAAATTAGAATGCCAAAAGGCTACTAAGTCACTGCTGGAATTGGGGGAGGTATGGACAGGGTGAGTTGAGCTATTGAGAAACCAACTGGAGCAGGGTTCAGTTTTTGTGTTGTAAACTTTAAAGATGAAATGCTTTACATTGCCTTCAGCTACAGTATTCAGCCAGGGCAAAAAGGTTCACTTTAACCACTTGCTTACTGGGCACTTAAACACCCTTCCTGCCCAGACCAATTTTCAGCTTTCGGTGCTCTCACACTTTGAATGACAATTACTCAGTCATGCAACACTGTACCCAAATTAATTTTTTGTCCTTTTTTTCCCACAAATAGAGCTTTCTTTTGGTGGTATTTGATCACCTCTGGGTTTTTTATTTTTTGCGCTATAATTGAAAAAAGACCGAAAATTTTGAAAAAAAACAAATTTTTCTTTTTGTTTCTGTGATAAAATTTAGCAAATTATTAATTTTTCTTCATAAATTTTGACCACAATTTATACTGCCACATGTCTTGGGTAAAAATAACCCAAATTATTGGAAATTATTTGGTCTTTGTGAAAGTTAGAGAGTCTACAATCTGTGGTGCAAATTATACAAAATTGATCACATCTGATGTACTGGTGGCCTATCTCATTTCTTGTGACCCGAACAAGCCAGGAAAGTACAAATACCCCCCAAATGACCCCTTTTTTGAAAGTAGACATTCCAAGGTATTTAGTAAGAGGCATGGTGAGCTTTTTGATGTTGTCATTTTTTTCCCACAATTCTTTGCAAAATGAATTATTTTTTTATTTTTTTCCACAAAATTGTCATTGTAATAGGTTATTTCTCTCACATGCAATGTGTATACCACAAATGTCACCCCAAAATAAATTCTGCTACTCCTCCTAAGTATTACGATACCACATGTGTGGGACTTTTACATAGCCCGGCCACTTAGAGAGGCCCAACATGCAGGGAGCGCCATCACGTGTTCTAGGAGCATAAATTACACATCTAACTTGTTGACTACCTATTACACTTTTGAAGGCCCTGGAGCACCAGGACAATGACACGTGACACTGACGTGGCACTGATGACAGGTGGCACTGATGACACGTGACACTGATGTGGCACTGATGACAGATGGCACTAATACGGGGCACTGATGACACGTGACACTGATGACAGATGGCACTAATACGGGGGCACTGATGACACGTGACACTGACAGATGGCACTAATATGTGGCACTGCTGACAGATGGAACTTATACGTGGCACTGATATCATGTGGCACTGATGAGAGATGGCACTAATACGTGGCACTGATGACAGATGACACCGATACGTGGCATTGATGACACGTGCCACTGATAACAGATGGCACGTGACACTGACAGGTGGCACTTTTGACAGATGGCACTGATACGTGGCACTGATGACACGTGGCACTGATATGGCACTGATGACAGATGGCACTGACGTGGCACTGGGGACAGGTGGCACTGGCAGATGGCACAGATGGCACTGGGGGCAGGTGGTACTGGGGACAGGTGGCACTCTGGGGACTGGTGGTACTGGGGACAGGTGGCTGATGGTACTGGGGACTGGTGGTACTGGGGACTGGTGGCTGATGGTATGGGGGACTGGTGGTACTGGGGACAGGTGGCTGATGGTACTGGGGACTGGTGGCTGATGGTATGGGGGACTGGTGGTACTGGGGACTGGTGGTACTGGGGACAGGTGGCTGATGGTACTGGGGACTGGTGGTACTGGGGACTGGTGGCTGATGGCACTCTGGGGACAGGTGGCTGATGGCACTCTGGGGACAGGTGGCTGATGGCACTCTGGGAACAGGTGGCAGCGGGACAGATCGCTTTATTTTTCTTTTCTTTTTTTTTCTTTTTTTTACTTACGCTGTCTGTGTGAGGAGGCAGAGCGGCGCTGACAGATGATCTCATATGTTTGCATATGCAAACATATGAGATCATCTCTCATTGGACAGCTGGATCTCGCTGTAAACGGCCGCTGTGATTGGCCGTTTACAGCGATCTGTGACCGGCTGTGTCCGACGGACACGGCCAGCACAGAACTTCCCCGATGCGCGCTCTCAGGAGCGCGCATTAGGGAAGTAAACAGGAGGACGTCCAGGGACGTCCTCCCAGCAGAGAGCGTCCGCGCTGCAGCCGTCTTTCGGCTATAGCGCGGGCGCGAAGTGGTTAAAATGCCCCTGGGAATGTAATGTTATACCAACCTAGTTTGCTGCCCTGTTTGCTCACTAGAGCAAGTCATAAATGAGCCCTGTGTAAATGCCACGTCGGTCTTGGTCATAGATTACACAGCTAAAAGTACCTCCCCACCAACCATTCAGAGTTGCAGGGACAAAACCGGGACACATCATCTGATGGCGGGAATGAGTAAATGCTGAGATTTTCTTTTTGTGATAAGGTGATAAAGATGCTCTATCATCATTTTTTTTTTTACTGTGCATGTAATACTTTGTCCCATGTTGCTAGGTGCTAGCGAACCTTTGCAATGAGGCCTAAACTGCACTCCCCTCCTTCTGCCACAGCTGATCTAACAACATCTAGAAAGGAGACACCTACTTCAACAGCAGCTTGTCTTGGCTTTGAGTAGGCCGACTCATTCCTCCGCTCCCCCATCCCCACATTCCTCTTACTGATGCTTCTCTGGGGAAAGTGCTTAGTGCCAAGATAATCCTCCCTGATAAAGCAGCCATCTCCTTCCTAGCTGTTGTCCAATCAGCTGTGGCAGAAGGGGTGGTGTGCAGTTCAGAGCCCATAGCTATGATTAGAAAGCACCTAGCAATATGTGACAAAGTACTACATGTACTTTATGTCATAAAGAAAGTAATACGCTAGATCTTCTTTGGTAAAATATAAACAGGACGAAAGCATGACGGGTGTGGGACTGGGTAGGGTATGGAGTAAACCTGTTACATAGACAGTATGGTTAAAAGGACTGAGGACTTGGCTTAATACACAGTGGGGTTGATTAACTAAAACTGGAGAGTTAAAATCTGGTGCAGCTGGTCATGGTTGGTAGTCAATGTGGTTCTAACCTCAACTCTCCAGTAAATTAATCCCAGTGGGCCTTAATAAAGCATGTGCATTGTAGCACACATAGGGAAAAGTGTCTGTAGCATCATACAGACTTTAATGCTGCAGCATCCATTCCTGTGAATGGTTCTCAAACACAGAAGACAGATAACAGGTTCTCTGTCACAGGAGATATGAAATAATAAGTAAAGGATACATTGAGCAGCCAGCAATGTTCAATACAAGCTTATATGAGTAAATTAAGACAAAATTAAGTCTTTTCAGACTCTTTAAACTGCATGCAAGTAGCGTGCAGAAAGAAAAGCTTTCAGACTTTTTCTATACAAGTGCATTTATGATCCTTAAGCAACAAGGGTGTTCTTAATACACACTGATTTCTTAGATGCTGGTAGCAATTATATTAGGAGGTGTTCCACATAAAAAAAAGTATTATTAGGTCCTGCAGATTATTCTATGGATGCTTTTTTAAGTTAATTGCATTTTAATTTAAAGAGAAGGCGGCGTACACATTGTGATAAAAAAAAAAAAAAAACACAAATGTTCCAATTTTAGATTTAAAAGCAGCAGTAATTTCAAACTCGATCAAGCCATAAAACCTCAGTAAAAAAAAAAAAAGGCACTGCTGGGTTACAGAATTTTTTCAAATAAAAATAAAGTACAATATTAGTACAATAAAATGTATTGATTCCTCCCTCATATATCATTACTAAAGCCCTATCTAATTGTTGTCAAATTGTTGCTTTATTTTATTCAACCCATAATGGATAGTGAAAGGGACAACCTTGGTATGGACATCATAGGCATTAAAGCGGGGCTCCACTGCCTCCGACGTTTTTTTATTTTTTGTGACATTTATAAAACAAATTCGTTTTGAAATTTGTTACTTACATGTCCCGTTTTTTGAAGTTTTCCCGTTGCTTTTTTAGAATCTAAGAACGCTTTATAAAAATCATGTACATCGTTGTCATCTTGCCTGTGGGCATGTGAAGCCCACAGGCATTCTCTTCCTGGATTCAGTGACGCGCATCTCCCAGAATGCAACGCCCGTTCTAAGATCTTGCGCATGTGCAGTTAAATTTTCAACAGCTTCTGTTGCCATCACACCAGGCGGCGGCGTCGTAAGTCCCACCCCGTTGTGATGGCAGATAGAGCGGACAATCGTCGAGGAGAGAGTGTCGCCCTTGTTTGCCCTCATTTTTGAACCGCCCTCTCAACGTCACTGTCGTAATGACGTCACTTGAGGGTTCTAAATCACGCGATAACTCGCGCCAGGCGCCGCACAGACTCCTGGGAACAAGAAAAAAGGACCCCAGGAGACAGTGCGGCACAAAGGAAGTGTCCTAATTGCCGTACCAACCCCGCCCATACCTGCAATCCCCCGAACCCGGAAATGGCAAAGATCTTAAAAAAAAATAAAGGTACAATGTCAGATTTATATATAAATCGATACAATTAATATTAGGGAGCTACTGATTAAAAATCGGGTGGAGCTCTGCTTTAACTGCAAGCACTTTCACAAAAAGATCTACAGAACGATAAAGGGTGGTACAAGATTTACAAACGTTTCTGATAGCATGGAGAACTCTGCATTTGTTCTTAGGGCAAAAGCTATAGCCATACAAGCAATAAGAGCCCCAGTGCACAAAGAACTGTCTTATCTAGCTGCATAATGAGCATAAAGTGAATAATCAGGATGGAACTAATGGGAATAGTTTAGAAACTGCAGTGGAAGTGCAATTTAAAGTATATGTAAACCCAATGACTAAAATCTCATAAGCATTCATGTTATTTCAGGAGGAGTCATATTCAAATCTGCAGCTGTTATTAAAATAATCTCTGTTGCTCCTGCTATTAAAGGGGTTTTAAAGGCTCAAGGTTTTTTACCTGATCTGTGTGTTCTAGCGGAGGGGTGGAATGTGGGGATTTGTCACCCGCTGTCTGAACAAAAGAAAAAAAAAAAAAGTACATGTATACCCAGCTTTAGGGTCCCTGTTCAGGCACATCCTGTCTTTACAATTTGTGTTGTCAACCTGTCGCATGTATTTATTAAAAAATAAATGGCAATTTTTTATGATCCATCGTGCTTTCGCAAACTAATTCTAATTTAAATACGAAAGGCCTTTTGGGGATAGAAAATGCAGGCTTTGTTCTCCAAGATAACAAAAGCTTTATACATTTAAAAAGGTGGTAGGATATCTAATGGACTGCACTAAGCCATTAAATAAAGGCTATGCGAAAGACGATGGCTAGAAACAATAGAAATTGTAATAAAATGGAAATCAAACATAGATTACCACTACGACACTACTGTTGGTTACAGTGCTAAACTAAAAGTGATACATTGTACTCACTTTGCATAACAAATCTCATAGACAATTCAACCTTGATATAAAAAGGGGAACAAACTTGGAATGTGACACACTTTCACTAATGGATTTTATTAAACACACAGAAAAGAGGAACATAATAGTTAATCAAATCACAAACTTGCAGGCCATGGTTACAGCTCAAATGTACTAAAAAGTCAAAAGGAGGATTATATTATTCTACAGACCCCAACACACAAAAGCTTCACAAGAAAGGATTATGGTTTAATTTGCAGTATTACATACATTACTATTAATTAGTTTCTTTCATCTACCTAAATTAAACATACAGATGTTCTGCCAGCCAAATTAGATACAATATTGTTTTTTAAATGGATACAAAATGTATTCAGGACTCCCATATCTAGGTATCCACAACAACAAATTACAAAGCTTAAGAAATCATTAAAATAATATGGAGGAATATAATAATAATAATAATAATAAAACAGATTTATAAATAAAATGTATTACATTTAAAACAGTTATTCCAGTGCGATTTCTAGTAAGCTATAGTGTGTTTCTAAGCCAATTTCCAGAGAAAATCGCAACTGTATCCAAGTCGCACTGGAATCACACCTGAACCCGCATAAAGTTGCACTGGACATGATGCTTGAAACGCACTAAAAACCTCAGTCAAATCGCACCGCAGACCTTAAGCTGGTTCAGCAGTGACCGGACACATTTCAATCAGTGTACAACCATCCCTGTTTGACATAAATCAATTGTTCAATCAACTTCTGTCAAAGGGACATGCAGGAAAACTTTTGTCAATCAGTGGCTGTAGCAACTGATCAATGTATACAATGTCCCAGCGGAGAGGTTTCAGTCCACTGGCTAAAAAAAAAAAAGGGGGGGGGGGGTCTATGGACAGATTAGCAGGCAAGCAACTTGCATTCAGAAGGTAGTTGGCAATGGCAGCCCCCTGTTTGAGAAGTTTACTTTACTCATCAGAAGATTACTTTGCTATGAGTCAATACAGCATAAATTAACCTGAAAAAAAAAACACTTAAGCAATATACAGGGCTGAACCAATATCTTGTGGATATCATACAGGCAGAGTGTAACACCTGTGTTCAGAGCACACGTATTTGTGAAGTCTCATGTATTCATGAAAGGCAGCACACAGAACAACTTCCTGTTACACCAATTGCTTAGTGGATCTGACACGAGACGGGGTTCTCCTTAAATTGTTGCCAGTCTTCTTCACCTGATCCCAGTGAGCTACTTGATCTCCTGTACCTTTTCGCTACTATCTTTGTGAACACTTGTTTCTACTCAGAATCTCCCCATCCTTATATTACACTGTTGTAATAAGCATCAAATTAATTTATGTCCAGTTTCATACTCTTGATGGCGAGTTACTTTTTGTGTACGTTGTTCACTCCATCTGTATACATAATGAAAGCAACTGGTTTTACGCCAAACCGTTTGGTGTGCTGACTTTCGTCTATACATTATATTGGATTTTAGGGGTTTCAGCACTCACAAATTTGACATTTATGTGTTTTTAACATATATTAGAGTGTGAATCTGCTAGTCCAGTCCAAATGATTAGCTTGGGCATTTAAAACTTGGACATGACAGAACGCTTGATTTATACACATTGCCGAAGTTTGGTACCTTTAGCTTAAAATTTACGAGGATCTGTCATTGCATTGTGGTCTATAGGTCCAGCCTGCCATGAGATGTATTATGTGGATTTTGGTATCTCAATATCCAACTCAATTCAGACAAACTCCTGGGTGGTGGATTACCACAAATCTCTATGGACATGATTTAAAATGCACAGAACTTAGTCTGTTATCTCCATACAAAGTAGAATGTGAGCATACAGTACATTGCTATGCAGAGTCTATCAACTGTGCTCATCAGTCTTGAACTGGTAAGAAAAAAAAAAAAACAAACACATCCAGACACACCAGAATTGCAACACCCACATCATCAAAAAACACATGTAAAGAGACACTCCTTCCTTTATTCAGTAAAGAAAAGCAAACATTCAAGGCTTTAGTGTTGCTTAACTGCTTGCTTGTTGATGAAAATATTATGAACTTTGTGTGGGCGGGGAAGCCTGCCAGGCTTGCCAAGTAAACCTTACATTCACCCTTTGACCATGGAGGCCTGTCCCTTCCATTTTTTTTGATCTATTGCTGGGGCTGCTGTCCTTTTAACAGTCCGCTGGTGGTTTGCGTAACCTAGAAAAGGCAGCTGTGACACTCGAGGCTGCCCTGTTGGGCTCCTATGCGAAACATAGTAATTTGCCCTTTTTGGGTCACCTGTCTAACCCTGCAATTACTATTCTGATGAAAACAACCCTTTTGGTTTGGAGGCAGGCCAGGGCCTAAGCTTATGATGCATATTCCCTGTATACCCCCCTGTGGGACAATCCCAACCTTTCCCATTTTCATACTATCCCGAATCCAGATCCATGGGCCAGGCATGGAATCACACTGCTCAAACATATTCTGCCACGGGGCTCCTTGATACCTTTTCATGCGCGCCGAGATACTTACTGCCCGTCTAACACTAGGTTTTTTAGGTTCCTGCAGCTTCGCCACGAGGCCTCGACTCAGTTGCCTCACCCTATTACTCTGACATTTGACGCGTTAGAAATGCTATTACACTGTGCTGACTTGCCTAAACCATTGTCGGCATTCTATTCTCAATCATCATCCCTGATTCTAGCTAGGGTGACTACCCTGTACTACAAATGGCTTGCTGATGTTCCCACTTTGACAGATGATGATTGGAAAGACTGCTTGCTTCAATTTTTTGAAGACCATGATTTCCTCCAGGGGCCGGTTTTTCCAACTAAAAATTCCTTCACTGAGTCTATTATACCACCAGCGTCTATTACAGTGCATCCAGAAAGTATTCCCAATGCTAAACTTTTCCTAGATTTTGTTATGTTACAGCCTTATTCAAAAATGAATTAAAATCATTATTTTCCTCAAAATTCTACAAAACAATACCCCAT
Source organism: Lithobates sylvaticus (assembly GCA_028564925.1). Classification (NCBI taxonomy): domain Eukaryota; kingdom Metazoa; phylum Chordata; class Amphibia; order Anura; family Ranidae; genus Lithobates; species Lithobates sylvaticus. Next base: position 368,167,298 of record CM053027.1, read on the forward strand.
GATGACAATGTAAAATACATTTTTAGAAATCTTTGCAAATTTAATAAAAAAATTACATAAGTATTCACAGCCTTTGCCCTGACACTCAAAATTGAGCTCAGGTTCATCCTGTTTTCATGGATCATCGTTGAGATGTTTCTACAACTTGATTGGAGTCCACCTGTGGTAAAGTTAGTTGATTGGACAGGATTTGGAAAGACGCACACCTGTCTATATAAAGGTCCCACAGTTAACAGTGCATGTCAGAGCACAAACCAAGCCATGAAGTCCAAGGAATTGTCTGTAGACTGCTGAGACAGGATTGTATTGAGGCACAGATCTGGGGAAGGGTACAGAAAAATGTCTGCAGCATTGAAGGTCCCAATGATGACAGTGGCCTCCATCATCTGTAAATGGAATAACTTTGGAACCACCAGGACTCTTCCTAGAGCAAGCCGCCCGGCCAAACTGAGCGATCGGGGGAGAAGCGCCTTAATCAGGGAGGTGATCAAGAACCTGATGGTCACCCTGACCGAGCTCCAGCGTTTCTCTGTGGAGAGAGGAGAACCTTCCAGAAAAACAACCATCTCTGCAGCACTCCGCCAATCAGGCCTATATGGCAGAGTGACCAGACGTAAGTCTCTCCTCAGTAAAAGGCACGTGACAGCCCACCTGGAGTTTGCCAAAAGGCACCTGAAGGTCTCTCTGACCACGAGAAACAAATTTTTTTTTCAGATCTCTAGAGATCTGAAAATGGTTGTGCACCAACGCTCCCCATTCAACCTGATGGAGCTTGAGAGTTCCTGCAAAAAAGAATAGGAGGAACTGCCCAAACACAGGTGTGCCAAGCTTGGAGCATCATACTCAAAAAGATTTGAGGCTGTAATTGGTGCCAAAGGTGCTTCAACAAAGTATTGAGCAAAGGCTGTGTATACTTATGTACATATGATTTTTTATTTTTATTTTAAATAAACTTATTTTTAAATTGCAAAGATTTGAAGACAGAGGCATGGAGGCCCACAGATTGAGCACCCATACGGTAGGTGATAACTGCCAGATGAACAGTGGTCTGCATCCAATCAGATGCAGCCACTGTTCAAGTATTCTGTTAGCTGCTGGAGCTGGCTGTCAGAGTTCAATAGCCAGCACTGCAGATTCAAAAACCCATGCTCTATAGTAGGGAAGGAAAAATTATTATTTATTTCCTTCAGCCTACTTCATCCAATATAATCACCTGTGTAGTCCTAGGCTAAAAACAATGGTTAAAGACTATAAATGAACAAGGTGACAGTCTAATAGTCTGAACTTCTGTTACATGTTTGCTTTATGTTATATATACTGACATAGCAATAGGTTATACATGCATTATGATAAAGATACATCAAATATTACATTATTGCTTTCTTCTATAACTTTGTAGCTAACATTTTGCCATTTGTATTAGAACACAATCTTAAACCTACAATTCAGACAAATTCTACTTTATTTTAAAAAGTGCTCGATTATATTTAGCAAAGAAACTATACAGCAAAAAAAATAAAAAAAACCACACATCATTAATGCCCACACAAAGTGCACATGCCAAGCTGACACTTCAGTTGTCGCTGTACTCAAATCTTGCTGCCTAGCAACTGATGCAACTTCCCGTTATTCAAGCATTCAAACAGCGGGTTTATTAATTCCTGGCTATATTACCGAGTCTAATGATTATGTGGTGGCCGTGATAAAAACTCAGGATTAATAGTGCATGCCTCAAATATGTAGGAAGTTGTAGGATAAAAGCAAATTCTCTTAAAAGAAAATAAATATTGAGCACTGGCCATTTGGTGTTCATATAGAGCGATATAGTAAAAGAGAATAAAGGCAATGTTTGTGATCATAAAATTATAATGCCAGGGAGATAAGCAATCACAATAATAATATATGTTGCAAAACAGGTACAAAAGATTAACAAATGCAGCTATGAACATTAAAAGCCAGGGTGGAAGTGGCCATCAAGGTTCCACAATTACTAGCTATTATACAAGTTTGAAACGAGCTGTAGGCACTCTGAGGTCATCTGCCAATCTGCATACCATATAAGAAAGCCCCTTTAGTGCTTTATGAAAACAACACTTTTTTAAATCTTGTATAATTACATCCATTTTTAAAATATAAATATGCAGCACAATTTTAAAACTGTCTCCACACCTTTGTGGAGTTTTACGCTTTGGTTGATGTAAAGGGTCAAGCCCAGCAGGGCAGTTTGTTCTGGTCCTATGGTTTGGCATAAGAGAATTACTGGAACAGGTGGCGAGTATACACAGTTATGGATTTGTTTTGTTAAAAGGGGGGAAATTTATGGTTGGGGTCAGTATTAGGACCGTTCAGGTGTTATTATTACTGTAATTGTAGACCAGTATACTTAATGCAGCCACCACTATGTAATCATAGGCTGGAACAGAAGTACACTTAGTACTTCTAAAAAAGGTACTTTAGAAAAAAATAAATTGTAAATATCCAAAAACGAGGGGTGGTCGTCAGTTTAAGATCACCTTTCAAAAGTGGGTGGAACTCCACCTTTAAATTATTGTTTTTGTTTTTTCAGACAGATGGCGCTTTCTTTTGGTGGTATTGAATCGCCACTGGGTTTACGGAAAAAAGACTGAAAATTCTGAAGAAAGAAAAGTATTTTAGTTTGTTATAACATTTGGCAAATAAGTAATTTTTGTTGTTCACTGATAGGTGGCACTAATGGGGCTGCACTGATTATCAGCGTAAACAATGTACTCACTGTGCCCTGTTCAACTTGCTGGTTATCGGCACTCCTTTCTTTATACAGAGACAGCGCATGAGGAAAGGAATGCCGATAACCAGCAAGTCTGTTTAGCATGTGATCAGCTGTGTCTAATCACAACTGGTCACATGTAAAGGGCTGCTATGATTGGTCCTTTACCCTGATCTATGATCAGCTGTGTCCAAAAAAGGGTGCACACACGCGGGAGGACATCCATGGACCTTCTCCCAGATTTGGAGAGCCGCGCTGTAGCTGTCCTATAGAGTGGTGGGAACAAGTTAAGCTGCACAAAAGTGCATTAAAAGCACATCAGTGTGAAAAGCCCCTTAAGCAGGGATCAATATGATCAACGAGTAACCAACTGCAACCACAGACATCACTCAGAGCAGTGATTTCTGGAAAGGTCAAAAAATGGGTTGACAAAATATTAAACAGTGATTATTTTACCATCAGAGTCACTGGAAAAGTGGAGACTGTGAAACAGCTTTTAATTCCCTACAGCTTCCTATACCAGCCTATATGAGTGGGTAAAAAAAAGCACCATACATTATAATTACAGGTTCATGGAAAAAATGAAGACTGAGTTTCTACAGCTACTCTGTATGACATATTTCATTTTTTAGCCAAAAGCCCACACTCTACCCATTTCTAACATGGCAAGCTCAAAACATATCCCTTCGGTGAGGTAGAAGATCTTTAAGATAAATTGTTATGAACATTTTGATGAGCAACCCAAAAAGGAATTTCTGGTATACTGCAAACAACCGTAATTAAAAACTGTAGAGCACAGGATATAGAGAGCATCACAAAAGGGAATTAGGAGCGAAGTGCATTTCTGGCAGATCAACTGGTATTTTTTTTAATCTGCATGGTCTTTTAATGAATGAAACACATGAAATGCACACGTACTGCAGACACATACTGCACTTTTTTTGTTCTCCGACATTCACTTTAAAGCCACCAAGCAGGGAAACATGGCTACAGGTACTAAGGGAGATCAGCAACAGGATTTACAGAGTCTAAAAATGGTTCTCCCCCTCTGCTTTAACTAAAGCTCTGTAAATAACACTGCGCTTTAGACAGATCTAGAATTATGATAAATCGCTTAATTCTATGCACAGAAAATTTGGCATTCATACAGATATAAACTACTGTAGACATGCTTAGCACAAGATAAACACAAAAGTTGGTTTAAAATAGAACAGTATATTTGAGAATGCAATGTATGCCTCGACTCCTCTCAATATAGGGGAATTTTTTTTTTGTTTCCGGTACAAAAGCTTAAAACCTCACGTGTATTTGGAATGATTTTCTAATCATTTCTAGGACATCATGATGCTGTGAAAAGCAATATAGTCCATTTCAATTAAGAACATCAATTAGAAAATTGCTGCAGTACATTTGGCAAACAGATTTCCTAACAATAAATGTAATAGGAGGAAATGAAAATCTGAAATTTTACAGACATAAAAGAGCGAGTGATGCTTTTAGCCAAATGATATAAATGATATAAGTGAGTAATATTGAATATCACGCTGTTGAATCTGACCCTACCTAACAGAATGGAACTGCTATGATGTGTAGCCCACTATAGGAACAATTACGTAGGGAAAGTGTACACGGGCAATGCCGGTTTGTATACTCTACACACAACATATGTAACTAAGAAAAGGGTCCATCGTTCCACTTTGAAAAATGTCAAAAGTTTAGGGTGGATTCTGTGGAAAGGTAACTGCAAACTTTAGTAATCCTCTTCCTCTCTGCATTTCCCTTTTTCTTACTGCAAGGCTTGACCACAATCTGCTTTAACACAAAAGGTGAAAATAGACATATCAAAAGGAAATAGGAGTTTAATTAACATTGTTTACAGTACAAAAGTACCAAAGATACTACTTTGCAATGCATGCATCGTTCAAGCTGACCTTCAGCTAGGGGTTAAAGAATAATGCCACCTGTTGCAAAAAATAAATACATTAATTGTAAATCCAACCTTACTGCAAAAAGAAAAAATTTGCAAATATTATTTTTGTTTGATTTAAAGCATATCTTCACTGCATCTGAGCACCAAAAACATTATTTAATTCATCTTTAACCAAGGGGACAGGCGCCCCCCACCCCTTTAAGGGGTTTCAGATTCTGGGGGCGGGGTTTATGATCATGTGACCGCCATGATTGGCTGTCTCAGTGGTCACATGATCGCAAAGCTCCCGATCGCAAGTAGTGATTGGGAGCTTTCCATTAGCCGCCGGTAACTGTGCTAGAAGCGTGCGCTCTTGGTACATCTGTGTCTGCAAATTGATCAGCAAATATGCAGCCTCTTTGCGCCAAGGCCCACCTGCTGAGGCGCTGCATATTTCATACCATTGGTGCCTAGGGGTTACTATTCAAAGCAAACTCCCCAAACTTATTTTGATGGGAAACAATCCCTAGCATTTCTGGTCATGTACAGCTTGTCTAAGGGCAGATTCAAGTACCATTTACTTCTTGGAGTCCATCTGCCCTTTGCTCAGGCATGCACGCAGGCGAGTGTGCTTAGCTGAGAAAAATGCTCATCCTCTCCTCCGCTCCTGAAGACTCCTGGGATGTAGGACATAATTTGCCTAGGCAAGAAACCAGGCAGTAACCAAAGAAATGTAAAAAAAAGGTTTGCAACCATGATCAATAGATTCTTCGTTTTGTATTTACAATGTGAATTGTTATTTTGTGAATACACAGCATTTTCTGCATTTGCATCATGTTCTCGGTGATCAGCAATGTATATTTTTAAATGTCATATTAACTGTCATTCTTTATATGCATTTAATATCATTGTAATTTCCTAAATTCCCCAATTCCCAGGGCCCCCATTATATACCTCTTGATAGGAATGTCCTTTTTACCCGGCCCTGTGGGCCCACTTGCAATTAATGATTAAATACTTCTTATATAAATAACCTTATATTTTATTTTTCAATCTCCAGAAGGATTTTTCTTTGTCCTTGCAATCCTACTTTGATGTTCAATTAAATATTTACATCTTTATTAATTATTGCAATAACATTTTCCCTCTTGTCCTGTCTTTCCCCTCCATCCGCTGTGGAGGTTCTGGGGGAGCGCCCGGCACACAAAGCCGCCTGGGTCTACTAACCCGTGGCGGCGCTTCAGGAGATTCTAGTCGGCACTTCTATCGCCAACTGTCCTCCATTTTGCGACCCCAGTTCACATGCGCTGTTCACTGGGGAAGCTTTATACTGTTGGTAAAAAATAAATATAAGAGCCGCCCTCTATATCTTCTACCCCCACTGCACCAAATAGTAGTGAGAATTTTAATATTAAATATACCAGTGAAAGAATAAATAAATTTGTGAAAACAGCTGCTACTTAAGGGAATATAAAAAATGTAAAGCCTGCAATTCATTCTAAAAATAAAATATAAATAGGAAAAACTAGTAGCACTAGTGTAAGAAAACCTCATACAAATATCAAAGTACAAAATAGTGATATGTAAGTAACTTCATATAATCAAATAAAACTATTTAAATGTAAATCACCCGGTGACTAGTGATGCAAAAATAGTCCAAAATTATATAAAATAATATAAAATAAAGAGATTCAAAATATATCTTCAAATAAAATCTTAGAATCTTCAAAGAATTTTGAATCACACCACGTGCTTGTGACACCTCTCGCTCTGAAGATCACACTCACCAGCTCACAATGCCTCCCACTCGTGTTTGGCTACAGCGTATTTTACCCACTCCAGGGGTTAATAGTGACCATCCACTTGATCTGCGTGTTGCATATCAATGTGACTCCTCATTCCTCATTTACGCAGGTAAGAGCAGAGATTTTCGTCATCTGCTGTCTGGGTTTATTCGCCTTCCCTCTAAACCTCTTGGCAAGACAGGAACAGTGTGCTCTTCCGAGGGAGAGGTGTCACAAGCACGTGGTGTGGTGGCTGATTCAAGATTCTTTGAAGATTCTAATTGAAGATTTTATTTGAAGATATATTTTGAATCTCTTTATTTTATATTATTTTATATCATGTTGGACTATTTTTGCGTCACTTGTCACTGGGCGATTTACATTTAAATAGTTTTATTTGATTATATGAAGTTACTTACATATCACTATTTTGTACTTTGAAATTTCACTGGGGTGTGCGCTGGGGAGGGAGCCGCGCGCACACCACTCGGGGGGGGGGGGGGGGGGCGTAACTATGCTCGGACCTGCTCTCTCCCCTCTCCATCAGCTGTTCGCAAATCGGCTTTGCGCCAGCTGATTGGAGTGAGGGATACATTTAAACACCGGACATCATGTCCGCCGGCACTCCACAGCTGAGTCTGTGGGATTCCGAGCGGACGGTCCGGTACACACACTGAATCTGGTGAAGCAAGGTAGATATTTTACACTTACCTCGATCTATATACTCACAACTATTACCTAGTATCGTTAAGGTAGGTTTGCAAACCCCTTTTGGCTGCATAAATTCAATTGCATTACCAGCATTTAATACTACCAAGGCATGCCTTTAACCATGAATACCAAGTAAAACACACGCCCTATGTATACACACTTATGTGTGCACTGATCATTCTAATGCATACAGGGGGTCCCCGGGTTACAAACAAGATAGGGACTGTAGGTTTGTTCTTAAGTTGAATCTGTTTGTAAGTCGGAACAGGTACATTTTTTAAGTGTAGCTTCAGCCTATTTTTAAGTTTTTTAGATAACATAGAGAAGGGTTATCACCCCTGTAACATTTGTTTTGCTGTCTGTGCTCCTGTTCAGAAGATTTCACCTCACCCTCTGTCCCAATGACAATTGGATTTTGAAAATTTTGGGTTGTTAGGGAAACATGGACTGGTGATAAAGCATCAGTGGAGACACCTTTTTCCCTAATTAACTCTTATAGGAGTGAATTTCCCTTCCTAGGGGTGGATTTCCTCTCACTTCCTGTTGTCTCCCTCCGTTTGTAAGTAGGAGTCGTTTGTAAGTCGGATGTTTGTAAGTAGGGGACCCCCTGTATAGAGTTTATGGCAAGCCGCCAACCCCACACCTTGCTGTCTATTTTTTGCAACAAACCTTTTTTTTTTTCTTGATAATTTATGCCCATATACCTTCATTCACATCAATTACCTACTACCTATAGACACTTTGATATGTCTTAAACCCCTCTTTCTATATTTTAAATCTCATGGAGACCAGTAGTTTGTTAACATCCCCATTTATACCCACTATATATTAATATTCACGACTACTATTAACGATTACAACCTAGGTCATTTACATTAATTTTGGCTATACTTCTGCTATACAAATTAAATATTTCTTTATTTTCTATAAATTGCATTAAATATTCCCCACAGTTATCATTGCATCTCGTGGGTCTGAAACCCTCATCAATCCATCTACTCTCCATGCATTACTGTGCCAGGTATCTTAAATCAACATTTAATTTCTTCTCAATTATCAATTTATATTGAATCAATTTTGACCATCTAAGTATATTTTCTATACCTCATTTGCTGCATCAGTTTCTCAATTTACTATACTTTTCGTTATTCTTTCATTTCCTAGGGCTTAGCGCCTTTTGTCGCCCCGGTGTCTCTCCTGGACCCACCTAGCGGTACCCTTCTGGGGATTTTCAGGACCGTCTTGCCTATTGGCAATAATAATAAAAAAACATCACACTAAGTATATATCCAACATCCTGTACACACGGGAGCCCTGGACACTGGGAAGCCATCTTTGTTACCTTACCTACCCCGCTGTTTAATGAATGCTACGCCTTGCTGATACAGCACCATATTTCGATATGTGAGTACATAGACAAAACTACTATCCAATTCATGTAAACCAATTTTCCCTGTGCTAATACCCTGTCATTTGTATTCTCCACTAGAATTACACTCTATGCTATATACCCACCCCTGAGGAAGGAGATGATTAGCCCTGTAGCTGACTGTACCTTATATGGGTGTTAGTTCACTAGCCAATTGTATGATGTCTTGTTAACCATTATGTTGCTAATGAATACATGCATGTTTGTTTTATATGACATAATTTTATCTATCCTATTAATAAATAAACTGTTTTTCATTTACTTTATTGTTGTACGTGCCTTTAAAATCCACCACTGGGGGTCCCCATTTTTTATTCTTTATTATTGGATGTGGCACAACTAAATTACAGATCTCTGCCATTCTATACATATCTTCATAGATGGAAATAAAAACAAAACAGCTAAGGGTTGGGACTTTATGTGAGGCGTAGGGCATCTAAAAGATGGTGATCAGTAGATGGTGGGGGCAATACCCTGGATGTTGCTAACTGTTCTTCCAGCTCAGGTTTCATAGTAAGGTACAAAACTTAAAGAATTAAGAGACTACGAGTATCTATAACTATAGTCCCTCTGCTGTCAAGACAGATGGGAATGCTAGTAGTTTTTCATTCCCAACTCCTTGTAAATGAATGATGCAGCTGTGCGGGCGGAATCATGTCAAATTCAAATCTGACGGAATCCAGCAGGAAGAAGAATCCCTGGATTATGTAAGGGAGGGATGGTGTGAGGTTAGGGGAGTGTGACCAGGTTCATGCTACACACTAGATATGGGTAGAATGTGAAATATGATCAGAAAAGGCAAGTTAGCTTTTAAAAACACATTTGAAAGATATATGGGAATGGTTTTATCCAACATATTTCTAATTCTGTATAGCCAGTTCTGTGATCCAAGCAGTACAGGTTAATTATAACACACACCAGCATGTTGACTGGACAGTAAAAGTATAGAATCACACTGATTAATCATCACTTGGATCACGTTGTTCTCTCCTTCTGGTCTGCAGGTTACCTAGAAGCATGTGTACATTGTAACAGAGCCTGATTAGAGTGTGCAGGCTCTCCCTAACCTGATCTAAATCCTGCTGTGAAGGGTTTCACAGGAGGCTGATACAAGACAAATTGTGGCGCTTACTCTGGATGAATTTAAAGACATTAAAGGCTTTTTAAGTTGGCTTTACAAGCTTTCCATGCAAAATTGTATGCGTTTTTTTTTTTACGTGTGTCATCACAGCACAATGGCTTTGATTTCAATGCATATGTATGCACTGCCATGGTCATCAATAAGCCATCCAACAATTGTTAATGCATCAAAAACAGACATTAATGCTTTCAGGCTGCTGCGGTGTGGTTTTCCCACAGCGCAGTGTACCCATGGGTTTTCATGTGGGATACCTGTGCATAGACTTCTATTAGATCAGGCAGTTTTGGTGAGTTTTCCGAAAGCGCACCAAAAGTCCTGCAAAAAATACCTACAAAAAAATATGGCAATTATTTTAATGATACATGGTACTTTTGTAAACTAAATATCATCCAGTTAGGGTTTAAATATTTTTTCAATTTTACAATAGCAAGCTGCTAGGTTACATAGAACAATTGTGCAACTGCTTGAAGAAAGAAAAAAAACACTTCTATACACAAAAAGGAAAGACATTTCCTAGTTCTCTCTAAAATCAAATGTTTGTCACACAACCCTAAGCATGTATGCACATTAGTGCATTTTCTGATGCAGTTACTTTCATGCAGCATTGCATGTCAATGGCAATCACATTCATTCTCTAAGGGCACTTTCACACTGGTTCGCTTCAAAATTGCAAGAAAAAAAGCCTATGCGTTTATGGAGCGCTTTTTGAGCGTTTGTGGTGTGGTTTTTAACCACTTGACCACTGGGCAACCCCCTTCCTAACCAGACCAATTTACAGCTTTCGGTGCTCTCACATTTTGAATGGCAATTACTCAGACATGCAACAATGTACCTATATGAAATCTTTGTCCTTTTTTTCATACAAATAGAGCTTTCTTTTGGTGGTATTTAATCACCGTTGGGTTTTTTTATTTTTTGCGCTATCAAAAAAGACTGAAAATTTGGTAAAAAAAAAAATGTGTTTCTGTTAAAATTTATTGCAGAGTATTGGCGAGTATTGCATAGTATTGGCAGGGTATTGCATAGTATTGCATACTATGGCAGAGTACTGGCATAGTATTGGCACTGAGCAGCGCTGTGGGCTGGATCTGTAGTGCCCACAGGGCTGCAAATGCAGGAGGAACCGGCGTCATGGAAATGACGCTGGTTTGTTTACAAAATGATGCTATCAGCAGCCGTTTACCGTGATCCGCGATGGGGGGACCCGGCGGTCACGGATGTTTCCAGGTGCACGCCCCAGTGGGCGCACAGGAGCGCTATTCTTGGAGGATGTCCCACGGACGTCCACCCAGAATAAGTCGACCGCGCTGTAGCCGTCTTTTGGCTATGGCCCGGTCGGCATGTGGTTAAAGGACATGCGACTTCAAAAACTGCACCAAAAAATGCTTAGTGGGGGAATTTTTTGAGGCAGTTTCCATTCATTTAAACAGAGAGGAGAGTTTTTGGTGCGTTTTTTTTTGGCTCTCCAAACATGCTCCAAAGATGCTGCAAGAGGAATTTTTTTTTTACCGCAACGAAAGCGCACCGCTCCAGTGTTAAAATGATTAATTGATTTTAAAAAGGGAAGCATTTTTCTTGAGCTTTTCAGGTGCTTTTATTTTAGAACACAAAAGCGCTTGAAAAACTCCTCAGTGTGAAAAGGCCCCAAGGTGTCTGATCACATCAATGCAGTGTGTTTTTGGAAAAGGTGCAGTTGCAGCTTGATTAAGGCCCCATAAACTTCAATAGAAACGCACCACAAATGCATGTAAAATAATTATACGCCGTTTTCTATATAAAATCCAGTCTTTTCCAAAAACAGGCATGAAAAAAAACGCGCTACAAAAATGTACTGAAAAACATGAAGTTGCAGCAGCACTAGTGTAAACCTACAAGTATAAATATATTTCTCATGGACATCTAAAGGTTTTAAAAGATAAAAGTATGAGCCTTTTTATTTTTAAAAAATATAGCTGTGTTCAAGCACTGTAAAAATGTGAGGAGCTCCTCAACCCGTCAGATGTACGCTTCCCACAAATACCACTGACTGCGACCGTTTTGTCAAAAAAAAACAATATAAAATACGATTCATTCATTTATATTAATTCTTGATAAGAAAAAAAATAAAAACACAGTAAGAGGCTCAGCTATCTCTCAATACATTTAAATAATAAATAAAATAGAGGTGAATATACTCACAAACCAGTACTTGTGTTCATAGCATTATCATAAAATCATCCCCTTAAATCCATATGCGAAAATCCACAACACTTATAGGCACAATGGCTAACGCAGTTCAAGGTTTCCCTCCTCTTCAGAGCCTTGTTTAGATGTCTTAGTGTTGACAAGGAACCTTTCAGTCAGGATCAGTGCTTCTCCGCTTAGTGCTGTGTATATAGCTTCCTTGTTCCTGGGTCATATACAGCAGCACTAAACAGAGAAGCACTAATCCTGACTGAAAGGTTCCTTGTCAACACGACATCTAAACAAGGCAATGAAGAGGAGGGAAAACTCAAAATGCGTTAGCCGATATGACTACAAGTGTACAAGGATTTTCGTATATAGCTTTAAAGCGGAGTTCCACCCAAAAATGGAACTTCTGCTTTAAGCACTCCTCACCCCCTTACATGCCACATTTAGCATGTAATTTTTTGGGGGGGGGGGGAGTGGGAGCTTCATTAGGAGGGGGACTTCCTGTCCCACTTCCTCCTTCCGCCCAGGAACAGCCTAGGCGACTCCTCCCTCTAGGCGATCTCCTGGGACACGTGACAGGTCCCAGGAGATCGCCTATCCACTCCGGGAGTGCAGCCCGACTCGCGCATGCGCTGTGCGTGCCCGGCCGTGAAGACGAAAGCTGTCACGGCCGGTTGCCCTGAGTGGCAATGGAGGCGCCGGCGAAGAGGAGGGGGAGAGGAGCGACACCCCGTTCGGCCGCATCGCTGGACCGTGGAACAGGTAAGTGTCTGTTTATTAAAAGTCAGCAACTACACTTTTTGTAGCTGCTGACTTTTAAAATGCCTGGAACTCCCCTTTAAGCGGATGATTTTATGATAATGCTATGACACAAGTACTGGTTTGTGAGTATATTCACCTCTATTTTATTAAATAAAAACATGTATTGGAGGATAATATGCTAGGCATATGCGCCCTCAGTGTTGTTCTATGCTTTCAGTTCATTTGGACTTCACAGGTCTTTGGAAGGCAGCGAGGTGTGCATTATTCACATATACTAACATGTCAAGATAAGAGTCTGATAACACGTTGGGACTTACCACACAGTGCAGGAGAGTGAACATTTTGATATGCTCTGAAGCTCAGCTATCTCTGTCATTGCCCACAACAAAACTTAAAGGACCCATCATAAAACACAGCTGAACTCGCATGATATCAAACCCGAATTTTAGTGCGACTTCGGGGGCAATTTGAAAGACATTTTTGGGGATTCATGCAGGTCTATTGAAATCGCCCCCAAAAGTAGTGCAAGAACTACTTTTGAAATTCAGTACGGCACCGCAAAGTCGACGACGCACCGATTGGAACAGTGCCGTTGCCTACAATAGGCTACAATTTCACATGTGATTTGACCCGTCAAAAGTGCCGATGTGAACGGGGGCTAAGTCACTGATCTTGGGCGCTATCCCTACTAATTTCCTCCCAGGGAATTCTATTTAAAATGCAAGAGTACATTTTTAATGTTTGCCAATACCACAGGTACACTTGAATCCATTAAGAAAGTTAATCAGAAATGTTTATCTTAATACATTCTATGCATTAAGATAAAAAGCCCCCCCCCCCCCCAACACTTAATTGAGGTACCTCTCTGTCCAGCGATGTCCACAAGTTACTCAGCCATCCGAGATTCTCCCTCCCTGATTGGCTGAGACACAGCAGCGGTGCCATTGACTGCTGCAGCTGTCAATGAAAGTCATCTAGCCAATCAGGGGAGAGAAGGGGTGGGGCCGGGGCTCCTTGTCTGATTGGACACAGGAAGCTGTGACTTGGGTCAGGTGCCCCGAAAGCAAGCTGCTTGCTGTGGGGGCACTGAACAGGAGGGAGGGCCAGAAGTGCTGAAGAGGGACCTGACAAGGGGCTGCTCTGTGTAAATCCACTGCAATAGAGCAGGTAAGTATTATATAGTATAGTTTATTTGTAAAGCAAAAACTAACCTTTACAATCACCAAGTTTATAGCCATTTACATTTACTATGTTGCTTGGATAAATGCTCCATGATTTCCTGGTTTCCTTCCCAGGGGTTACATAACAAAAACTTTGTTTTACCAGTCTACATGAACACCATCAGCTGACTTTGCACTTGCCTCAGCAGTTGGGCAAAACTGGGAAGTATGAATGGGATAACTTGCCATATGAATTGCAGGGTGTTGCTGACCTTTACAGCTGCCGTAATCTTTAGGGTGACGCTATGGAACTGAACAAAGGCATGGTCAGGTTCCCAAGCTGTAGAAAAGCTATTTACACGTGGCGACAGCTATAACCATCCATAAACGTTGTTTCCCATCACAATGTCTTTTTCATCTAGAGGAGCACAGCTATTCCCAGAAAATAAACAATAAGCACACATGGCATTTGTGTACATTTTCTGTTAAATATTGTGCTTTCAGATTTCTACCTGACTTTTACAGATTAAACTTTAGTCAATTTGAAGTTGCTTTACAAATGTACAGCCCCAAGCAAGGTTAAACAGTCTTTCTTCAGCAAAGACTCTGCCGCCACAAATTCATCCCGGAAAAATCCAGTGGATAAGCTTTTACCTATAGGGCAGATTTGTAAAGCGATATTCGGAAATATGATGGGTCGTGTAATGTTATATGAATTTACATACGTTAAACTGACCGTGGAGAGGCTTGGAATGTCTTCTAAATCTTAGACGTCTGATTTCTTTCATGTAGGTAATCGGTTTAAGAAACAATTTGGACTGCTTAGTAAATGCAGGTCGACAATTTCTTTTAGCAACATAGTCATTTTCTAAAGCACAACAAAGGAGATGGTAGGGCAGAGGGGTTTTGAAAAATACATATAAAAAATACTGCAAAAACTTTTAAAGGTGTAAAACATTTTGACATTACATCTGTTTGCTTTATATTGTTCTGTATGACCCTCTGCTCCTTGACTTATTTGCTGTTTATACATGAAGCCAAAAGGCACTATGGCAACAATAAAATGGAAGCTCAGAACAGTACCAAAAAAAAAAAAAAAATTTAAAAAAGTGCACACACAACTCACAAAAATAAAGTGCGCCCACTTTAGGGCAGGTCCAATATATTGGGACAGTCTTTCTAAACATCACTATGGGAAGCATTATTTAAAGCGGAGTTCCTAAAGTGGAACTTCCGCTTATCGGATTCCTCCCCCCCTCCGGTGCCACAATTGGCACCTTTCAGGGGGAGGGGGGTGCAGATACCTGTATAATACAGGTATCTGCACCCACTTCCGTATAGCTGCCCCGCCCCTATCCGGAGCTGCCCCGCCGCTATCCGGAGCTGCCCTGTTGTGTCTTGGGAAACACAGTTCCCAGGACACAGCGGGGACCAAAAGAGGCGCTCAGCGAGACTCGCGCATGCGCAGTAGGGAACCGGGCAGTGAAGACGTTGCGTCTTCACTTCCTGATTCCCTGACAGAGGATGGCGGCAGGGCAGCGAGAGACGAGCGGTCTCTCGTCACATTCTGCCGACACCGCTGGAACCTAGAACAGGTAAGTGTCCATTTATTAAAAGTCAGCAGCTGCACTATTTGTAGCTGCTGACTTTTAATATTTTTTTGTGCGGGTGCAGCTCCGCTTTAAGTATAGTTAGGCCGGCCATAGACGGTTAAAATCTCAGCCAGTTCCTGCTGAACTGAACCATATATGGACAGGCTGAATGTACCAAGTTGATCAATCAACTTGATTACAACTAGCCTGATAAATTTTTGCATGCGATTATCGCTTCTCCCGCCGGGAGAATACAATGGCTCAGCAGGAGGGATTCCCTCGTCAACACTGTTGACGAGGGAATTCAGCCCATGGTTGCAGGAAAGAAATGTGGTCTGTGTATGGGCTGCTTTAGTATTTGACTGGACTTCCACTTTAGGAGAATATATTTTTTCCCACATATACAACAGTATATAAACTATATAAAATTGATTTTTTTTTTGTAAATGTCATATCAGAGAATTATTCTTCGCACCTTTAAGTTCGCAAAAGCATTGCACAGAATATTAATTCTAAGGCCGGCCATACATGGATCGAATTCCAAAAGAATTTTCTTTCAAGAATCGTAACCAAGAATTTTCGTTCAAATTTCGTACCATTAGTGGCCAGGAATGGCCTTTTTTTGGTACGACCATCAAATGAGTAATGGGGCATGTTGGAATTTTTTTTAAAAACAAAGAAAATTTCTTAATAATGATGGGAGCATCGTGCCAGAAATATAATTGAATAAAAATGTGCAGGAGCTGTGACCGGGAGAGAAAAACGATTCTTTTCTGCAGCAACAGGAAGTGAAATTGAAGACTTGTTTGGTCCAATTTCGAAATCAATGGTGGCGCCATCGGATCCCAAAATGCACGAAATTCCAGATTTTTGAAAGAAAATTTGTTTAGGAATTAGATTCATGTATGGCCTACATAAGGCTGGGGAGGGTTATTTTTTATTGTGTGCTCGGATAGTGAAATTCAATTTTACATGAAAACACTTAAAACCCCAAAATTCACATATATTTTCTAAAAGCTGAAACCCTGTAGAATACAATTGTGACAGTTGCAATTTTTAATGTGACAAATATTTGTGCTACTGTTTATAAAAACTATATTTTTTAGTTAAAGAAACACTCAAATTTATGTTAGTGCACACAAACCAGGGTAGATAAAAATCGATGATTTAAAAAAAAAAAAAAAAAAAAAAATCAAAAAGAATTGGATTTTTTTTTTTTTTTCATCAAATTTATTTAAAAAAAATGCTGATCAGACAGACAGATTACATACAGTGAGAATCTCCTATGATAGACAGAACAGTGGTCCAATGGTGGCCGAGGAGACAGCGGGACTTCCTATTACAGAGGCCATCAAGTAAACAGGAGATTCTCAATGTATGTAATCTGACATCGCTCGGCCCCCCTCCATGTCCCCTCTGAGGCAGCTAAAATTGAAGTATTGGTGTATAACACGCACATGCTATTTGCACCCCATTTTCCGGGTGAAAGGGTCCGTGTTATACGCCAATAAATACAGTCGATACAAAATCTCAAGCCTCAAATTTGCATGTGCCCGGTAAATGTACTAAGGTACCCACAATTGTTCACAGGCGATGCTTTAGAAACCTTTACTGGTCATCAGTTTTGAGTCAATAATAAATGATGGCCCTAAAATCATTGCTTTCACTCTGGCATACATGGCGAGCAGTGTGTGTGTGTGTGTGTGTGTGTGTGTGTGTGTGTGTGTGTGTGTGTGTGTGTGTGTGTGTGTGTGTGTGTGTGTGTGTATTGTTTTTTTAAATAAAAATGGCTTTGTGGCCACATTTCGTCTCAAATGCAATCCAGTAACAAGGGTGGACAACGCCTGTGTAATGTGCATAAAAATGTCACATGCAAACTCACTATGACTTGAATTATTACATTATATTGTCTGTATTTCAATAATCGCCATTTGTGAAGATGCCTGGGTTTCTTTAGATGAATATCAGAGAGACTAAAATGCACTACCTGTTTTTTTTTTGTTACGAAGAACAAAATGGACTGGTCCAAAATAGACATTGCAAAATGCAATAACACTTCAACCTGGGTAAATTAATAAAATGTGTCTGCTAAATGTAACATTTATCTAGTTTTAAAAAGTGGGACTGTGTCCAGTAATCGCCTGTTTCAACAGAACACATGTTTACTGTTGCAAATACAAGTTATGAATTGCATTGTACAGTACCCATACTCCACTCATGCTGTAATAGGCAAAGGATAGTCTGCAATTATTACCGTACTTTCTTTTATAATAAAAGATACTATTGTTGCAGCAAACTTGTCCTTTGCCCTCTACTATTCGGCATCACAAAGTGTTTGGTATTACCTTTTGCTGTTCAGAAAAGCTGTTCCTGAGATTTTTACCTTTACTATAGGGCAGCCATTCTAAACCAGGGTTCTGAAAAACCCTAGGGTTACCCCTGAGGTTGCTTGAGCTGTAGGAAAAATACCTCCTATTCGATAATGCATGTATAGTTCTGGATCCAACTCCACGAACCCAATGATCTTTTGCGCTGTTTTTAAGGTTGGCAAGTCTGACTACCAATTTAAAGGGGGACCTTTTTTTCCCCACTTATTACCAATGTAAGAGGCATTCTTCCCACTAACTCCTGAAGAATTATTTTTACCTGAGAGAAGAGAAGTATAGGTTTTTCTTTTATCCCATAATCATACTTACCTAGGTGGATGCAGCATCAGTCCGATGCTGCATCTGTCCTCTTCACTGAGAACCGAGCCACCGAACATCCCCGATGGCTCGGTTCTCTCACCTCCCCATGCATAGAGCTGCTGCCTGTCAATCAGCAGCTCTCCTCCTCCATGTTCACTGGAGCACTGAGCTGTGGAGGGGTGAGGAGCGGCTGTCTCAGCGGCTTGCTGAGAGGCTGAGACACCTATCAGTCCAGGCACCTGGCGGATCCAGACTTCCAGAGTCGGGATTAAGTGGTGCCTAGACTGATCTTGGTGACGTCAGCAGAGAGTGGACTTCAGACTGCTCTCTGCTGAAAATTAGTCACAGGAGTGCAAAACTAATTGCACTCCAGTGACCCATAGGAGAAGCCCAGCCGAATGAGCTCAGGTTGGACTTCTTTGAAGGGTTCCTCTGGGGTAAAAAACTTGGTAAAGTGTGCTATAGCAAATCAGGTTCTATGACTTAGCTTAAAGTTGGTCCAGACCCCCTGTCTAATAAGATAAACTGGTAGGCAAATACATATACCGTACACTCACTGAAAAAAAAACATCAGGCAGGAGGGGATTAGGCTCAAAGATGAGGAAGTATGATCTCCATAGTCAAAGTTGAAAGGACAAAAGTGCAAAACCATGCAGTGAAAGCTCTTCAAAAGCATTTTTAATTATCCCCCACTGAGAGAAAAAAGATTATTTTAAGGGAAATTATTTTACAACTTAAAAAGGTGCCAGACACTATCCTGGGGTCCAAGCCGCCACCTACTTGTAGTTCCAAGTTTCAACCACCAGCCCTCTTTCTAATTTGAATGTTTTCACTGGCCAGCAAAGCCCTCTTATTGGACCGGGATTGGTGGGATGGTTTGGGGGTCTGACTGTGTGATGTCTCTATGGCAAAAAACGAATGCAGTTACGTACAAACCGTTCAAGAAGCCTTTGGGGGCAAGTAATGTTAGACAAGTCTTTTCTGGTACTTGTTCTTGAGCAGTGGAAAATACATTCATCTTATCCACTTGCAGTTCAGCGCAAATCAGCATTCTTTTGCTAAAAAATTACTTAGAATACCTAAACATTATATATTTTCAGAAAGCAAAAGGCCCTAGTGAATAAAATAGTGGCTATTGCAATTTTTATGTCACGCATTATCAAAATGTAAATTTTCAGGAAAAAAAAACACTTTGGATTTTAGTACACACAAGCAATAGAATACCCAATTTTTTGGGTAAAATATAAAAGATGTTACGTAGAGTAAATAGATACCAAAACATGTCAAGATGTAAAACTGCTCACATGGCAACAAACTATAAATGGTATCTAAAAATTATCCATAGGCAACGTTTACATGTTACCAGTTTAGAGCTAAAATTTGAGCCCTGGCACTCTCACCCTGGTGTTCGAGGTGATATCTCACATGTCATGTAATCACCATTTACATATGTGTGTGGAAACAATTTGCACTTTAGCATGGGGTAATGGAGGTGCTTTACTTTTTTTATTATTTTATTATAATGTATTTTTTTTTGTTTATTTTTACATTATTATTTTTTTTCTTTTAATTTTATTGCCATCACAAAGAGTGAACACCTCCCCTAGTGATAGCTTCAGGCAGTGACAGGTACCCTTTATGGAGAGATCAGGGTCTATTACACCCCTGATCCCTTCTCTGCCCTCTAAGGGGGTTGGTCAAACTTATCGGTCTGATCAGCAGTTTCCCTGGCCCTGCTGGCCAGGGAAGCACAACCCACTGAAATCAAAGTGACCAAATTGTTGTTGTCTCCTAAATAGGAGCACATATAGCAGTGGATAGATTAAGGGCAGGTCTGCCTGGTGGGAGCCCACCCCTCAAAGTTATATGCTGGGGAGGTTGCCACTTTTTTGTACAGTTGGTTGAATTAGGTGTGAGGATGCACTGGATGCCTTCACTGCCATTGTGCTCTTGCTGGGCGTCACACGAGTCCCTCTGACTTTAACCACTTGCTGACTTGGCTATAGCCGAATGAAGGCTACAGCACGGCCAGCTAGTTCTGGGAGGCCATCATATAATAGCCTCCCATGATCGAAGGCCTCCAGACACTGCTGATCACAGATTGAGGTAAAGAGTCAATCTGCGGCTCTTTGCCACGTGATCAGCTGTGTCCAATCACAGCTCATCACAGGTGTAAACAGAAACCGGTTATCGGCACTTCTTTCCTAATGCTGACATCGTGAGGAGAGGAAAAGAGCCGATAGCCGGTTTAGTAAAAAGGACATGTACACTGATAATCAAGGCACTGATTATTAGTGCAGCCCCAACAGTGCCGCCTACCAGTGCCCATCGGTGCAGCCTCATTAGCACACACATCAATGAAGGAGAAAAATTACCATTTTGCAATTAGTTTATTTACCAAAAAATAAAGCCAGTGGTGATTAAATAATGAAATACCTTAATCTATCCACTGCTATATGTGCTCCTACTGAAGAGACTCAAAAAAATATAGAATTAGGACTGCAGTATACAGAGGTGCCTTGACGTGAGCACTGCAGCTTAGGTAATATTTTTGCAAATATGTGCAAACAAAACCATCTGCTTTAAACAGAAATTGTTAGACAAGGTCCATTTGGTTGTGTTACAGGCTGGCTGGTAAGTGAGCTGTGAGTGAAATAACCCCTGCCTGCTGTTACAGGAATTGGGTAGTTAAGGGGATAGATAGGGGGCAGAGTCTGGAACAAGTTACATGTTCCATCCTAAATACGGGTGAAACATGTACCATGTTCCAAATGGTGAGCAAAATGTACTACCCAACTCTAAAGCCTCGTACACAAGATCGGATTTTCCGCAGACAAAACCTCACTTTTGTCCGAAAGCGTGTGCCTGGATTTTGTATTGCATACAAAACAACAAGGAATTGTCGGCCAACAGGAACGTAGTGACGTACTACATGTTTTTTTCAGCTCTTTAGCGCCACCCTTTGGGCTCCTTCTGCTAATTTTCGTGTTAGTAGAAGTTTGGCGAGTGTTGATTTGCGCTTTTCATTAAGCTCTTTTCAGTTCGTTTCTGAACGGCCCTTCGTCAACCAGACATGTTGCGGAATCGGAGGAGATAACGTGTTATTTATTATTGGCCTTGGAGATATTGCTTTGACCCAAGTCCAGTAACAGGAGGAGGAGTTCTTGGACCAAAAATTGGTTGCTTTATTAATCGTGACCAGTTATGTCATATGCCTTTGCTGCAAGAGCTCCAGGAGAATAATCCAGATGATTTTCAGAATTATCTCCGGATGATGGACCCCTGCTTTCACCAACTCTTGGCATTGTTGACCCCCTATATTAAGAAGCAGGACACATGCATGGGCTTTTATTTTATTTTTTGGTTGAATAATAATGATTTGATTTGTTATATTTTCTATATTTTTGGATGCATAAAATGCATGTTTTGGTTAAGTTCTATTGGAAGATAGCATGTCTAAATTTTATTTGTTTTCTTTTTTTAATGCACAATAAACAAATTGTTGAGAATAATATTTGGCTATGTGTTTTACTTCAAATGACAGTTTGGGAGTAGGCAGTTACATTTAAAAAAAAATACAACGTAAAATTAACAAGGGACACCAACATAGTTGTATCTTTGATTGAAAGACTGAAAAACCATGGGATAATGGTATAGTGGTAACTTGCCCCCCCCCCCCCCCCCCCCCCCCAAAAAAAAAGCATAATAATATTATTCTTGATATCACTAGAAAGAAAAAAGCCTTTGAAAATTAATTTGCAAGAACTCCATCAGTATCACCAGCAAAGCAGCTTCATTATTATCCCATTAAAGAAGAGAATGTGCGCTGCATTTCGAGATTTCATAATTTGCTACGTCACGAATGTTAATTCTCCATTACGAACGATAGTTTACAAGACCGACCGCTTTCTGGCTCGCCCTTGCTTCCGAGCATGCAAACTTGTACTTTGGACTTTTGTCCGACGGACTTGAGTACACATGCTCGGAAAATCCGACAACAGACATTTGTCTGCGGAAAATTTTAAAACCTGCCATCAAACATTTGTCCACGGAAAAAACAGCAATTTTCCGATGGAGCGTACTAAACAGTTATATTTTCCACCAACAGCCTGTCATCGCACATTTCCCGTCGGAAAATCCGATTGTGTGTGTAATCATAAAAATATGCTTGTATGCAAAAGAAAAAACTTTTTTTCATTTTTATTAATTATTAAAATAAAAGGGGTATTACACATGTAAATTGTTTCATTATAGTGTTAGCTGTATGTTATTTTGTATAAGAAATAGTAATTAAAAACAGTATGTCAATCCCGCAAACAAAAGTAACCAAGTTTAGGCATATCATGAACTATACACAATATGTTTTTCGTCCAGCCTAAAACACGGTTAATAGAGGAAATTGATTTCATATAATTGTATAACCACAAGCTTACTCAATCTATTCCTTGGAAACTCCTATTTTTTTTTTTTTTTATCAGATTAAATCCTTGCACAACTTGATTTTAGTCATATTTTAACAGCCAGGGTAAATGATACACTCATATTTCTGATTTTCCCACCATGGCACAGACAAATCTTCTTATGCCAAAAACATGGGTCTGACCAGGAAACTCTGGCATTACCTAGATGTTCATGATTGGACATAAAAGAAATGAGTTATATGTATTTATAAAAGGTTTCAGTTACCAACAGATTCAACACATTTTTCAAAAGTCCTACTCTCAGACTTTTCAGCAGGAAGCTTATAGTGATTATAGTACCCAAGACTCAAGAAAACTGCTGGTATTTGAAATTTTCCACACGTTGAATGCAGGCTGTAAAAATGTATTTATACTGCACAAAAACAGAAAATATAGGGCACCGACATTAATCTGCTAACATATATAGTCATATGCACACTCTGGTGTACATATTAATTCGTGCAACACTTTTGTAAATCTTAACTTTTTTTTATAGGTGGAATTTTACATACAGTAAATCCTGCTTCCTGCCACATGACCAGGAAAAAATTGGTCATGGGAATTCATGACCGTGT
This sequence comes from Lithobates sylvaticus, assembly GCA_028564925.1. Classification (NCBI taxonomy): domain Eukaryota; kingdom Metazoa; phylum Chordata; class Amphibia; order Anura; family Ranidae; genus Lithobates; species Lithobates sylvaticus. Next base: position 368,190,426 of record CM053027.1, read on the forward strand.
GGAGGATTCTGGGAACAAAAGGTCAGGGAACTCTTTAGGCAGAGATGCATGCTGGCCAACTGCCTGAACACACTGCTACTATCAGTCATCCAATGTGCGCCAACATCACTTGTGACCGAATCTACAGCATGTCATATGGCCAAGTACTAAAGACTAGGTTCACATAAATAAATATCATAAAATAAAAATATAACATTTACAATTGTTTAAATGAAGTGCATCTCTAGCCAAATGTAGTGTTGGATAAAGTAGTTATAGAGCCCATTCATATCACTGAGTTGCAGTAACATTTGCATCACCAACACGGTGTGCTGCGGTACCATACATTGTGAATGGCACCCCAACATACCTTCATAACTCAACATAGTGCAGCACAATGCATGGTGTCCTGTGCATTGTTCGAAGATAAAATGCAGCTGGCTCTATTTTTGTGTGTGTTGCTGTGTGTTTGAGCCTCATTTATTTTAAATCGGCGCTGGAATCGCACTGGTTCTCGCATCGCTACAGTGTGAACCTAGGCTTAGGGTTTCGGGTGCATGCCCCCGCCTGCCTACTCCCATGTGATTTGACACCGTGGGAGTCTGTCAGCAGATCACGGCCAATTAGGTTTAGGAGATATTAATTTTACTTTTTTTATATTTTTACCTACAGGTAAGCCTATTATAAGGCTTACCTGTAGGTAAAAATAAAAAAAAAGGGTATAGAACCACTTCAAACAGGTTGGAACACCATTCACAGTGAAAAGTATCACTCAAATTTGGAGAAAGCCTATTGGACTTTCCATATACTTCTGAAAAGCCCACCGAGTGGCAGATACATTGTTTCCCCAAGTTTAACAATTCATCCTGAAAATTAATCTACCAATTCTGGCAAAGCAGACTTTTGGAAATTATCCATATATTAGCTTATTCCATCACAGGACACTGGGAAAATGAAGTACCTAACCAAGTGGTAATACATTTGAATAGGTGTCAAAAGTACATATTAGGGAAATGGCCAAGCTTAAAACCCTACTACACAAGATCATGCTGTTGGGCATCATATACACAATTAGCCCCCGTACACATGGTCAGAAATTCCGACCACAAAATCCGTCAGAATTTTTCCGACGGATTTTGTCCGACACTGGTGTTGCATACATACCGTCGGACAAAGTTGCCGGAAAATCTGATTATTCTGAATGTGGTGACGTTCGTTGCATACAACAGAACTACGTAGAGGCTAGTAGCCAATAGCTTTGGTCGCGTAATTTGATCTAATTTGAGCATGCGTGACACTTTGTCCGTCGGAATTCTCTACACACGATTGGAAAAAGTCAGATTGAATTTTGTTGAGAGAAATTTGAGAGCAGGATCTCAAATTTTTTCCGACGGAAAAAGTCCGATAGAGCCCACACACGGCCGGATTTTCCAACAACATGGTCCGATCGGACATTTTCCGTCGGAATTTCCGACCGTGTGTATGGGGCATTAGGCAAAGTGAAGCCCAAACCCATTTAAATAAAAAAAATAAAAAACTTTGCTAGCAGAATTAACTCAGGAACAGCTGAAGTAGTCTGAAAGAAAAACTGAAAGATAACATGGGTAGATTGGAGGTTTCTTAGAGTAGACCAGATGTAGAGAGAAGATGAGCATCCCTAACTAGCAAAAAGACCCCTACTACAGACTGCTTTGACCACATTGAAAGAGATCGAGTGGACCCCTCTTCCAACCCTACAGAGAACGGGATTGGAAATATAGAGAAAAAAAAGTCACCACTGCCAAGCGGGCTGTGAAAAAGTTATGTTCACAGACGGAATTATAACAGATTTCAATTGGTATCCAACAGTTGGGTTTGTTTTGTTTATTGACAATTCAGAAGTTTATTATATGTAATTTATTTGTATTAAAGTTACTGCCACAGAGAACAGAAATGGCTGCTTACCTTTCCTGTGACTGTTCTTCATACATTCTCTCTTTTCCTTCCTTGAAAAGTCTTATTGCTCTTTTCGATTTCTTCATTAGACTGTCAATGTATATTTTAAAATATTCATTTTCACTCAGCTGTACAAGCTTCTGATTGTCATCATACTTGCTCAAAACAAGTCTTAAATGTTGATATGTGTCAGGCAAAATATCAAGTATGTATGGAGGGCTGTTCTTCAGCTGAAGTTTGGGGCTTTGGCATAATCTTACCTGGAAAAATAAAATAAAATAAAAAACTTAGAACTGACATTCTGAATGTTCTCGGTAATCAGATACACGCATTATATAATGACAATAAAAAGTAAAACAAAATGTGCAGACTTCCCATTTGAAAATGAATGCTAAACATATCCTGTTTGATTTAAACAATCCCTACTTTTTTGGGAAGTTAAAGACAACTATCTGGACTGGATTGTTTGTCCATACAAAATTTGTATGAGCCTCTACAGTTTGCTTGAATCTCCTCCAGATGTCCAGGTGTAATCACACAACCGAGACAGCATTCTGGCAGTTTATTCTGCCGCTGAAAAAAAACGACCCTTGTCTATGGCTGTATCAACATGATTAGGTCTGTAGATTGCAGTCACGGCTGGTGCTCCATAGGTCGGGGGGGCGTTAGACGGACCTGACCACCCCCCCGTCACTCCAGCCCACACTCAGACAACCCCCCCCCCCCCCCGGCTCACTTCGTGTACATGGCTCACTCACCTCTCCTCTGCTGGCGGGGATCCTCTGCCTCTGGGCACCAGAGATCAGCACACAGCCCGATCTCCCGCCCCGATCTCACACTCCGATCTGATCCCCGTCAGGTGACAGCGGGAGCAGGTGTCCGGGCACAGCCTCCGAGATTGTCCCCCGGAGCCGTGATGATTTTACAGCTCGGATAGAGAGGAGGCGGCGGCGACTGGGCTGAAAGCCGTGTGTTCCAAAAGAGCGCCGATTTCATTGCGGCAGCCATGCATCTCCTCCCTCCTCCTCCTGGGGCCAATGGGATTGTTTCTCCTTTCGGCCAATATGAAAAATGGGTCTCAGGACCTGCTTCATGATTGGCCGGGAGGAGAATCAGTGTGATAATAGCGAATATTCATTCGCTATTGCCCCACAACTAGGTAGGCTCGGAGCGCAGTGCTCTGCATCCCAAGTCCACCCTTTTTTGAAGCCTATTAGAGCCTCCCATCCACAGCCATTCAAAATTCTGAATTATTACAGCTTAGCTGAGCTTTCAGAAGACAGGGGGCAGAGAGCTGAAGTTACACTCTGCAGAGCTCAGTGAGAGCTGATTGGATGGAAGGGTCACAGTCGCCTCCTATTGGTTGCAAAATATTTACAAGCATGATACAGAATTTACATTTGTTTGCACAATTTCAGTTGATTGAATGGCAAAATTGTTGCTAGCAAAGCTTAAATGGGAGTGGACATGTGATTTTATGAATGTCTAGGTAGTGAACACAAAAATATCACTGTCTGCTGTACAGATAGTAATCACAGAGAAAGACCCCTTAACCACTTAAGCCCCGGACCATTTGGCTGGCCAAAGACCACTTTTTGCGATTCGGCACTGCGTCGATTTAACTGATAATTGCACGGCCGTGCGACGTGGCTTCCAAACAAAACTGAAGTATTTTTTTCCCCACAAAAAGAGCTTTCTTTTGGTGGTATTTGATCACCTCTGCGGATATTTTTTGCGCTATAAACAAAAAAAATAGCGACAATTTTGAAAAAAAAAAAAAAAAAAAAAAAACGCATTATTTTTTACTTTTTGCTATAATAAATATCCCCCAAAAAATATATAAATTTTTTTTTTTTCCCTCAGTTTCGGCCGATACGTATTCTACATATTTTTGGTAAAAAATAAAAATCGCAATAAGCGTTTGATTGGTTGGTTTGCGCAAAAGTTATAGCGTCTACAAAATAGGGGATAGTTTTATGGCATTTTTATTAATAATTTTTTTTACTAGTAATGGCGGTGATCAGCAATTTTATCGTGACTGCAACATTATGGCAGACACATCAGACAATATTGACACATTTTTGGGACCACATTTATACAGCGATCAGTGCAATGCGTTGATTACTTTGTAAATGTGACTGGCAGTGAAGGGGTTAACACTAGGTGGTGCTGCAGGGGTTAAGTATGTCCTAGGGTAACTGGGGGGGAGGGGCTACATGTGACACATAACTGATCACTGCTCCCGATTACAGATCAGTGTCAGAGTCACTATGCAGAGCAGGGAAATGCTTGTTTACATCAGCATTTCCCCATTCTTCCTCTCCGTGAGACGATTGCGGGTATCCCCGCGGACAGAGCCCGCGGGACCCACGATCCTACTCACGGAGCTTGGGGCGACGGCGTGCATGCGATGGCACGGCGGCAAATTCAAAGGGACACACAGGTGCGTCCATTTGCGCAGCCATGCCATTATGTCGACGTACATCATCGTGCGGCGTACGGGAACCAGTTAAACACTTGACATCCAGAAGATTTACCCCCTTTATGACCGGGGCATTTTTTGCGGTACAGCACTGAGTTACTTTAACTTGCAATTGCGTGGTCGTGCAACGCTGTAGCCAAATAAAATTGATGTCCTTATTTTTCGCACAATAAGCTTTCTTTTGGTGGTATTTGACCACCTCTGCATTTTTTTTTTTGCACTATATATATATATATATATATATATATATATAATATATAAATATAAATTCCACACACACAAATTTTTACAAAAGAAGAACAAAAATGATTTGAATGGTATTATGTGTGATCAAATAGAATTGCACAATATTTGGAGATCTAATGCAGTTTAAAACAGCCACTATGCAGGCTTAAAGGTCACTTAGTGTACATGTATAAATATATCTATATATATATATATATATATATATCTATATATATATATATATATATATATATATATATATATATATATATATATATATATATATATATATATATTTTTTTTTTTTTTTTTATAGTCTATCTTTGGGGGGTTGTTAGCTCAGTGGTAGAAGAATTTTTAGAGAGACCATGCCAGTCCAAACTGTATTTTAGGGCTTGTTGACACACGTTTATTAAACAAAATCAAAACTTCAACTGATTGAAGTTGCCCACGCAGGGCTTTTCACCATCAAAACAAGAAACACAATAATGCCAAGCTTTCACTTTAGCAGCACCACTGCTTAGGCCTTAGACCAGGGGTCTCAAACTGGCTGCCCTTCAGCTGTTGCAAAACTACAAGTCCCATGAGGCATTGCAAGTCTGACAGTTACAAGCATTACTCCCACAGGCAGAAGCATGATGGGACTTGTAGTTTCGCAACAGCTGGAGGGCCGGTGGTTTGAGACCCCTGCCTTAGACCTTGGGCTTTTGACTTTTAACTGGTCGCTCAGACCATTTCACACATTACCTCTATTTCTGTGCTGCTCTCTCAGCTCACCCAGCGTTCTTGGCTCTCAGCCTTTTTAGTCACAGTTCCCGGCTGCACGGGCCCACACCCTGGTCTCTCCAGAATCTCATGACATCCCAGGCTCTCTCAAGTCCACAGAGAACCCTAGATTTCCTCAGTTCTCTTGACTGCGGCGGCTGGTGTTTTTTTTTGGGGGGGTAACAAACCACCCCCCCCCCCCACCTGTTCACTGTCTGCCGATCGGTCCAGGACTTACCTCATCTAGGCAGCGGGCAGCAGGCACTGGGCGTCATGCAGCAGCTCCTGTGTCCTTTCCTCCTTTGATCGTGCGTCTCCTCACCTTCCCCTAGGCGTCCAACAGGATCACCTGTCCTTTCAGCCAATTCAGCCGGGAGGAGGATCAGTACTACTACAGGGGGTCCCTGACTTACAAACATCCGACTTACAAACGACTCCTACTTACAAACGGAGGGAGACAACAGGAAGTGAGAGGAAATCCACCCCTAGGAAGGGAAATTCACTCCTGTAAGAGTTAATATGGGTAAAAGGTGTCTCCACTGATGCTTTATCACCAGTCCATGCTTCCCTAACAACCCAAACGTTTCAAAATCCAATTGTCATTGGGACAGAAGGTGAGGTGAAATCTTCTGAACAGGGGCACAGACAGCAAAACAAATGTTACAGGGGTGATAACCCTTCTCTATGTTATCTAAAAAACTTAAAAATAGATTTTTTGGCTGGAGCTACACTTAAAAAATGTACCTGTTCCGACTTACAAACAGATTCAACTTAAGAACAACCCTACAGTCCCTATCTTGTTTGTAACCCGGGGACCCCCTGTATAGTGAATATTCATTCTCTATTGTAACACACCTGGGTGAATTCCAAGCGCATTCTCTGCACCTCAAGCTCACCCTATTTTGAAGCCTATTTGAGCCTCTGAATACCCCCCTCCCCATATTTGAATTCATGCATCTGGCGTCCTGCATGGGGCCAGACGCATAGATATGGGGGGACGGTAACATGGACGGGCCGCCCCTGGTCTCCAGCATGAAGTACTGTCCTCTGAGCAGAGCACACCTGTCTCTTAACAGGAGCATTGAGCTATGCCCAAGTCTGTCATTATAGAAACAGGTGTACACTCAGCCTGCTGGTACTCGGAACCTGGGCATTGGGATGGGGACTTCTTCCCTCCCAAAACACTTTGAAGTCTCCAAACATCGTTACCTGATCCTAGAATACAAAAACTCAGAGACAACAAAAGATGAGTTTTCTCTGCTCTAAATTGATATTCCGTAGTCCTGCACTCTGCATAAGTGCAGGTCCTCGCACTGTCATTAAATATAAATATATGAACAAAAACAATAGACATGGCCAGTCATTTTATTGTACACATGTTGATATTAGGACCATGGTTGTTAGCTTGGTCCATCACTGAAATGACAATCTGACCAAGCCAGCATTGTAGTCCTCCTAAAAATGTTATTTATGCATAAGTGTCACAAAGACCCCCCCCCCCCCTCTGTGCCTCCTTTAGACCAATAGCCCTCTAGCCCGCATCAACACTAACAAAACTTCTGAACTTTAGGATGAGTTTAATCATAAACTCCTTAAAGGGGTTGTAAAGGCTCGTGTTTTTTCAACTTAATGCATCCTATGCAAAGGTGGACGTGGTGGTCAGTCCTCAGGCAGGGCATCATTTCCTCTGTTTAGTGAGTTTGCCCATGCTATCCAGCCACAGCATGCAGAGGAGGTGGTGGACTGGCTTACTAAACATTCCTCATCCTTTGTCACACAAGCAGAGACAAGTGTGCAGTCCCCTGCAGTTGCCAGAGTGGATAAACCTGCCTCCTTGTCCACATCTATTCCTGCCATAGCCCCAACATCAGCCATTGAAGAGTCAGCTGAGTTATTTGACCACATCGTCAGCCACTTGCTCCTTGATCATGTCCAGCCATTACTGGATTCAGATGTTGGTCCTAAGGTTGAGTATGACAGGAACATGAGCCTAGAGAGAGGGAGGAACACTGGTAGACAAATTGGCATTCATGTTCCCCAAGCAGCAGCATATTGTCAAGTTGTCTCAGGAGGAGGAGGAGGGTGTTCAGTCTTATGCTGCAGTCAGCACCGTGCAGATGAAGCATCAGCTATCCCAGACTAAAGGTAAAAACCAGCTCTCCATTTCTCTATTAGCCTTTCATTTCTCTATAAGCCTTCAAAATGGGCACTTTTGATTTAGGACGTTCGGGTCCGATTGACTTTAATGAGGTTTGTTATTCAGGTCCAAACTTTCGGAGTGTGTTATAAAGTTCTGGTGCGAACCAAACAGGGGTCCGTTCGGCCCATCCCTACTTTTCAGGGCAATTTGGCCATGCCAGATTGTCAGGAGTACTTCCTTGCCACTCAGCTAGTGATGGCGCTTTGGTGGCTGCAGCCCAGTATGTCTAATGCTTCAACTACAGTGGATATAAAAGGTCCACACACTCCTGTTAAAATGTCAGGTTTCTGTAATGTAAAAAAAATGTAAAATTATGTGATGTAAAATTAAAAACTAAAATAATATGGTTGCATAAGTGTGCACACACTTACACTAATACTTTGTTGAAGCACCCTTTGATTTTATTACAGCACTCAGTCTTTTTTGGGTATGAGTCTATCAGCATTAATTGGCAAAATTTGCCCACTCTTCTTTGCAAAAACATTCTAAATCTGTCAGATTGCGAGGGCATCTCCTGTGCACAGCCCTCTTCAGATTACCCCACAGATTTTCATTCGGATTCAGGTCTGGGCTCTGGCTGTGCCATTCCAAAACGTGAATCGTGAAACATGAATGGTAAAGCCATTCCTTTGTTGATTTGGATGCATGATTTGGGTCATTGTCATGCTGAAAGATGAAGTTCCTCTTCATGTTCAGCTTTCTAGAAGAAGCCTGAAGGTTTTGTGCCAATATTGACTGGTATTTGGAACTGGTCATAAATTCCCACTACCTTGACTAAGACCCCTGTTCCAGCTGAAGAAAAACAGCCCCAAAGCATGATGCTGCCACCACCATGCTTCACTGTAGGTATGGTGTTCTTTTGGTGATGTCCAGTGTTGTTTTTGTACCAAACATATCTTTTGGAATTATAGCCAAAAAAGTTCAACCTTGGTTTCATCAGACCATAAACACATTTTCTCTCATTTGGGAGACTTCAGATGTGTTTTTGCAAAATTTAGCTGGGCTTGGATGTTTTTCTTAGTAAGGAAAGGCTTCCATCTTGCCACCCTGCCCCATAGCCCAGACATAGGAAAAATATGTGAGATTGTTGTCACATGTACCACACAGCCAATACTTGATAGATATTCCTGCAGCTCCTTTAATGTTGCTGTAAGCCTCTTGGCAGCCTCCCTGACCAGTTTTCTTCTCGTCTTTTCATCAATTTTGGAGGGACGTCCAGTTCTTTGTAATGTCACTGTCGTGTCATATTTTCTCCACTTGATGATGACTGTCTTCACTGTGTTCCATGGTGTATCTAATGCCTTGGGAATTCTCTTGCACCCTTCTCCTGACTGATACCTTTTAACAATGAGATCCCTCTGAGTGCTCTGCGGACCATGGCTTTTTGCTGTAGGATGCAACTAAGAAAAAGTTAGGAAGAACCTACTAGAACAGCTGAACTTTACTTGGGGTTAATCAGAGGCACTCTAAACGATGGCAGGTGTGTACCGACTCCTATTTAACAACAGTTTGAATGCGATTGCTTAATTCTGAACACAGCTACAACCCCAGATATAAGAGGGTGTGCACACTAATGCAACCACATTATTTTAGTTTTTAATTTTTACTTCCGCCCTCCCTAAAAGATTTCAGTTTTCAAAAAGTTTCTCATGGTATGTCGTTGGTTGGAGGATGCATCTACAGCTACAACTTCTATACCCTGAAGTTTATTGTGCACTTTGTCCTTTTGTGCTAGTATACTCCTGAATATGTGACTTACCCAACTTATTAGTTAGGGCTGTGGAATTAATCTTATATTTATATTTTTATATTGTTATTTATCGTAGAATTGGTTACTTTCAGGATTGTAATAGTATCCTGCATTTTAACTTATTTTAGTGCTTGAGCCACACAGTGTATGGTTGTTTGTGACCTTGCTTGACTCTAATTTAATTGTTAATTTTGGCTTCACCACAGCGAGGGCACTTTAGCAACTTTTTTTTTTGTTATTTTTGTACTAAATATAAAATAAAACAGATCTTTAAAAACGATTATTTGTCTCTCTCTGGTTTCAATTCTTACAGCATCTCTAGTCTAGAACAAGCATTCGGCAGATGAAATCAGAGCTGATCTACACACTTGTCCTAGGTTAGTAAAAGTATTCCAGCCATTAGATCAGCATAAAATCAGACAACTTTCACTTTTTTGCCTCGTACACACGTACGGACTTTTCCCGGTGGACCTAAGTCCAGCGGACAATCCGCTGGACTTTCCGGCTAGGTCCGCTGGACTTTCCGAGGGTGTGGACTTGCCCACACACGCACGGACTTCTCCAGCGGATAATCCGCCGGCCAAAAGTCCGCGGGACTTTTGAAAATGAACGGACTTGCCCACACACGGAGCAGTCCGTTCATTTCGAACGTAACTTCAGGTTACGTAGCTAGCGTAGGCAGTAAATGCCGCCGCGCTAGCTCCGCAAGCTGGCATGGATTTAAAGGGAATCCCCACGCCGAAAAAACGTGGTTCCCCCCAAATCCATGTCAGACCCTCATCCGAGCACGCAGCCTGGCAGGCCAGGAAAGGGGTGGGGACGAACGAGCGCCCCCCCCCCTCCTGAGCCGTACCAGGCCGCGTGCCCTCAACATGGGGGGTGCCCTGGGGAAAGGGGGGCCGTGCGGCCCCCCCACCCCAAAGCACCTTGTCCCCATGTTGATGAGGACAAGGGCCTCTTCCCGACAACCCTGGCCGTTGGTTGTCGGGGTCTGCGGGCGGGGCTTATCGGAATCTGGGAACCCCCTTTAATAAGGGGGCCCCCAGATACCGGCCCCCCACCCTATGTGAATGAGTATGGGGTACGATGTACCCCTACCCATTCACCTAAGGTGTAAAATGTAAAGTAAAAAAAAACACCCACACTTTTGAAAAAATAGTTTATTGCACTGCTCCGGGGGTCTTCTTCCGTCTTGGGGGTCTTCTCGCCGGACTCCCCCGCCATTTACCAAGCTCTTTTACCGAGCGAGGGGAGTCCGGCTACCTTCTTCGTCGTCGCCGCCGTCTGGGGGTCTCGATCCGCCTTCGGGGGTCTTCTTCCGTCTTGGGGGTCTTCTCGCCGGACTCCTCCCCTCTCTTCTGCTCTTTTACCTAGCTCTTTCACGAGGGGAGGAGTCCGGCTACCTTCTTCGTCGTCGCCGCCGTCGTCTGGGGGTCTCGATCCGCCTTCGGGGGTCTTCCGGGGGTCTCTTCTGTTCTTGCGGCGGTCGTCGTCTTCCGCGCCGCCGGCGCCTTGTCTTTCTTCTTGTCCTTCTTGTTCTTCTTCTTCTTTCCGATGTTGACCCGTCGCTGTCTCTGCCCGGAATGCCTGTGCCGATCTGCGCTCGGACTTATATAGGGACATGGGGGACAGGGTCACATGCACATGTCACATGGTGACCCCGCCCCCTTGTGTTGTCACAGTCCCGGAGGATGCTGGGACTGTGACATCGCAAGGGGGCGGGGTCACCATGTGACATGAACATGTGACCCTGTCCCCCATGTCCCTATATAAGTCCGAGCGCAGATCGGCACAGGCATTCCGGGCAGAGACAGCGACGGGTCAACATCGGAAGAAGAAGAAGAACAAGAAGGACAAGAAGAAGGACAAGGCGCCGGCGGCGCGGAAGACGACGACCGCCGCAAGAACAGAAGAGACCCCCGGAAGACCCCCGAAGGCGGATCGAGACCCCCAGACGACGGCGGCGACGACGAAGAAGGTAGCCGGACTCCTCCCCTCGTGAAAGAGCTAGGTAAAAGAGCAGAAGAGAGGGGAGGAGTCCGGCGAGAAGACCCCCAAGACGGAAGAAGACCCCCGAAGGCGGATCGAGACCCCCAGACCCCCAGACGGCGGCGACGACGAAGAAGGTAGCCGGACTCCCCTCGCTCGGTAAAAGAGCTTGGTAAATGGCGGGGGAGTCCGGCGAGAAGACCCCCAAGACGGAAGAAGACCCCCGGAGCAGTGCAATAAACTATTTTTTCAAAAGTGTGGGTGTTTTTTTTTACTTTACATTTTACACCTTAGGTGAATGGGTAGGGGTACATCGTACCCCATACTCATTCACATAGGGTGGGGGCCGGTATCTGGGGGGCCCCCTTATTAAAGGGGGTTCCCAGATTCCGATAAGCCCCCGCCCGCAGACCCCGACAACCAACGGCCAGGGTTGTCGGGAAGAGGCCCTTGTCCTCATCAACATGGGGACAAGGTGCTTTGGGTGGGGGGGCCGCACGGCCCCCCTTTCCCCAGGGCACCCCCCATGTTGAGGGCACGCGGCCTGGTACGGCTCAGGAGGGGGGGGGCGCTCGTTCGTCCCCACCCCTTTCCTGGCCTGCCAGGCTGCGTGCTCGGATGAGGGTCTGACATGGATTTGGGGGGAACCCCCACGCCGTTTTTTCGGCGTGGGGATTCCCTTTAAATCCATGCCAGGTCACGGAGCTAGCGCGGCCTTAGAAGGAGAGGTTAGCAATGGTAACCAACTTGTTAAGCTACAAAACCACAAAATGTTGCTTAACAGAACATCCCACCCACAAAACAGGAATTTTTCATTGTTTACCCAGTATTTCCAGAGCTAAACTCCCATTTATACTAGACAGGGTTTAATAGGGAAGACTGATCTGCTGGGTACACTTACGCTGGCCATAGACAGTTTGAATTTTTTTGCTGCAGGAAAGAAATGTGCACGATTCCCCCCATGAGCACAGACAGCGCTAACAGGGGAATTCCTCCTGCTGAGCAACTGTCTTTCTCCTTGTGGGGGGCGGGCAGATGGAGCCCGTGATTATTGCTAGCGGCTATAGCAGCCGCTATCAATAACTGCAAGTGAATCCAACATGTTGGTTACACCCAAGTTGGTACATTCAGCCTGCCCACTGCTGAACCAGCTGAGACTCAAACCATCTATGGCCAGCCTTAGTTTCATCACTTCCCGCACCGCAGGGAATGGAAGAGAGCTGCCATCCGTTTTAGCACCAGTCACATGATAAAAATATAAAATAATAATAATAAATTTCACTTGCGTGCAAATATATGATCATATTGAGGCCTTCATGAGAGCAAGACATTTTTGTCTTGACAGTATTACAACTAATATGTCCACAAAAATATAAAAAAAAAAAAAAATAAAAAAAAACTTTTCCTCGAGTATATACAAGTACATTTCCATTAAAACAACTCTTTAGTGTGTAAACACTGGTTATGGGCCACATAGTTCTGAAAACACGGAGACTCCAAGAATTCAGACATGTGCCATTCTTGGGCTGGCTCCCCTTTACCTCTGCAGTCCAGCCACTGCAGAGAGGTAAAAGCTGAAGAAAAAAAAAAAAAAAGAAGAAGAAACCAGGCATCCATTGATTCCATATGCAGGTGAATATCCTCTTCATTTAGCTTGTATTTGGTTCTTTGCATAAAAATACCATAGCAAAAGTACTGTATATGATCTGCAGCACCCACAGACATTTCTGGAACCAAAATTTCCGTATCCAAAACAACCGGAGTCGTTTTCAGAAAGCAAAACAAATTTACTGTTGGAGATGAAAGCTTTCAACAAATATACATCTACTGATACTTCCAACTCAAACATTGGAGTTTATTACTTCCAATTACATAGAAGCGATGTACGACTCAGAGAAAGAAGTTGATCTACATCTCCCCAAGATGTTAAAGCAGATGCTTGATTTTAAATTGCATTAATGAGAAGATCACGAGTAAATATGAAAAAATCACACTAATTATAGCAATGTATGATCTTGTAACATTCTAAGAAATTTGGCTAGACCCGTCACGTTTATTCTGTTATTATCATTATGACTTAACTTACCTAGTTTCAAGCTGCTCAGACTGACAACAAATAAGGCAACCAAATTTGACTGGCTCATTGGCCTGCCCTGTCCATCACAGTCCTCTGGGATTACAGCAAGCTAACTCCCAGAGAAATTTAGGTATGTTAGCTGTAGTTCTAAAAGCACATAACTTTATCATTCATTACATTTTATATGAGCTTGAGGTTCGCATTAAACATGAATCTAAATCCAAAAACATGTAATATAGTGACACTTACCATTTCTCAGTCCTTAGATGTAGTGACTACATTTGTTTTTCCAGGCGTTCCTTTTTTTTTTTTCTATGCATCTGCTAAACACCACTTTCTGTCCCTTTGTGTCTACACTAATTTCTCCACTGTATCTATGGTGGCAGCCATGGTAGCCACACAGGCTGAACGTTCCAGATCTGCCACATGCTCCATTCATAGCACCCATACGACAGGTTCCCACAATGTAAAGAGTTCCATGATTGGAGATTGGGCAGATGAAAGGTCTGCCTCCTGTACTCATAAAACGCTTTGCATGCCTGCCTTTGTTAATTTCCATTAAATGGAGAATTGATGGAACTAGCAGTTTACACTATAAATAAATAAAATTATGTTTGTGCTTATAGCAAAATGAAGCACATTTTCTATATTTACGGAAAAGGGTTCCAACCCTAAAAAGTGAAAATGAATGCAGCCACCAAATCTAAGGACTTGTAAGCTGCCTGCAATATATTACATTTTTGGTTTTGGGTTTAGATATGCTTTAAGACAAAGACATTGTACCAATGAGCAAAGAAGGTGTGTCTAATGCCCAAAAGCAGATCGCAAGAGTTCTGAAGGGACAAGCACAAAATAGTTTCTTGTACTATAACAGAACGAACGATTTTTGCTTAAAGGAGTTGTAAAGTCTCGAGGTTTTTCACCTTAAAACAGTCTATGCATTTGATGAAAAACCTTCTGTGCTGCAGCTGGCCCCCAGAGCCCCCCCTTTTCCTTACCTGAACCCAATCGTTTCAGTGATGAGAACGAGCCCAGCAGCTCTAGCCGCTGTCTCGGGTCCTCATTGGATATATTGATAGCAGCGGGAGCCATTGGCTCCCGCTGCTGTCAATCAAATCCATTGACACGGGCGGGGCCAAATCCTGCGGTCTGTGTAATAGATGCAGCAGCATGACTCGGGAGCACGCCTGCACTAGTGCCTCCATGGAAATCGGCTCTCTGTCGGGGCACTCGAAGAGGAGGAGCCAGAAGCACCGCCGGGGGACCCAGAAAAGGAGGATCGGGGCCGCTCTGAGCAAAACGCTTGCACAGAGCAGGCAACTATGACAAAAAAAAACCTCTACAATTACTTTAAATCAATACAGTTTTCTTCCATATCAAAAGCAAGCGACCAAGCCTAAGCATGCTCTGAAATGAAAGAATACATTACAATACATCAGCGCAGGAAGTTGTATTCTGTCTTATGAGAATTTTCAGAACTCTAGTAGCCTATTGGTTTTCAATAGCATGCAAAACAAAATGGGCGATCATTTGTCCAATATTCTCATTGTGTGTATCAGGCTTAAGTTAAATATAATTTACAATTTTAAAGCTGAGTTCACTACTCTAGATCTGGAAATTGCAGTTTTCAACTGTAAAAGGTATTATTATCCAGTCAATATTCCATTGCATAATTTACTCTTTTGGCTAGACAAATGTAATATGTATGTTGACTGGCTGTGGTTCAGCTTGTCTACTCCAAAGCGTAAATTGCTTGTACTGTACATGTTCTGACAAATAGCAAAATGTTAATTCAAGACCGATCAAAAGCCCTCCAGCCCCCACAAGAATGTAGCTGCTGCAAGAGTCCCTATCCACAAAGCTCCTGCAATCACTTAACTATAAACGGTTTGACAGAACTAGACAAGTATTAAAGGCTGCTTATTTCAAGTAAACAGGTGTAAGCATATTTCTTACAATTGTCTATATACACTTTTAATTTATGATCACAATTAAATTGGTTGAATATAGACCAAGTCACATATGATATTGTATGCAAATATATCTAAATATAGGGGACGCAGGGCAGGGTGGGGTCATTCTCCTGTGCGCTGGATACTTAAAGCGGTAGAAAAGTCTGCTGTAGTTTCATCCGTTTGGGGCCCCCCAGGTGAGTTATGCCATAGTGCACTAATCTGCACAGCATACTAGCACAGGGCTCGACAAACCCCGGTCACCAGGTCGCATCTGCGACTAGAATTGGGGTCCTGGCGCCTGGGGCGACACAGCTGCGGTATCCTGTCTGCCTGTGGACCGGATACCGCATACCGCTTTGCGGCCTTCTGAAGGCCTTCTGAAGTCCTTCTGTAATATGGCGCCCATCTTGTGTTGGCCGTTGGTATTGCAACATCTTTAACAATGCTAATGCAATGTTAACCAGACCAATTTTCAGCTTTTGGTGCTCTCACACTTTGAATGGCAATTACTCAGTCATGCAACACTGTACCCAAATACATTTTTTGTCCTTTTTTTCACACAAATAGAGCTTTCTTTTAGTGGTCTTTAATCAACGCTGGGTTTTTTATTTTTTGCGCTATAAATCAAAAATACTGAAAATTTGGTAAAAAATAACAAAATAAAAATTCTTTGTTTCTATTAAAATTTATTGCAGAGTATTGGCCAGTGTTTTTTTTTTTTTTTTTATAATAGCTTTGATTTTTATTTCTTTTTTAAAAGAAAAAAACTGTTACATTTTTTTTTCCTTAATTAAAATTATTTGTAATCTCCCTGCTTGGTCCCTTTCACACGGGCTGTCTGATCAGGTTCAGTTTTTCAGGCGGACCTGATCGGACCCTTAGAGGGGATATGGCGGTAAATAAGCTGGGATATGGCGGAAATAAAAGCAGTCACATTCTTTAGTTAACCACTTCGCGCTATAGATGAAAGACGTCTACAGCGTGGACGCAAATTGCCTGTTTACTTCCCCTCTGCGCACCGCCGCGAGCGCGCATCAGTGAAGTTCTGTGTTGCCCGTGTCCCTTGGACCAGCCAATCACAGATCGTGCTAAATGGCCAATCACAGCGGCCATTTAGCACTCGACCGGCTTGTCCAACAAGAGGTGATCTCATATGTAAACATATGAGATCATCCCTCATCGCCGGCTCTCCCTCCTCACACAGACAGCGTGTGAGGAGGGAGAGCTTCCGTGCTACAGCTGCAGCGTCAGTGAAACGTGAGTGAACAGTGAAACACACACAACACACATGCCCACCTGTCCCCAGTGCCACCTGTCAGTCGTTGTAGTCGTTAAAAAAAAAAAAAAAAAAAAAAACCTGGCTCCTAACTTTTTTAGCTGGCTCCTAGATTCCAAGCAAATTTGTCAAGCCCTGTACTAGCATATTATGGCACCCTTATCTGACAAACAAAGATATCTAGTGCTGCGATCGATCCGACGGATCCAGGGCGCTTCCATCTTTGGTCGGTCTTCCTTCAGGGTTCTGTGCCTTCAGCTGCTTTAATGGCCAGGCATGCCACTCCTGCATGCGCACGGGAGTCACATCGCTGCAGCACCGATCGGAGGCTGTAAATGTTCACCGACGTGCACAAGCGTGGCTCAGTGTACATTACCACTGACAGGCAGGAGGGAGCATTTATGACAGAAGAGGATATCAATAGGGTCTCTTCTGTCATACAAACCCTGCCTGTCAGCAACTTTTCACAATGCTGACTTTACTACCACTTTAAAAGTGGAACTTCACTCTCTTAATTTACACTATTTTTACTCCTTGTGCTGATAGCATTACTAAACAGATAGTAAAGTAGATCATATTTACTTGTTTTAAACTAATTTATTTTTTTCATTTCTTCCATTACGTCCTAGATTTCCAGGCCTAGGGAAATTATGTCATAGGTCCCAGGAGTCTTCAGGAGGAGAAGAGGGATTTTCTCAGCTAAACACACCCAGTCCTGCCTTTATGTCTGAGCTAAGGCTAGATTCCAGATAGTAAATGCTACATGAATCTGCCCTTACTCAAGATGGCTACGGCCAGGAATGCTAGGGGGTGTTTTTCAAAGTGATTTCTCAAAATAAAGCTTGGAAACATGGATGGATGGATGAGTTTGCACCGAATAATAAACATGAATTAATACCATTTTTGGTTTGTGGTGCTCAGATGCAGTGTAGTTCCACTTTAATTCTTCTGTAATTGTTCTAAGCACAACTGGTGTTAAGTGGAAGGATTTTTAGATTATACACTGCAGATTCCAGGACAAACACAAACATGTAAAACAGCAAGATTAAATCTTTAGTTAGTGGTATGCATACTGCCTCATCTTCATCTTTTCTGTGAGAAAAGAGAATGATCCCTTCAGAACACAAGCTCCACAAAGAACATCACTAGAATAAAATGGACGCTACTCTGGTGTCACCTAGACCTTCTATATTATGGCCAAGAGATCTGATGACCTACACAGCCACCTTAAACCTAGCCATACAAACTTTGAATTTCCTGCCAGCTAAACAAAATAAATCTATCGATGTCTAGCAAGCAGCATGGATAGAGGAATGTCATCGTTAAGCTATTATATTCAGCAGGCATTGCCCTAGCGGCTGCTGAATACCTGAACAACGCCTGTATCCGATTGGATGCAAACGCTGTTCATCCAACAATATGCAGACCAGCTCGACCGACAAGAGTCCATGGAAAAATCAACTTTTACTGAATGGGGGATGGGAAGCCGACAGGACCACCCAAGAGCTTAAATTCCTGTTGAATTGCTGCAGATAAATAAGCCATTTTAATCTCTAGCTGTTGAGATCCTTTGGTCCTCCGGAAAATGGCGCTCCCACATCCAGGGGTGGACTGTTCCTGATGCCCAGCCTGTGGACACAAGGGCGTCAGGAACAGTCCACCGCACAAGAACACTGGACTTGCAGATGGGCAGGAGCTGAAAAGACCGATCGTTCACTGGGAAGATCGAAGGATTAGGCGAGTATATATCGGCTCTCTGAACCCCTAGACTAAAACAAACAGATTAACCCATGCAGTGCAGACACAGCGGCCACTGCATAGTATATTTAAAAAAAAAATTGGTCAGAGCTCAGCTTTAAATAAATACAAAATGCCACAGAATTAATTACCACAGTTGTGAATTTGGTTGATCAAATGTAAATGCATTAGATAAAAACACATTTCTCCAGTACCCTACCACTTGGCCGTTGCCGGGTTTCTGTATCTTTAAAAGGGCAATTCAATCCCTTCAGGCATATCTGCCCGCAATGTATCTATTGCTTTATACTTTATGTTTCATAATGGGGACCTTACATAGACTAGCGCAGGGGTAGGCAACCTTAAAGAGGTGCCGATCTACCTGAACAATATTAAAGAAGTCAAAGATCACCAGACACAGTGTTGCCCAGTGTCGTCTCACACTCGATTTAAACTTCCAATTGTCATACTACCGTGTCGCAATAACGTGTATTCCATGGCAATCATGGATTTAAATCAGGTGGTGAGGAGACAACATTTTGTCTCCTCACCACCTGTCAAAACACAGATCGGATTACTTTTCTCTTTTCTTTCCTGTTGCTGGCACCACTCTGGAGACCACTAGCCAGGATAAGAGGTGGAGTGCAGTTGGTATCACTCAGAGGAGGCATCAGCTTATGCAGCTCATGCTTCCTTCTACAGCTCCAACTTTACAAGTAGTCCCTCTGCATTACACTCTGTGTGATGCTCTGGAACGGCGGGTCAGCAAGCCCAGACTGCGACCTACTAATCACCTGTCCGTGAACTACTGGTAGATCGCAATCTACAGATTGCTGAAGCCACACTGCCTTGTGAAGGACCCCCATAGTCTGGGGGTCAGCAAAGCAAATGTAATGCAACTACAGGGGGTCCCCGAGTTACGAACTCGTTAGGGACTGCCCGCCTGTACGGAAGTCGGAAATGTTCGTAAGTCAGCCGCGCATGCACAGACCGACAAATACGGACATTTCCGATGTTCCGTCTAATGCCGTTCTGTGCAGAACGGCCGGAGCACGGCGAAAAACGACGAAAAATGGTGGAGGGTCCCCGCAGCGCCCCGTTCGTAAGTAGGGGTTGTTCGTAGGTCGGGCGTTCGTAAGTCGGGGACCCCCTGTAATCTTCTGTTTTTAGTGATAACTACGTGTCAGGGTGATCAGTAGATCCAAGGATACATTGGCAGCTAAACTCATTAACAAGTTGGCCCCCTCCCTAGGTAGCCTTAATGACCAACTAGGAACTCTGGGAAGTGAGGCCAAATTCAACTTTCATTAAAAAAGTGGAGTCATGCATTTAACTTAAAGAGATCCTGTCCCCATACTATTAAAATCAGCAACAATCTTCCTTGAGATTATGAGTCAAATTACCTTGTTTCTTGCATTTACTCTTTCTGTAATTACTGATGTTAAGATACTGAAAAGACCTAAGGCTGGCACAGATCAGTCGGCAGGCTGATCGAAAAAAACTAGCATTTCCCAATCTGCATAAGCCAGGCCACTGTCTAAAAGGTCATCTATATTCAGTAGATCTAGCAATATAATCACATGCTCAGCTAGAAATGATCCGGGTAAACCCAATTTTACTTGTGCTGTCCCTTACTTAGTAACCAAAAAGGTAAGTTTGTTTTCAGTGTAAGAAAATGCTTACTACTGACAGAGGTCAGAGAAATTAGTTTATTCAAGACTAAATGGATGACATTTAGTTTGTTGATACACTCTGCATCCAGCAACTGTCGTAGCTTTTTTTTTTATTGTGTATATGTATATATATATATATATATATATATATATATATAATAATATAATATATATAAATAAATAAATAAATAAATAAATAGTTTACCTCCCACAGCCACCCCCTGTCTATATGCACCCATTCCAGTGTCAACTGCACATGAGGCTCTGGATCTCTCTCCTGATAGTGACTACTGTGGACCATTTCTCAGCTAAGTGTGTCAGAATGGCAGCTTGTACTTCTAACCTGGGGCAGATATGACCAGCCGACAAAAGAGGAAAATCAACTGAAATGCAGTTGATCAAGCACCTGCTACGACAGCATAAAACAACATAAATATACAAGTACATTTCATCAGAATATAGCACAGTAATAAAGTAATAAGTGACATATAGTTACAACTTAACAACTTCTAATTCATCTCAAAAGGGAAGTTCTTGTCCAAGTGAAGGGAAGTGAGGGGAAGTGAGGGTTTCCCCAATCAAAAAGACAGATAAGATAACGGAACACAACATAACAAAATATATGTATTGGGGAAATACGTTTGGCAATGTTAAGTGTATTCTAATGGAAACAGGAAACACTCAGTATATAGAAGTACAAAATATAAAAAATAAATGGAAAAGTTGGAAAGAATGTGGAAAGAGATGAGGTCAATATAGAAAAATGTATAGCTTCTTCTGGACATGTTAGTAAGCCAAGGATCCCAAGTTTTTTCATACATGGTCAAGAGTATCATGTAGAATAGCATAGATTGTTTTCATTAATCATTATCCATGTAATTTTGTCTTTAACTTGATCAAATGGGATAGTTGGCTATTGTAATTTTAGCTCCTATAAATAGAAATTGAATTAGTTTACTCGTGCATTTAGATATCCCTTTACTAATTTGGTGTAGTAATGCTTGTAATGGGGATTTTGTACGTTTAATTTTGGTTAAGGGGAATATAATATCCATCAGTCCAGAATTTACCAACCTTTTGGGCACTTCCACCAAATATGGCAAATTGTACTCTCTTGAGCACAACCTCTGAAGCAATCAGAAGAAATTCCAGTTTGACGGGACCATATAACAACGTAACATAACTTTGTTATTCACTTCAACTATCAAGGTATTTATATATGTTGTAAATGCAAGGGAAGCCAATTTATGTCAGTTGTCAATATTCATTTCTATATCCAGAACTTGTTCCCATTTGATCATATAGGATAATTTGGGGTATTTAAATATTCAATATGGAATACATTTCCGAAATTTGACCAAATAGAATGTTTATGCAGAAAAATAGTTAAATTATGTGGTGTCAAAGTCACTGAATCTGATTGACTTGGTAAAGAATTCAAGAAAACTTTTAATTGCGGAAAATGAAGGAGTTTAGTATTAGGAAATTGGTATTGATCTTGCAGGATTTGTTTTGACGACATATAGTTGTCATTGTATATGTCTGCTATTAGTATAAAACCTTTGTTAGTCCACCAAGTAAAACTGGAGGGAGGGAGACCATTGAGAGCCATTGTGCTATGGGAAGATTTAACCATTTAGCACAATAATTATACTGCAGCAGGGTAGAACATGCAAGCACAATCACGTACATGTACGCGATTGTGCCTGCTCCGGGTTGGGAGTGTGCAGCGTGCCCCTCCTGTAACCGCTGTGTCTGGTAATTGGGTACCTTGATCGCTATGGCTGGTCATAGTGATCACATAAACTTGTCTTGAATGGCTTTCCAGTTGCGATTTGTAGTCCACAGCAAATCACATGGTACCTGGCTACTTGTACCATGTGATTAGCTGTAGCCAATCACAGATCACAGCCAAAAGCAAGCTGTTCATGGATGCTTAACCCATGTGCGAAAACGGGAGGTACATGCTGGGTAGCCAGCAGCACCATATCCAGGAAGAAGCTACTAGTGAAGATGGGAGTGTGCTCGGACAGGAAGAGAAAGGTTACCATTAACGAAAATAAGCATTTAGACAAACGGCATTGCATAATTTTTTTTATTGATTTAGATAAATTAAATCACACAATTTTTATTTTTATTTTTTAAATATGGCTGGAACTCTGCTTTAAAGCCAACTCCATAAAAAAGTGGATTAGAAAAAAAATAAAATAAATAAAATAAAAAAAAAAGGAGTTGGGCTTGAATGGGACAAACATGCAGATTAGTTCTGGCTTAACTAGCTGCATGCTTATTCCCAGGTCAGTAACTCAGAAAGCACTGAAGCAGTGGCCAATCAATTAGCATGTTCAGAAAGTCACCAATGGACGCCTTCATATTTACTTCAGTATTACGCAGGGTGGATTTTATTTCAATCACTATTTAAATCATGATTTAAAATCACTAGTAATCAACTCAATTTAAATCATAATTTTTAAAGAGCAACTGTCATCTCTGTCCTGCAGCGTTTCGTCCTCTGACCCGCTGTTGCCTCCTCCTCAGTCCCATTCACTTTAATGGGACGGCTGGTGATGGGGCGGTGACACAACAAGGTGAGGGATGTGACGGCAGCAGGTGAGCGGATGCCCGCTAACAGGCACTGCCATGATGGATCTGAAACGACAGGTGCTCTTTAAATGTAAGGGCCCATTCTTGCTGGTAGTTAGAATCTTTAAATATTTGCAAACAAAATGAAGGTTTCCCATTTAGTATAATAAGCCATCAGGTTAGTAAAACAGCGATAGCAGAACCTATTCAACCATACAATTTGTAGTGTACATAGATTTGCAAAACAATGGGATAAAGAGATATTCCCTGAACTTTGTTTTATCTCATGGTTACTGTGAAATTGTGTGAATGCAGAGCTCATTGAATGAGTTTACCAAAAATTGTGCCTCATGCTACATAACTAAGCTCCATTTCATGCTGAATAAACTAAATTATTAATGTATCTTAACCACTTTAAGACCAGCCTCGTTTTGGATTTTAGGTGTTTACATGTTTAAAACTTGGAACCCCCAAACATTATATATTGTTTTTTTTCTAACACCCTAGAGAATAAAATGGCGGTCGTTGCAATACCTTTTTTTCACACCGTATTTGCGCAGCGGTCTTGCAAGCGCACTTTTTTTGGAAAAAATTCACTTTTTTGAATAAAAAAATAAGACAACAGTAAAGTTAGTCCAATTTTTTTTATATATTGTGAAAGATAATGTTACGCCGAGTAAATTGATACCCAACATGTCACGCTTCAAAATTGCGCCCGCTCGTGGAATGGCATCAAACTTTTACCCTCAAAAATCTCCATAGGCGACGTTTAAAAAATTCTACAGGTTGCATATTTTGCGTTACAGAGGAGGTCTATGGCTATAATTATTGCTCTCGCTCTACCGATCGCGGCGATACCTCACATGTGTGGTTTGACCACCGTTTTCATATGCGGGCGCTACTCACGTATGCGTTCGCTTCTGCACATGAGCTCGTCGGGACGGGGCGCTTTAAAAAAATTTTTTTTTGTTTTTCTTATTTATTTTTCTTGATTTTATTTATTTTTACACTGTTTTTTAAAAATGTTTTAATTGGCTCACTTTTATTCTTATTACAAGGAATGTAAACATTCCTTGTAATAGAAAAAAGCATGACAGGTCCTCTTAAATATGAGATCTGGGGTCAAAAAGTCCTCAGATCTCATATTTGGACTTCAATGAAAAAAAAAAATGACATTTGTAAATTCCTCTTTAAGACGTATGGCGGAAGTGACGTTTTTGACGTCGCTTCCGCCCTCCTATGGTATAGAGATGAGTAGCGTCACTCATCTCTATGCACAAGAGGGGAAAGGACCCGATCGCCTCCGCCGCTGCCGACGGTTCCGGTAAGCGGCGGGAGAGTGGCGGGAGGGGGGGCACCTCTCCCGCCGCCGATAACGGTGATCTCGCGGTGAATCCGCCGAGATGACCACCATTATCGGAATGCCGACCGGCGCCTGAAGAGATGGATATCTCGGTTGTGGCAGCAGCTGCTGCCGTTACCGAGATATCCCTCTTCAAAAAAGGGACGTACATCGTCGTGCGCCGGTCGGAAAGTGGTTAAATAGAAAACTATCTTTAGATTTTTACTCCAAAAAGCATTTTAGTAAAAAAAAAAAATCGGATTTAAAACAAAAAATTCGGATTTATATCCACCCTGGTATTACGCTTACAATCACTTTAACCTGTATTTTATATTTTAATTCCCCTCTGATTCTTACTTGAAGAATGCCACATGATGCGACTGTGGTACACAACTAAATAAAGCTCAGAAAGCAGTGTGTGAGAGAATTCTTGCAGAACCCAATTTTGGCTCGTTTCTTACCAGCCAAAAAACACTGTGGTGGAAACATTACAGCTTGAGGCTATTTAGCTGTCCTGGGGCCTAGGTTGCTCACTGTTATGAAATTAGCCAAGAAAAAAAAAAATGGAAAAAAAACTAAAAGTTGGATCGGTAAAAATGGAAATCTCAGTTAATCTGAAGGGTTATGGAAGAACATCAAGCAGGCTGTATATTCAAGAAAATCCTTGAACACGCCAAAATTCTTTGCCTGTATGTCTGCCAAGGTGGGTTAACATAAGCTATTGAAGTCAGACAAGAATGTATTCCTATCCTCAGCACATTGTTATATTGGAGGTTAGCACTAAATATTTGCAATAATAAAAATACAAAATTGCGATAAAGTATTACAATAATATACAGTAAACTATCAATAGCTTAAAATTGTAAATCTATGTGCACAACATGTACAGTATCTCACAAAAGTGAGTACACCCCTCACATTTTTTTAAAATATTTTATTATATCTTTTCATGCAACACTGAAGAAATTACACTTTGCTACAATGTAAAGTAGTGAGTGTACAGCTTGTATAACAGTGTAAATTTGCTGTCCCCTCCAAATAACTCAACACACAGCCATTAATGTCTAAACCTCTGGCAACAAAAGTGAGTACACACCCCTAAGTGAAAATATCCAAATTGGGCCCAAAGTGTCAATATTTTGTGTGGACACCATTATTTTCCAGCACTGCCTTAACCGACATCACGGAGCTGGTGGATGTTAGAGACCATGCACTCCTCCACCTTCCGTTTGAGGATGCCCCACAGATGCTCAATAGGGTTTAGGTCTGGAGACATGCTTGGCCAGTCCATCACCTTTACCCTCAGATTCTTTAGCAAGGCAGTGGTCGTTTTGGAGGTGCGTTTGGGGTCATTATGTTGGAATACTGCCCTGCGGCCCAGTCTCCAAAAGGAGGGGATCATGCTCTGCTTCAGCATGTCAAAGTATATATGTTGGCATTCATGGTTTCCATAATGTACTGTAGCTCATTTCTTGAGGCCTTAAATGCCAGGACAGTACAAATTCCTCCAAAATTACCCTTTTTTGGACAGTCCAGGGTATTTGGTAAGAAGTATGGTGATTTTAAAAGTTGTAATTTGAAGAAAATTAAGAAATTAAATAAAATTTGGGGTTCTGTTAACAATTTTATTACATATGTTCACCAGTGCAGTACAGCATCATCATTTGATTGGTGTGGCAGTGATCAGGAATAGCAACCTCTAGGGTGCCAGAGAACCCGGAGGAGAAAGGCTGTTATAATCTAATGCTGCTGTGAAGTTGGATCTCTCTTTGATTGAGGCATCAATATCCAGTTTAGGCTGGGTTCACACTGCAGACGGATGCGGCTGACAGCAGGGGGTCCGATGCGTCCCTGTTCTCCGTTTCAGGCCTAAATTTTTGCCTGAATTCGGACCTGAAACTGAGCCAAAGACGTACAGGACTATGGAGGTATGTGAACTTACTCCTTTGAGAGCCGGACACAATCTCCTGTCATTTGAATTGAATGCGGGAAAGCCACATTCAATTCTCACTAGTGTGAATTCAGCCTCAAACTTACAAGAAAGTGTTTTTAAAGAAGTGGCTACTAGGGATGGGCCCGGTGTTCGATTCGAACCCATGTTCGAATCGAACATCGGGGGTTCGCCCGTTCGGCGAGCCCAGAACTATTTGGGCCGCTCGCATCAAATTCGTGTGATGCGAGCGGCCCGCAATGCATTGCGCCAGTCGCAGTGCAATGCTGGCTGATGATTGGCCAAGCATGCACTGTGACCCCGCATGCTTGGCCAATCACAGCGCCGGCAGCGAGGAGAGCCATAATTGGCTACAGGCAGGATGCCTGTAGCCAATTATAGCTCAGGGGCTTTAGTACACGCCCCAGGGTATAAGAGGCCGCCGCGGCGGCGGCCTCGCACATTGTGTTTCAGTGTCAGTGTGTTGCTGACTGCTGACAATATGTGCTCTATTTCTGGGGATTTGTGTGTGCGTGCTGTTAGTACAGCATTGCAGTATCACATCTGGGGGGTGTCTATAGGTTGCCTGTGAAGGGGAGCAGGTTTCCTGTGCTTAGAACTGTCCCTGCAAAAAGTGTCATTTTTGCAGGAAAAAAGCTATTTAAAAGCACTCGCGGCTAATGAATTGATGGCTCCCGTAACACAGAGAACTGTCATTCATTGATAAAAAACAAAAAAAAAAAAAAAAGCGTAGGGGTCCCCCCAAATTCAATAACCAGGCCCTTCAGGTCTGGGATGGATATTAAGGGGGACCCCAGCCAAAAAAAAAATGGCGTAGGGTCCCCCTCAAAATCCATACCAGACCCTTGAGGTCTGGGATGGATTTTAAGGGGAATCCCAGCCCAAAAAAATGGTGTGGGGTGCCCCTCAAAATCCATGCCAGACCCTTATCCGAGTACGCAACCTGACAGGCCGCAGGAAAAGAGGGGGGGACGAGAGCTCCCCCCCCCCCCGCCTGAACCGTACCAGGCCACATGCCCTCAACATTGGGAGGATGCTTTGGGGGTCTAAGACCCCCAAAGCACCTTGTCCCCATGTTGATGAGGACAAGGGCCTCTTCCCCACAACCCTGGCCATTGGTTGTGGGGGTCTGCGGGCGGGGGGCTTATCGGAATCTGGAAGCCCCCTTTAACAAGGGGACCCCCAGATCCCAGCCCCCCCGTGTGGAAAGGTAAGGGGGTACAAAAGTACCCCTACCATTTCACCAAAAAAGTGTAAAAAATTGTAAAAATGACAGGAGACGGTCTTTGACAATTCCTTTATTAAAATCTTCTTTCTTCATCCTTCGGTTTCTTCTCCTTCCGTCATCTTCTTCCATCTTCTTCCATTTTCTTCTTCCTCCGATCCGCTTCTTGCGCTGGCCTTCTCGTCATTCTCGTCCGGCATCTTCTTCCATGGCGTCGGTGTCTGTGTCGGTGTCTCTTCTTGGGCCACTCCTCGCAATGAGAGGCTCCCGCTATGTGAGGCTTCGCTGCCTCTGACAGGTCTTTTATAATGGAGGGCACCTGGTGACCCCGCCCCCTCTGACGCACGGGGACATCATGGGGAATTCCCTATGGCTTTCCCCATGACATCAGAGGGGGGCGGGGTCACCAGGTGCCCTCCGTTATAAAAGACCTGTCAGACGGAGCGAAGCCTCACACAGCGGGAGCCTCCCATTGCGAGGAGCGGCCCGACAGAAGAACAGCTGCCGATGCCATGGAAGAAGATGCTGGACAAGAAAACCAGCGCAAGAAGAAGCGGATCGGAGGAAGAAGAAAATGGAAGAAGATGGAAGAAGATGACGGAAGGAGAAGATGAAGAAACCGAAGGATGAAGAAAGATTTTAATAAAGGAATTGTCAAAGACCGTCTCCTGTCATTTTTACAATTTTTGACACTTTTTTGGTGAAATGGTAGGGGTACTTTTGTACCCCCTTACCATTGCACACAGGGGGGGGGGGCGGTATCTGGGGGTCCCCTTGTTAAAGGTGGCTTCCAGATTCCGATAAGCCCCCCACCCGCAGACCCCCACAACCAATGGCCAGGGTTGTGGGGAAGAGGCCCTTGTCCTCATCAACATGGGGACAAGGTGCTTTGGGGGTCTTAGACCCCCAAAGCATCCTCCCAATGTTGAGGGCATGTGGCCTGGTACGGTTCAGGCGGGAGGGGGGGGCGCTCTCGTCCTCCCCTCTTTTCCTGCGGCCTGCCAGGTTGCGTGCTTGGATAAGGGTCTGGTATGGATTTTGAGGGGGACCCTACGCCATTTTTTTTTTTTTTTTTTGGCTGGGGTCCCCCTTAATATCCATCCCAGACCTGAAGGGCCTGGTTATTGAATTTGGGGGGACCCCCACGCTTTTTTTTTTTTTTTAATCAATGACTTTTTTTTAATGAATGACTTTCAATGAATGACTGTTCTCTGTATTACGGGAGCCGACAATACACATTGATTTTAAATAGCTTTCTTTTCTGCAAAAATGACACTTTTTGCAGAGACAGTTCTAAGCACAGGAAACATGCGCCCCTTTACATGCATACTATAGACACCCCCCAGGTACAAAATGTAAAGGAATATTACACTTTTATTGTTTCAATTTAAGCATTATTAAAATCACTGCTCCTGAAAAAACGGCCGATTTTAAAACATTTTTTTGCATTGATACATGTCCCCTGGGGCAGGACCCAGGTCCCCAAACACTTTTTATGACAATAACATGCATATTAGCCTTTAAAATTAGCACTTTTGATTTCGAACGTTCGCATCCATTATAACTAATAGGGTTCGAAAGCTCGCACGGACTTTAGGTCCGTTCGCGGGTTCTGGTGCGAGCCGAACAGGGGGGGTGTTCGGCTCATCCCTAGTGGCTACATTAAAAACTTAACTAATAACAAGCTTTCTATGCGACAACAAGAACTCTCACGACTGCCTTCTGTCGTAAACGCTGATTACGGTGTTCTGGTGGAGGGGTCGCCCCCTGTCAGAACACAATAGCTCAGTGGGGAAGATCACCTTATTAACATAAGATATGTTATTATGGTGATGTGTACGTTTTTTTTTTTTTTTTTCATTCAGCCCACTGAGTTGAACGAAAAAAAGCTTGTGGCATGTTCAGAAATCACTGCTCTAGAACTACAAACAGATAAGCAAAGGGTGATTTGGATTTATTAGATTACAGACAAAAGGCAGTTGGAATAGACTGTTATACTACAGCAATACCTGGGTAAAAACTGAAGATAGGCTATGTTCTCCGTATGCATTTCAAACTTTATTTCTATATTTAAAAGGAATTGTAAAGTAAAAAAGGAGAACATTCTGACCCATGTGTTTAGAAGTGACAGAGAAAAGTTTACACCAAGGATATTCCATGAAAAAGGGGTACACATCCAAAAGCAGGAACCCCTTTTAACATACACCCTTTTTTAAAAAGGAACTCGCGGATACTATTCTACTTGTATGGCTGGTAGCAATATTTATTATCTATTCTGGGTATTTATATAGAACCGGCAATTTACGCATACTGTAGATTCACATAAATCCTTGCTCTCAAGCAGCTTACAGTCTAAGGTCTCTAGCTCACATGCATACATACAGATAATGGGGTCAATATTAGACAGGAGCCAAAACCAGCATGTCTTTGGAATGTGGGAGCAAAACGGTAATACCGGGAGTAAACCCATGCAAGCACAGGTGAAAACATACAAACTCCATGAACTGGTGACTCCAGTGCTGCAAGGCAAAAGTTCTAACCACTACTGCAAATAAATAATCAGCTAATTCTTTTAGGTCCTATGAAAATCATTTGTGGGAGTGAGGGCCCTTCCTTGTTAAGGGCCAATTCACACTATGTGCAGTGACAGATGTTTTACCTCATAATACAACGTCTGTCACCGCAGGGACAAACAGGAAACAATTGTTTCCTGTGTGTCCCATTCACACTGCAGCGCAGCCTAGCGCTGCGGCGTGCTGCATTTTATCGCAGCACATCAGCCTGAATCTCACTTAAACGTTCAGGCACATTGTAGTGAATGAAGTGTATGTTCTGTACACTTTAAATAAAGCTCATACAAAAAAAAAAAAAAAGGGGGGGGGGAACAGTGCAATGCGATAAATCGTGCACCACACCAACCCTCCCACCCATCGCAGCCAGCAATGCCGAGCGGCTGAAGCAGTAAACCGATCCTGCCGCTCTGTGTTGCAGTTTCTAATTATATTATTTGTTATACTAATGCCGTGTACACACGACCAGACTTTGACGGACTGTATTCCGTCGGACTTTGACGGAGTTTCAACGGACTTCCATCGAATCGGACTTGCCTACACACAATAACACCAAAGTCCGACGGGTTTGACAGGTGACGACGTACGACCGGACTAGAATAAGGAAGTTCATAGCCAGTAGCCAATAGCTTCCCTAGCGTCGGTTTTCGTCCGTCGAACTAGCATACAGACAAACTGATTTTTCGACCAGACTCGAGTCTGTCAGAAAGATTTGAAACATGTTCTAAATCTAAACTCTGTCTGATTTTCGACAGAAAAGGTCCGATGAAGCCCACACAAAGTCCAATTGTCCGACGGATTCGTTCCGTCGGACCAGTTTGGTCGAAAAGTCTGGTCATGTGTACGCGGCATAATAAGTCTGCTTTGTTAATTTTGTAGTTTTCTGAAGCTGGCAAGGAAACAAAATAATATTTTTTTTGTTAATTCACACACCCCGAATAAGTTGTTGCCTGAGATAGTGGAAGCCATATTGTGTGTTCATACCCATATCAATGTAGATAACATTAAGAAATGGAACATAAACTACTTCCTTGTCTCTGACTTGGATATCGTTAGCAATGACAGGTGGAGGAAGAAGAATAGTGGCCACAACCACCTACCAATTTTTTTTAATTCACTTACATGTACTTGGCTATGGGAACTGCCAGAAGTGTGTTTTCATTTCCACAAAGAGCTGAAATTGCACTGACGTTATTCATGTGGCCGGTTTAGTTGATTTCATCTTTACAGAAATGCAATAGGTCAAAGGAAGCACCAAATGCAAACTCCCTTGGAGTTCAAAGTTTTCACTTTTCAACTGGTTACAATAAGCAAGTCAAAAAGGACAGGCAACCCATGCCGGGGGTCACAAAATGCCCCTTCATCAGGGCTGGGTGAAAGGACAACATTTGACTTATTACAGTTGGATTTCTCAACTCTGATGAATTATCCTTTGGGAGATCCTCATCTATGTGGTGAGCTGCCGAATACAGGCCAATTGGGCTTAAGTAATGGCCACATTTTGATAACCTGTAAAAAACCAAGTCCAACACCCCTCTACCACAACCTCTTTATCTATACAGAAGTCTTCAACACGCACCATTTACCTCCACAATCTGCTTTGCTTAGAATTCCGGGAGTAATAGTTGGAAATAAAAATATATACAATATTAATTCAGCTGAGAAACAACCAAAAAATGCTGTACACCTTTTTACACAATCTATTTTTGGCCTCAAGTCAAAAAACCTCCCACACATGTTTATATATATATATATATATATATATATATATATATATATATATATATATATATATATATATATTTATTTATTAGGACTGAGAATGTTTGGTTTGTCTGAATGATACATTCTTTCTAGGTAAATTATTTTCTAAGTCTCTGTTCTATGTAAATGTAAACAGGATGTGCTTAACCAAAAAGGTCAACAAAAAAAAAAAAAAAAAAAAGGGTTGTTGTTGCTTAGGATTTTGAGCTGAGCACGTGTGTACACCAGTCTGTTAAAATCACTTGCAGATGCTCCTTAGTGTTTCTAATAAGGAACAAACACACACTTAACTCTTAGAGCAACAGAGTATATATTATGCCTCAAATTGTAACAATCTTTATAGGTAGGCATAGCAGACACACAGGTTATTTTTAGGCAATTAGATAATTGTTTTTAAACCCTTTTCCTATGTTGTACTTTTTATGTCTACTACCTCCATCTAATAGGTACAGAAGATCAAAAAGCTTTTCAAGCTTTAGAGTTGGCATTTGTGTTTTTCCTTTACACAAAGAACTCTACAGGTGCATTTTGTATTCCGCCACGTCAAATATCACTTTTTATTTTATTTTCAGAAAAAGGAAAAAAAAAATTAAAAGGCTTCTCTACAAATTAGCACTATAAAAAGGCTTAAAAAATGCTACATCACAATACTTCAAAATAAAAGTCAGACACATCAAGGCAAAACTTTGAAGTTCAGAAGAAGAATACAGGGCCGAATGCAGCATAACCAGGCCATTCACACGCTTTCATTAGCAGACCACTTCACCCTATAAGCCAGGTTGTTCTGTCTATGCAAAGGGCATACAAAGCCATCATGGAAAGGGGCCTCTCTCTTTGCCAGCAAGACCACCCTTCAAAGTGGACAGCAAATAGGTAGGCAATGGATCAGGAGGATGGGTTGCAGCACAACCATGACAGTTCTGTATGCTTGGTGTACAGAGTCACCTAGGGCACTCTGCAAATGACATAAGCATAGAGGTGCCAGTCTACAGCTGCTTTAGCATCCTTCTGAAGCCCACAGGTTCACTTTATCCAGTCCATGTTCCTGGCCCATGTTTTTCCAAAAGCTGGAGTTTACATCTTTATGGAAAAAAATTATAATAATAATTTAAAACACAATTTAGTATTTGACCAGCGGCAATTATAATGATCAATTAGGAAAAAAAAAAAAACGACACGTCCGTCAAATCAACAGGCAAATATGTGAAAAAATAGTGAATGGAAAAGCACCAACACACTAAAACGCATACTACAGAGCATGTTAAAAACACGTCACACTAATTGCAATGTGTGCATCTAGCCTCAATTAGCTAACCTCTCACAATTTTCAATCTTCTGAATGTGACATGTGTATAAGCTCAGGTAGCAAATATCAAAAGATCACTTGTGACTGGCTCGCTTTAAAAGTGGCCAAAGATCGCAGGGAACATTTGGACATGCAGTATGTATGGTTTGGGTGGACAAAACACCAGCACTGGCTTGTCTCAGGGGTCTCCTCTCCAGAGGTGACCTACAGCAGAAAGCAAAAGCTCAGATTTGAAGTGATAGTAAAGAGAAGTTAGAAATTGCAGGCACACTAAGCTTTTTCAGGCTGAAGTCAGAATGCAACATTGATGCGTGTCAATGAGTGGTTACCTTGTACAGTATTTTTGCTTATACTGGTTTCACTATGACAGTATTCAAAACAAACATTTAAGGAGTAGGTGGAAGCCTCAACTGCCTCAACTAGTTTTGTTACGTCAATATCTGCAAAAGGTTAGAAGTTTGTCTTTCTCAGCTTTTATTTCAGGACATTGATTTCCAACAAACAAGTAGTCAGAAATAGGGGGGAGGATACTAAAAAAACATGATCTCAATAATGTCACAGATTTACCAGCCAAAGCAAAGAGTGTTCATTTTCTTCCTACAGTCTGAAATTCTAAAGAAAACGTAGTGGTCCTATATCAAAAAAAAAGATTTTGCCTAAAAGGTGGCGATGACTATTCAGCACTAAGAACGAGGGTGCACCTACCCAGCACCAGTAACCACTGGGGCTAAAATATCAATTTTATTTGACAATATCCAAAATAGTGCTGTATAGTTTTCTATAAATACCAGAATGAGTGAGAGATAGAGAGTGTATAGGGACAGTCCACTATAAATAACCCACCATATTGTCCAGACTCCTATAACTGGTCTGTAGTTATCCACATTTGCAAAGATATGGATAAAGGACGACACACTTGTCCTCTACTCGCTATCAATGGACAATGGCTCTATTCTCAAAGGCACTGTGGACACTAAGGCCCCTTTCACACTGGGGCGTTTTTCAGGCGGTACAGCGCTAAAAATAGCGCCTGTATACCGCCTGAAAAAATCTGGCCCCATTCACTCCAGTGTGAAAGCAGGCGGGCTTTCACACTGGAGCGGTGCGCTAGCAGGACGGTCCTGCTAGCAGCATCTTTCACCGCTCCTATACCGCTCCTTCCCATTGATTAGAATGGGACACCGCGGTGATACCGCGGCAATACCGCCGCAAAGCGACGATACAGCGGCGTTCTGCGGGGGGTCTTTAACCCTTTTTCGGCCGCTCGCGGGGGTAAAACGGCACTGCGAGCGGCCGAAAACCGCGGCTAAAATGACGGTAAAGCAGCGCTAAATATAGCGCTGCTTTACCATCACCGCGTCTCCCCGCCCCAGTGTGAAAGGGGCCTAAAGGTTTTATCTGTCTCCCTGAAGCCCAGCTTACCTACAGTGCCAGCCATTGGTCTATGAGAATAGATTTAAGCAACTAGTGCATCTTTGGGCAGATTCAGAGCCCACTTACCAGATGGAAGCCTGACAGAGGGAGGGGCTAGCAGCCATTCTTCCTCCAAAGTGAAGGTTTCCCCAATAGTCACCAGAACTAGTGTTCCCATTGGAATTTTTCCCCTCCTTTCCAGTTCTGTGTCACCCTAAAATTTGGAATTTTCTTCCACTATTAAAGAACAGGATAAGAGGTCAATCCCCACTAAAGGGGGCAGACAACAATAAAAACCTGACAGGTGTTCTAATCCCTCTTCACTCTATCCAAAATTAGAAAAAAAATAAAAATAAAAGAAAGAAGAAGATGTGCTATTTGTTATATTTTAAACATTAAAGTGATACTAAAGCTAAAAACAGTGTTTTACCTTAATGAATCCCTTGCATTAAAGGAGGAATTGCAGTCTGCTTACATATATTGTAATTAAAACATCTTTGCCATTCTGAAGCTTCCCCCCAACCACTGCATATTATGTTATATATACTGTGTTTCTGTACTTGCCAAATATGCTGCAGAAATCTCCCTCCACTAAGTCTGGCTGCAGCCATTTTGACTGTGGGCAGCTGAACCTGCTGCCTGTTTACTTCCTGGATTTACAGACACACAGAAGCACTCCTCAAGCTCTGCAACTCTCATTGGCCCTCTTATGACTCATCCCCCCTCCCTTCCTGGCAAACTCTCATGAGAGTGAAAGAGAGCTGTGCATGATGTCATAAGCCTAGGCTAATGACCAGACAAAAATCAGGAAGTGGGCTGTATGAGGTATTTACTGGCAGAAGAAAAAATGTTACTATCTAAAAGTTAAAAACACAAGGGCAGAAGATTTAATAGATGGAAAGGTATAAAAATGACTGCTTTAAGGTAAAAAACAACAACATTAGCCATTTCTCTGCCCCTTCCCTCTGTGAAGGAGAAGAGAGAGGAGAATAGATTCAGCGCTGTGCACAGTTGCATCTCTGCCCCCTCTTCCTCTCCGCACTGCACTTGAGCTGCAGGAGAAGCTATCCTGCTTCTGTCAATCAAATGGAGCGAGGAGGAAGTGGGGGGCCGGGCTAAGTCCTGCTATGCAAGTCTATGGAGTACAGCTACATACACCCAGCTACATAGACTTGCACAGCTTGGGGGAGCACAGACGCTGTGTGCCTCCATAGCAAACAGCTTGCTATGGGGGCACGCAAAGAAGGAGGCACCAGATCACCACCGGGAAGAGAAGAAAAGATTACAGCGCACACATGCTAAAATGAGATTTAAATTCTGCAAGGATATTTAAAACACCTGAACATATTCAGCAAATAAGCAAAAAATATGGGGATTTGGTCACACTTTATGGCCACATAGTGCTTAAGCCCACTACTGCCGTAAAGTATCCCCATTATGGATCACCATGGGGGGTCTGGAGAAGAGGAGGATCAGGGCCACTCTGTGTAATACCACTGCACAGAGCAGGTTAGTATAATATGTTTATTTTAAGAATTTTTTTTTGACTTTAGTAACACTTTAAAGGGTTCATTAACGGTTGAGGTTGTCAAAATCAGTTGAGGCAAGTTTTTACCGACCCCGCCAAACTACTCCCCCTTAAGTGGCGAAAGCAGAACAATGATGTACAAATGCCACAAGAATTGTTCCCGTCGTCTAGTGCACACAGTTGCAGTGCGGGTTTGAAGAGGTTAAAACAGATGTTAAGGAGGCGACATAATGCCTCCACACCGCCTATCAAACGTCCTCAGAAAAGCAATCTACCATGGATCACTCAGGAGAACTAACACTAGTGTAAAACTGGCCATTCACTAATAGATTTTTTATTCATTCAGCCTGCAAGAGAAAAGTCTAACAGATTTCTCCATCCATACTATACAGCGTGAATGGACGAATTAGCAGTGCTGGCTATTATAGTCCGACGGCCGGCACCAGTGGCTGTCATAATTCCGAAACCTTGCCTGCATCCAATTGAATACTGCAGCTATTCATCCAACTATTTTCTGCCCAAGTCTTTCAATCATAGAATATCAAAATGGGGAAGAGGGGGGTGGCGACCAGGCCACCCACTAAGTAAATTTCAGCAAATTCATCTGGAACCAGCCAAAATCTACTCTGTGTATGGCCAGCTTTAGGCATGGATTTTAATGAATTTAAAATGTCAGTTTGCATTTTATCTTTTTGGAGATCTAGGGTCTGAAAACAAGGAAATGTGTCAGAGAAAAAGATTTCATATCACTTCCTTCTTTATACTGCAGACTGTAGTCTATAATTACTGTCACCTTAGCTGTACAAATATAAGTTATTAAGTTTGGAGACCACTTACATTGAAAATACTTGGTTAGTATCTAGAAAATTAATTCCATACTTTTAAACATGCAACATTTCAAAAGATAGCAAAAAGGAGCAAGGGTTTTGATCTTAGTGACCTCTAATACGTCAAGCTTGAGTTCACTACATTTTTAAAAGAGGATATGTTTAAAGAAAAAAATAAAAAAAAAAGTTATATATTTCAAAACATAATACCTAGCTACTAAAGAAAAAAGTACAAAACGCCAGTCTCATGGTGTTTTGTAGCTGAAAACACAATTAGTCAAAAGATAAAGATAAATGAAGCAAATACAGACATTACTACTAATAGGCTGCCTGTTCACAGACATCAAACATCAAAGGAAAAAACAAAAGGGCTTGCTGCTTTACAAAAGGTCACAAATAAAGGATAATTATCATCCTCTCTTTTAAAATCAGTTTATTTGCCTCCAGGTTATAGAAGTCTTCTACGTCTATGATTGATGGATTTTAAGGACGCAAGAAAAATAAATCAGAAAAAGAAAAATATTAAACTTCACTTATAAACCTATCATTATTTCCATAGCCAGCTGTGATAAATTAAGCTGTCCTCATCTGACTGTTTGGTGGTCAACCTAATGAATACAGGGGGCCCCAAGTGCAGCCTCGGATATGTCCAGAGTTTTTCATATATTTGTTGTGCATTACCAAGCAGCAAAACACTTATCAATTGCAACGTATGGTAATCTGTGCACCACTGTATAGGTGGCAGTGCCGTTGCTTTCAATGACAGCCAAACTCACTGTTACAGTAGAGGGCAGCGCACCTGCACTGCAGAGCGCCACAATGTACTGTGTGTTTAAATTCATTCAAATTCTGAACAACACTGTGCTTGCTTACACATTTAATGCCTATGGGCCCTTTCACACCGATGAACTTTTTGATGTGCTTTTGCGCAGCCTAACCACTTAAGAACCAAAAGATTTGCCCCCTTAATTACCAGGCCATTTTTTGCGATACGGCACTGCGTTGCTTTAACCGACAATTGCAGACTACGCTGTACCCAAACAAAATTCACGTCCCCCCCCCCCCCCCCCCCCACAAATACAGCTTTTCTTTGGTGGTATTTAATCACCTCTGCAGTTTTTATTTTTTGGGCTATAAACAAAAAAAGACCGACAATTTTTAAAAGTATTTTTACATTTTTGCTTTAATAAAATACCCAAAGAAAAAAAATAAAAATAAAAAGGTCATCAATTTAGGCCAATATGTATTCTTCTAGATTTTTTATTTTATTTTTAAATAAAAAAATAAAAAAATCGCAATAAGTGTATATTGATTGGTTTGCACAAAAGTTATAGCATCTACAAAATGGGGAATAGACTTATGGCATTTTTTTTTTTTACTGGTAATGGCGGTGATCTGCGATTTTTAGTGGGACTGCGACATTGCGGCAGGCAGATCGGACACTTTTGACACTTTTTTGGGACAATTGACATTTATACAGCGATCAGAGCCCAAAATGGCCACTGATTACTGTATAAATGTCACTGGCAGGGACAAGGTTAACACTAGGGGGTGATAAAGGGGTTCAAGTGTTCCCTAGGGAGGTGTTTCTAACTGTGGGGAAAGAGTACTGACAGGGAAGAGAGAGAGATCGCTGTTCCTTATCCCTAGGAACAGCAAATCCCCCCTCTACTTCCTTGACAAAACAAGGATCTGTCTGTTTACATTGACAGATCCCTGTTCTGTCTCTCTCAGGAGTGATAGCAGGTCGCTGGCGGACATCCAGGCCACAGGCATCAGCTCTGACGTCATGCAGACTGCGCACGCATGCCCCCTTTAACCCTTAAAGTGGCCACCATACATCTACAGCGATTCATGCAGGGGAGCCAGCCTGCTGCCATATAACAACGGCGGCTGGTCGGCAAGTAGTTAAGGGCCTTTAACGCTGATGCGCTTTTGATGCATTCCCAGTAACTTACAATGTTTGGTGCGCTTTTGAAAAACGACACCGAAGATGCAGCAAGCATGACTTTTCAAAGTGCAGCACACCTGCAGTGTGAAGAGTTACATATGATTTTATTAGCAAATAGTTTTCATGCGATTTTTTGACCTTAGGAAAGCTGGACTTGGACTTTTCACACTGGTGCACTTTTCTAACACTTTAAAGGGGTTGTAAAGGTTTGTGATTTTTCACCTTAATGTATCCTATGCATTAATGTGAAAAACACCTGGCAGTCAAGGCCCCTTAGTCCCCCCCCCCCCCCCGTTTTACTTACCTGAACCCCTTCATTCAGTCGGGGAGGAGCCACAACAGCCGCCGAGGGACTCCTGAAGAGCAGGTTCGGGGCCACACTGTGCAAAACGAGCTGCACAGTGGAGGTAAGTAGTATGATACGTTTGTTGTTATTTAAAAAAATAAAATAAAATGACCCTTACAATCACTTTAACCACTTTCCACCCAGGCCAATGTAGATAAACGGCTGGGTGGATGCTCTCTACCTCCAAGAGGACATACCCATACTTTCTCCCAGAAGCCAGCCTGGACCACTATGTGGCACTATCTGTGAACGCTATGTACACCTGACACAGCGAATCACCGATCACTGCGAGTGGCCCTGGTACCATGTGATCGCTGTGACCACAGTGATCACAGTTAAGAGTAGTAAACAAGGCTGCCATTCATGATGCCTTGTTTACCACTGTGTGATCCCTGTGATTGGTCACAGCGATAGTATGGTACCAGAACCAATCGCAGTAGTAAACAAGGTATCATGAATGGCAGTGTTACGGATTGCATATACAGTGATCACTGTAATAAGCAAAGTGTAAAAAAAAGAATAGTGCAGTAACTATGGTGATGTTTTTTTTTTTGCTGTCACCAGTGCAAGTGCAGTTTCAATATGGTAACATTGTACTGCTGTGGCACTGATCACCTAAAATCTGACTGCTCCGATATCACTGTATGTCAGTACCGCCAGCCATTATGCTGGCTCACTGCCACAGCAGTACAATGTCACCAGACCAGTGCTGCCAGTCAGTTAGCGGCTGCTGCCACCCACTAACAGTGTCCCTAGTCACCGCCACACCAGTCATATTGTCCCCAGTAAACGCCACACCAGTTACAGTGTCCCTGATCACTGCCACATCAGTCATGTTGTCCCTAATTACCACCTAACCAGTTAGTGTCCCTGATCACCGCCTTCAGTGTATTTCATAACTGAGCTAACAGTTCTGCCATGATAAGGATATATTTACAGTACCTGTATCAAATAAGTAGCAGCATTCTAAACCCAAACACCAATATATGTGAAGGTACTGGAGGCAAACAGGACAGTAATGTGTCCTAGGTGAATCTGATACCCATCATATTTGCATTCATTCAAATGGTAATTCCTTGCAGGACAATAAAGTTATCAGAATGCAAACTAAGTATTCAAAGATGTTCAAACCTGTATTTTAGGGAGTGACCACTACATGGTAATAAAAGCAGTGACATCCCATCAGCCACTCTTTAGACCGTCAGATCATTTCTGTTTACACCCTCCTCAAGGACCAGAAAAGAGGGGCTATATCAGCAGTCTGGAGCTTTCCTTTTACCATCAAAACAAGAAACATCAGCCACCGATTTTATTAAACAATATTTCAAAAGCGTTAATATTGTCTCTAATGCACAAAGACAGAACTTAAAGAATACCCGTCACTTTGAAGAGCACTACCATATGGTAAATTTCTGGATGAGTGAGTGGTGACAGTGTGTGTACAAACGTTTATGTGAAAGCGGGATTCCACCCTAAAGTGGAACTCCCGCTTTTCGGAACCCCCCCCCTCCGGTGTCACATTTGGCACCTTTCAGGGGGGAGGGGGGTGCAGATACCTGTCTAAGACAGGTATCTGCACCCACTTCTGGGCATAAACTCCCACGGGAGTTTACGCAGCTTCCTGCCCCGGCGCGCTGCCTGCCGGGAAACGTGTCAGCGCTGAAGATTCTAATTGCGCCGCACGACTCGCGCATGCACAGTAGGGAACCGGGAAGTGAAGCCGCAGGCTTTACTTCCTGATTCCCTCACCGAGAATGGCGCCGGCAACAGAGAGCCGAGCGATCGATCGGCCTCTGCTGCCGACATCGCTGGAACTGGGAGACAGGTAAGTGTCCATTTTTAAAAAGTCAGCAGCTGCAGTATTTGTAGCTGCTGGCCTTTAAAAAAAAAATTTCAGGTACAGTCGCGCTTTAAATCATAACGGCTAGTGTGAAGGTTTGATATTTTACGATAACATTTAACTCTTTGCTCTGCCACCAGATATTTTTAACTGTGTAGTTAACGTAACCCAGCAACGATCGCTCTCAGTCAACTGGAACCTAGATTGTGGTTCCGTGTGCTGGAGGATTTTTTGTAACAAAGTGTAGCGCTAAATGTACTAATAGAACATGTCTATAGTGAACTAAAAATGTGAAATAGTACAGGACATGAAATCAAACATGTGCTATACACAAAAATATAAACCCATAACATGCAAGTACAATGATCATATGTCCAATGAAGGAGAGATCAGAGTAAAAATAATGTCCAAAC
Source organism: Lithobates sylvaticus (assembly GCA_028564925.1). Taxonomy (NCBI): domain Eukaryota; kingdom Metazoa; phylum Chordata; class Amphibia; order Anura; family Ranidae; genus Lithobates; species Lithobates sylvaticus. Next base: position 368,231,528 of record CM053027.1, read on the forward strand.
AGTGACAAAAAAAAAATGTGTATAAACACCAATTTTTTTTTAATAAACTCCATAAGGAATGTGTCCAATCAAAAAATCCTCAGTGAAAAGTGATGTGGCAAAAGAGAACAAGGAGCTGGCTGTAGAACTAATTCAAAACAAGGCAGACAATCTTCTAATGGAAAGTTGTAGATAAATACTTACCAGACAGAATGGACCCACTTGCCATATGACAGTGGGTCAATCGAGCTCTTACAGGCTGAAAACCTGATGGTCAAACGATGATACCAATTTGGATACGATTGTAACATGATCAATATGAACAAATATGAACGGTCAATCATTCAACAGAAATGTAACCAGGAAGTATAATACAGCCAGGTATACAGGGCTCAGGCGATTCTCCAGACCAAATATAAATTGAACCTCGATGGGGGGTCAGTTTTAAAGACCAATAGTAGATAGAATATTTTGACATTCAGACCAGGATGAAAAATAAGGGAAAAAGCTCCATATGGTGTAGGTCAAAAAAGGGAGATTTTGATTTTTTTTTTTAAAGGTACAAACATCAATTTACAGATGAGTGCATAAAAATGTGATCACAAATAGAAAGAGTAAAAACAATGTGAGAAGCAAGTGAAGCAGGACTGATGCGTTTCGTCCCAACAGACTTCGACTGGTGCATTTTTTTTTGGCAGGTTGAGGCTGAGAGCACCATCGTGGAATATCAGTAACAGCATGGTGCGAGTCTGACCAGCCATTTGTCACAAGTGGGTGAAGGAGACCAGGATCTGACACCACGTCCGTCACAGCATGTACCACATTACCTGAGCAGATAGACCGGTTTCATGTCTCTTCACGCCACAAGCACCAGTTTCAGGGTGAAACTGGCACAGGGTCTGCACCTAATTAACAAAGGAACATGGACGTTTCAGTATAGAAAACTGCCGCAGATCCCCATCAGTTTGACCTGGCATATGGGAGAAAGGGAGAGGAGAAAGTGTAGCCTGATTTTTATTATTTTTTTAAATATCTGCTGTGTATATAAAAAATGCTCTGCCTGAAGCTTTATTTTAACGTACACCTGGGCCTTGCCCATGCAGACCTGCCACCCTTCCCAGCTTCATATTATTAAAGCTTCAGCATGAATACAGGAAACCCTGTGCAAGCTCCAAATCACGATTTGGAGGTTACACAGGACTGAAGATTATCGCCTTCCCCTATATGATAGCACTGGGTGCATGAGCATCCAAACACAAAGCACCGATTCTGTTACATGGGAGGAAAAGGTGTGAGCCAGATTTCACCTGTTGTCCCCTTATTGGTCACTAGAGAATTCTCAAATTCAATTGGTAGTCTGGCTATTACATAAACCACAAGCAGGTTTTAGGCAGAAAGTTTTCTTGGCAGTCTGGAATAGATGTGATCACAGTTCGTCTCTTTCCCTCTCTGACTCTAACCACATGCCCACTTGACAGTAAAAGAACCAGTGTAATGCAGGATTTAATGTCAGATTTGAACATTTCTAATAAGGGAGGAAGAGCATGGCCTCTGACACACCATACACATTCAAAAGAAACCTGTCAGGATAGAAATATGAAAGCTTCCATGGTTGCATTACATCTTAACAGGCTCCTTTTACAAGTGATTTGTAACTGCTTTTTAAATGTGGAGAACAGCCTTCCTCACTACAAGCAGAAGATTTTAGATCACCATTCTTTCTTCTACTACTTTCTTCTACTTACTGTGAAAGCAAGAGATACCGACATGCCTCCATTCCTGGCATACACATATAAATTGTTGGAGGTGGGTTGCATCCCATTCAATAACTTTTGAGAAAGGTTGATGAAATTAAATAAAATTGTATGGCTAGTATAGGAGGTGCATTGACACTCCCAGAAGTCTTCACAAAACCCAAGGTAAATTTGTATGTTGCATGAAATATGGCATCCTCAGGTTGTCCCCACGAGGGCTGCAACTAACAATTATTTTCATAATCAATTTGTTTTTTCGGCCCTGGTCCCCATCATACCTTACCAAGCTAGCCATAAACTGCACGATGTCTCTCATTTAGCCCCGCGGGCTGAACAAGAGAATCTATGAATTTCCACATCCACACTAAACAGTGGATGGACAAATCTGCAGTGTCAGCAACTGTATTCTAACAGCCAGTACCCAGGGCTGCAGACTTGTCTTTTAAAAAACAGCCTCTTTTGTTCTCCTCCAACCAGACTCTGAGCTGCTGGCAACTCTGCCTTTTTGCATGCCCCTCTTTAACCACTTCAATACTGGCACTTTTACCTCTTTCCTGCCCAGGCTAATTTTCAGCTTGAAGCGCTGTCATATTTTTGAATGACAATTGTGCAGTCATGCAACGCTGTACTCAAATGAAATTTTTATCATTTTTTTCACACAAATAGAGCCTTCTTTTGGTGGTATTTGCTAAAAAAAAAAAAAAAAAAAAATACCAAAAATTTTGAAAAATAAAGAATTTTTTTCATCAGAAAATGTTGTAAATAATTTTTCTCCTTCACTGATGTGCGATGATGAGGTTGCACTGGTGGGCACCAATGAGGAGGCACTAATATGCAGTACTGACTTTCATTACTGATGGGCACAGATTGGAATCACTCATGGGCACTATTGAGGCTGCACCGATGATCAGTGCCCAGATTACCTGTGCAGGTCTCCCCTGTGAAAAAATGCTGCTGATCTGAATTTCCTTGTTTATGTGATTGGACACAGCTGATTACATGGGTAAAAATAGCCACTCATCGGCTCCTTACCGAGATCCTGCTCCATCCTCCCAGCAATTTGACTGACAGCAGCAGAAACCTATTGATCTGTTGCTCTCAGAACCCTCCTCTGCAACAAGGAGGATTAGGGAAGCAGTGTAGATCATGGAGTGTTTGGGGACAATGGGGGCACAAATAGGTAGAGGCATTTTGAACCTTAATGCCTCATGGGAATTTAGTACCACTTTAAAGAAAAAAAAAATCTCTATGCACTATACAGGTGGTCCCCCGGTTACAAACAAGATAGGGTCTGTAGGTTTGTTCTTAAGTTGAATCTGTTTGTTTTTTTAGTGTAGCTCCAGCCCAAAAAAAACTTTTTTTAAGCTTTTTGGATAGCATGGAGAAGGGTTCACACCCCTGTAATGTTTGTTTTGCTGTATGTGCCCTTGTTCAGAAGATTTCACCTCACTTTCTGTCCCAATGACAATTGGATTTTGAAAATGTTGGGTTGTTGTGGAAACAAGCCTTGGTGATAAAGCATCAGTGAAGGTACCCTTTTCCCATAATAACTCTCACAGGAGTGAATTTCCCTTCCTAGGGGTAGATTTCCTCTCACGCCTGTACTGCTATTTTTAGCTTTGTAACTTTAAGGCAGATTCAGACGCAATTAACCAAAGCAGCAGTTGAAGTTCACATTTAGGTGTCTAACTAGTATATTTAGAAAAGGTATTTAAAAGACACTATAAAATATGATATATGTTGCTGGTTGAGCTGAGAAACTACTCATTTGTAGTAAATTTCAGACAAATGTAAAAACACATTGATAAAGGCTTCAGGGAAAATGCAGTGCAAAATTGCTCAAAAGCAGATTTTAAAACACAAAAATAAATATACACTGCGCTGGAATGGCTAAGCACTAAATAATCTGTGCCTTAATCTATACTTATAGATCCACAAGAATATAATGATGTGCATAAAAAAAAAACGTAAACATACAACTAGTGTAACGTGCAAGTGCAATGTAGCAAAGAAAATGTGCAAAAACCCTGTAAACACACAAACTAAATATAAAGTGCACAAGTGCCAAAAAAACTCTGTAAGGCTATATGGACCCTTTAGAGTTACGTGGTGCCCTCATATGCACAATACCACATATAACACTCCAAAAAATAATAAACAAATAAAATAAACAAAACAAATATAAAATAAAATAATAATAATAATAATAATAATAGATGGAAAAAAGTGCTAAATACATACATGTGTGATAGCAAACATGTATGAAAAAGTGCAAGTGCATTAACCATAAAAGTGTCTCTATATCAATACAAAACAGTTATTTGAGGCAGCCTGTCTTGGGCTGTGATTAGAAACACAAATGTTGATTGATGTGAAAGCAGATGCAAGTGACGTGATCTTCAGTGACCATACTATTGACATGCTTGTTCTATCCAACCGTGACTCTGAACCATGCATAGGTGAAATCTGGAAACCCCTTATGGTAATAAGCTCACCTCAGAGCGTGTGACCAGCTTTTACATGGAATCTAAACATGCATATGAACCACTATAGGTTTCTCAGCTGTTTCACTGGATCAGGAGTATCCTCAATGTAATGATCTCAGAGGCGCATGAAAAAAGGCAAGACTATAGTGCAATACCGTTTTTCAAAATGTAATAAACAAGTTAAACCTCTCCCCCGTCGGGGTACTCACATGTATAAGGTGTGTCAGTGCACCATACTTCATAAAGCTCAATGGAATACTGTAAACAGTATAGGTATGGTTTGTATCTCTTCTGGGCAGGTGTACTGTCTCTCACTCCGTCCTGGCCCCTCCCCTACGCGTGTCGATACTCAGGGTGTGACGTATCTTCCTCAGGGGGTTTACAGTTTTTTTTGGCACTTGCGCACTTTATATTTAGTTTGTGTGTTTACAGGGTTTGTGCACATTATTTGTTTGCTACGTTGCACTTTACACTAGTTGTACGTTTACTGTTTTTTGCACATTATATTCTTGTGGATCTATAACTATAGATTAAGGCACAGATTGTTTAGTGCTTAGCCATTCCAGCACAGCGTATATTTATTTTAGTTTTATTGTGCACGAACGTATGAGATGTGTTTAACCTTTGCAGCTTGATAGTGGCAGATTGGTAGGGGGTTCTTTAAGGCTCGCAGGATTTTGTTGCTTTTTTAGAAGTTAAAACACAATTGTTTTAAAAATGCTATAGTACTGATCTTCAGAAGTTCCTGTACCAAATCTGTAAAGGAAACGTCAAAAAAAATAAAAATAGTAATGTAAGAATAAAGCAAAACCAAACTAGTTTTTATCTGCCAGGAGTACCAGTGGTAGGGAGCAATATTTTAATGTTTAGTGCCAACTATGTCTAAAGTGCATACTGTTCAATGTATATATGTTTTGCATGCTCAAAGCCCAATATTAAATAGCAGTGCATGCATATGACTTATGCACTATTGGGTCTATCCTGTGCAAGAGGATCATGGACATGTAAAGAGGTTGATTTCCTTTATATTCATAGTGGCAGGAATTACCATTGCACGAGCCTGAAGTCAGCTATTATATGGTCAAAGCGAAGCCATCTCGGATCATGATAAATGAAAGACTTTCTGCACTTCTTAATGACATAGTAAAGTTGTTTGAAAAGGTTTGGGATCCATGGATCTTTGGGGAAAGATCTAGTGTTAGGCTTAATGTACACCTTGCATAAATTTACTGCAGCCGTGGGAAAATGCAAAACTTGTCAAAATCAGGGCAAAATTTCAGCTCGGTTTTGCCACGTTTTCCTGTGGACAGCTGTCAAAACGTTCCTATCCTGAACGCGATTCTTCCATGTTCAGAAAATGGAGGTTGAAGCTCACCTAATCGCAGCAGCTCCGAAACGCTATAAAAAGCCTATGTGTACATGGAGACATGGAGGCTTTTTTGAAGCAGAGTTTAGGAGCTTTGGTAAAAAAAAATGCCATGTTTAGAAGCTGCTAGTGTACATGAATTCTAACCTTTATTAGTGAAAAGATGAGTTCTTGGCTTTACCCCCTTTTTTTCCCCCATCTTCTGAAGATTCTTCCTGTTTGCCCAACTTGTGCACGTTTGCTCTGTCTCACATTGACACATTGGATTGGAAATAACATTTCATACAAGGTCCCACTCAATTGCAGTAACTTTGTTTGCCTGCTGATTTGAAGTCACATAGGTTGATTTCCATGTTATTGTCTGTAACGTAAGTTGGGATATTTGCTCTTCTTCCCTCTTTATATAATGTAGTGCTTTTTTTCTTTTTTTTTCTATGTAAGAGACAATTGTATCTATGTGTCAACCTTGCTATGTTTTGTATACCCCCTTTTTATTGGGAAAATAAATATTATTGGAAAAGAAAACGTAGACTTATTTAACAGGCAATTGCAAAGTGCAACAGTAAGGTACAAAGTATTTGGATCTGAATGCACCAGCCACACCAGTACCTCTATATACAATTGGTGGCTATTTTTACCGAGCCTCATACATGCTGTAATTATGATAAACAATGAATACTGTGTGTATTACTAAATGCTTTGATTCTAGTGTGCTCACATATACTTTAAATACATCCATGTCCCTCTGACAGACAGTAGAATGGTTTAACCCTCTCTATAGGGTGCCGGGAAAAAAATAATGACAGCTTTAAGCCCATGTGCCTAGTGTTTACATGTTCTCTTGGTGCTTGCATGGGTCTCCCTGGGTTATTCTGATTACCTCCCACCAGCTGAAGGCACGCTTAGAAGTTATTTCACTCCTGTCCAAATTGGCCCTAGTATGTGTGCATGTGAGGGGGCAAGGACTGGTGTGCCTGAATAGTCTGTAAAAAGGGTTACACCTATAATAAGTTTAAAAAATAAACAACAAAAAAAAAAAAACTGCAGTACTGGCAAAGGGTTGCTTTAATTTATCAATTACCCTATTGGCCTCTAATCGGCATCCTATTTAAGTGACACATACATAGGTAAAAGCCAAAACAAATCATTTTATCTCTAAAAACAACACATTTTTAATTTTCCATGGGTAGTACTGTTCAACTGTGACAATTTATAAGACAAAACGTTAGAACGGTTGTATAATTAATATGAAGTTTTCCATCTAAAAGTTGCATGCTGTTTTCATAGCAGAGTAGTTACGTAGGAGTTGTTTATGAAATTGAATGCTGTGTTTGAGGCACTGCTTCTCGTACAGCATTATTTACACCTCAGTTATTTTTGTCCATGTGTCTCGCAGATATTGCAATGCATTCTTTAACCCACGTAAATCAGAGATATGTTCGTCTCCCAGCTCCGGCAATCTTTTAGCCAACTTGTTTTATCCTGCACAAGTTTTAAATGTCTTTGTGATGTTTGTTGAAGGGGACAGTACATTAATCATGCTATGTAAATACAGCTGATACACATGTGCTAACTGGTAGTATGCTATTTTCCAAATTATGTCTGATAAAACTGAAAGGAAATACTTCAAATGCAATCAGATTTACAATTTTCTTCTCGTCTTTGCAAGAGCAAAATAAAAGAATTCAGGCCACATTCAGGCAATGGTTGTCTATACATAGGCAGATGTCTGAAGGAGGATCTGAGACCTGCCTAAACTTGTAAGATACCAAATACCCAAACCCCAGGTTCTCTTTGCTTGTGTTGTGCTCGTTTAGTCTTCAATGTAAATTAAAATGCTTGTTTATTGACTGTAAATGTAAAGGTCTTCCAGTCTACTTTAAATCATATGAGTGCTTGTTAAAGCTTATTTTATGACCTAAAGGTAGGTAATAGACGACTGGAATGTTTGACTCATCCTATACTGCATGTAGCAGGCAGGGTATATCTGTCTTTGCTGGATAGGTGGGTTCTCTATGTCACAGGTTCTTTAAAAAAAAAACCCTAATGGGTGCAAAAGGTTTCAGAATCTGCAGAGGCTTACATTTTGCAGAATTATATTTTTATTAAAAACAACAAGGTGGTACAAACCGACACCATACCACTGAATAAGCTACATTGGAAAAATTTTGGTGTAGGAGTGTCAGCTTTGGGGTAGAGCAAGGAGTGCTAGCGGGGGACAGGAGAAAAGGAGGCAAGAGGCTGCTCTGTGCAAAACCATTACACAGAGCAGACACGTATAACATGTTTGTTATTTTCATAATAAAAAAAAAACAAAAACAAACGAAACAAAGCTTACTCTCTTAGACCCCTTTCACACTGCCATTGTTTTTCAGGCACTGCATTCACTCACTTACAGCAGCTCCATTCACACTGGAGCGGTGCGCTGGCAGGGCATCACAAATAGTCCTGCCAGCAGCTTCTTTGGAGCGGTGAGAATAGACACGCCCCTTCCTGACCCCCCCCCCCCCCCGTTGTCTCCCGGGAAAAACACAGGCCCCAGGAGATAGCGGGGACCATTTAGGACGCGCAGCGCGACTCGTGCATGCTCAATAGGGAACCGGGAAGTGAAGCCATAATGCTTTACTTCCTGATTCCCTCACCGAGAATGGCAGCGGAAGCAGCCGAGAGATTGATCGCTGCCGACATCACTGGACTCCAGGAAAGGAAAGTGTCCATTTATTAAAAGTCAGCTACTGCAGTATTTGTAGCTGCTGGCTTTTAATATTTTTTGGGTGCACTCCCACTTTAAGAATTCTGTCAAATCTACCAAAAAGTACCTTATTTAATACATAGCTGTTTCACTTTTAATACGAAATGTATTCCAATCTGTTTTTCCTATGCTTTGGTCAGTAACACAGTGGCGTAGTGGTTAGCACCTCTGCCTAGTAGCACTAGCCTGGAGTTTGCATGTTCTCCCTGTGCCTGCGTGGGTTTCCTCCGGGTACTCTTGTTTCCTCCCACACTCCAAAGACATGCTGGTAGGTAGGTCGGCTACTGTCAAAATTGGTCCTAGTATGTGTGCGTATGTATGAATGCTAGATTGTAAGCTCCTTGAGGGCAGGGACTGATGTGAATGTACAATGTATATGTAAAGAGCTGCATAAATTGACAGCGCTATACAGTGCCTTGCCAAAGTATTCACCACCCCCCTTGGCATTTTTCGTGTTTTGTTGCCTCACAACCTGGAATTAACATGGATTGTTTGAGGATTTGCATCATTTAATTTACAGAACATACCAACAACTTTGAAGAGGTCTTTTTATTTATTGTGAAGCAAACAAATAGGACAAAAAGTCAATGTGCATAACTATTCACCCCCCTAAAGTCAATACTTTGTAGAGCCACCTTTAGCGGCTATCACAGCTTCAAGTCGCTTTGGATAAAGTCTCTATGAGCTTACCACATCTTACCACTGGGATTTTTGCCCATTCCTCCCTGCAAAACTGCTCCAGCTCCTTCAAGTTGGATGGCTTGTGCTTATGAACAGCAATCTTTAAGTCTGACCACAGATTTTCTATTGGATTGAGGTCTGGGCTTTGACTAGGCCATTCCAACACATGTTTCCCCTTAAACCACTCAAGCGTTGCTTTAGCAGTGTGTTTGGGGTCATTGTCCTGCTGGAAGGTGAACCTCCATCCTAGCCTCAAATCACACACAGAGTGGTACAGGTTTTGCTCAAGAATATCCCTGTATTTAGCACCATCCATCTTTCCCTCAACTCTGACCAGTTTCCCAGTCCCGACCGCTGAAAAACATCCCCACAGCATGATGCTGCCACCACCATGTTTCACTGTGGGCATGGTGTTCTTTGGGTGATGTGATGTGTTGGGTTTGCGCCAGACATAGCATTTTCTTTGATGGCCAAAAAGTAAAAATTTTAGTCTCATCAGACCAGAGCACCTTCCTCCATACATTTTGGGAGTCTCCCACATGCCTTTTCGCAAACTCAAAACGTGCCATTTTGTTTTTCGCTGAAAGTAAGGGCTTTCTTCTGGCCACTCTGCCATAAAGCCCAACTCTATGAAGTGTACGGCTTATTGTTGTCCTATGTACAGATACTCCAATCTCTGCTGTGGAACTCTGCAGCTCCTCCAGGGTTACCTTAGGTCTCTGTGCTGCCTCTCTGATTAATGCCCTCCTTACCCGGTCTGTGAGTTTTGGTGTGCGGCCGTCTCTTGGCAGGTTTGCTGTTGTGCCATGTTCTTTCCATTTGGTTCTGATAGATTTGATGGTGCTCCTAGGGATCTTTAAAGATTTGGATATTTTTTTTTTTTTTTTTTTTTTTTTTTTTTTTTTTATAACCTAACCCTGGCTTGTACGTCTCAACAACATTGTACCTTACTTGTTTGGAGAGTTCCTTGGTCGTCATGGCAGTGTTTGGTTAGTGTCTTGCTTAGGTGTTGCAGCCTCTGGGGCCTTTCAAAAAGGTGTGTATATGTAATGAAAGATCATGTGACACTTAGATTGCACACAGGTGGACATAATTAGTGAACTGATGTGACTTCTGAAGGTAATTGGTTGCACCAGAGCTTTTTATGGGCTTCATAATAAAGGGGGTGAATATATACGCACATGCCAATTACTTCTTTATTTATGAAAAATTGTTTTATGTATATAATTTTTCTAATTTTACTTCACCAACTTAAACCATTGTGTTCTGATCCAGCACATATACGGTAATTCCGATAAAAAAAAAAAATGTAACTACTGTAATGAAACAAAATAGGCAAAAAGCCAAAAGGGGGGTGAATACTTTTGCAAGGCACTGTATAGGTACCTGAAATAAATATGCCATCCATATGACCTCTGCAGCAGCTGAATACCAGACGTACTACTACAAGCTACTATTTTTCTTAAAATATTGTCATGTCATCCATTCACAAAAAGCCCTGCATTCTTTTCACAGAATACAAGGTGTTCTGTGACTGAGATGAGAGGAAATGAGGGGATCTCCCCTTGTACATTTAACAGAATGCTATAAAAATACAAGTTTTGTGGGAATGGATGAGGGGAGAGTAAACACAATCACAGCACTGTACTCAAGCCAGTCCCAGCAACCATCAGAATCCATTCCATACAGCAGTGGTTCCCAAACGCCGTTCTAAAGCCATGTTGGGAATTCCTATTCAGCCTCATACAAAGCTTGAAAAAAAAATAAAAAATAATAATAATAAAACTAATAATCCTACTTATGCAGGCATTCCCCCCACCCTATAAAAGCACCTCTATGTAAGATTATGTGCCAAAGCACACCTAGGCATATTACAAGAGGAGTAATTAAAGGCAGAAAAAAAAAAGTACATCCTTGAGATGACAGTTTCAGTAGAAAAAAGACGCAACTGAACATGTCAATGTACTTAAGCACTATGCACATAAAATGTATGCATGTAAATGCATTCCAATTGGTTAAAATACATTATTCTGGCCAGTAGAATGCACTGTGTATAAATCTGTGTGCAATACATGGCTTTTAGTGCTTTTTTTAATGCCACTTTTTCCTGCCAGCAGTTCTGAAGTTCAGATGGTCTTTTTCAGATGCCATGTGTGCATGTGGCCTTAGATAAAATAGCTCTTAAATACTAACCCACTGACATGGATTTCAAGCATCTATGCAAGGTGAAGGAAATCCTGACAACATGACCTGTTGGGGGGGAAGATGAAGACTAAGGTTGGGAACCACTGGCATACAGGAATGGTTGAATGAGTTTTAAAAAGTTGCTATTGTGGTTACTGCAATAAATGGATAAGCACTCTTAGGCCTGATTCACATCTATGCATTTTTAGTGCTTTTTGCATTTTGCAGATTTGCACTACAGTCCATTTAACATGGTTTTCTATGGAACACGTTCTGTAGTACAAATCTGCAAATCTGCAAAATGCATAGGTGTGAATCAGGCCTTAAGCAGGCCACAAACTGATTAAAATTTGGCCAGTCCCTGCTGGACCAGCCAAATTTCGATAAAGCCCTCTACACACGGGTCGAATGCCGGGTGACATTGGTCTGTGTGTATGGCAGCTGGTCGGACAGAAGCCAGCCATTTGGGCAGCTTCTGTTGGAAGAGCATGCTGGAAAAGCAGCAGCTGACCAGCTCCAGATCAGCGCTCTCAGGCATTAGCTGAGAAGACTGATCAGAGTGTTCTAGTGGGGGCATCCCCCTGTCAGAACACAACAGCTCATATTGCTGTACTAAACGTTGGATCGTTAGTACGGCAGCTCTGACCGGAGCAGACAGTTTTTTTTTTCGTTCAATCCGCTGGGTGTGTACCAGGCTTTAATGTCCAGGCTCCCCTACCTGACAGACGTTGAATTTTTTATCAACTTTTGTCAATGGGACAGGTTAGAATGGGCAATTACTGGCTATAGCAAATCAGCTGCAGATCAGTGTATTCTGCAGTGTTATTTTTGTTGACGAAATTAACAAGATTTTAGTCGACTAAAACAAACAATTCAGATGACTAAGATGGCATTTTAGTCAAAAGACTGACTAAAAACTAAATCAAAATTTGACGTCAAAATAAACATTGATATTCTGACAGCGGCAGGTATTACTGTCGGATTACAATGTCCCGGGACGGAAGGGGAGACGGGAATTCCTCCATCCAACTCATTTGTGTGGATAGAGAAGTATGCTAGATTTTGTCTGTCGATGGCTGAGCAATAAAAAAAAAAATAACTGAAAATCGTGTAAAGTAACAGTGTATGGGCAGTTTTAGAGGTATAAGGGAGTCTGCGTTTCAGCTATCCATATTCAACACATCAAAGCACAGCAGGCTGTAATGAGAGCAAAGGACATCCGAGTGCTACGGGTACTTTTTCTGGATTCAATCCAGGAAGAACAAGAAAGTCACAAGGACTACACATTATTAAATCATTTACAATGTCTACATCACAGCAATTACAGGAAAGTACATTTTTACAGTTATACATGTCATTGTTTCCAGTGCTGATGAAGCAATTGTTGAACAAAAAAACTGAAATGTTCTAGCCGTTTCAGAAGCATATGCTCCGTCTATTTTTATTCTCAGACTTGAGTCTGTTTCAAAACAAGTTTGTCTTCACATGAAAACATCCAAAATGGAAAATGTTATATTGTGTTATGTAATATATAAGCAGAAGCCTTTGTTAAAAATGTCCCAGCTTACAACATAGACAGGTGGGCCTAGGGAAATTCTAAAACTACTAGGATTACTCAAGTGGCCTTGGCTGAAAAAGTCGAAAATGATTCGGCAAACGGGGCCTGCAGCCAATTATCTGCACGGACTGTTCGGGTTTGCTGACAGCCAGAGCTCAAGGCTGTCAGAATACAATAGCCAGGTGGGGGGAGGGGGGTAGTATATTCATCCATCCACACTCCAGGCTAAACAAAACTATTAGGCTGGGTGCACATCATTGCGAATTGGATGCTGAATCACTGCATCCAATTCGCAATAGCAGGAGATTTTGCCCGGCTCTCTATGGAGCCGGTTCACATATCTCAGCAGCGGGTCTGGAGCGTTTTGCAGAAGAACACTGTGCATTTTTTGGTCCATTTCAGGTTAGAATTAAGCCCAAAATTTGAGCTGAAATCGGACCTAAAACAGTGAAGCAGCATGCACCGGACTCCTGCTGCGAGACGGATCCGTCTTCGGTGTGAACCGAGCCTATGGCCAGCAAGTTTAAAGAACGAAAAAAAAAAAAAAAAAAAAAAAAAACGGACAGCCCAGGTCACAGGAGCTGTACTAACAATCCAATGTTAGTACAACAGTCTCCACTGCTGTTCTATTGTGTTCTGACAGGGGAACGCCCCCCCCCCCTGCCAGAACATTCCATGCGGTGCCCTCAGCCATTGGCTGAGAGTGCCGATTGGGAGCCAGTCGCCAGACCTTTTTCAGTCATTACCCTTCAACAGAAGCCAAATAGTAGGCTTCTGTCAGACTGGCTACCATACACAGGCAAAACGTCAGCCGGCTTCTATTGAACCGCTGATGCCGCCCGCCATTCCTAAGGCCCATCTGTAAGCTTTGTTTGGAAAGAGGTGTTTTCAGATTACTGAATGTATCCTTTATGATGTACAGGGTATACACAATTTGCTTTTGTGTTCAGCATTCAAACAGTTTCCCCCATCCACAAGCGAAGTGGATGGAGGAATTCTCCCAGACATGCTATTGGCTTCTGACAGCGGGGACTCCCTTACTGCAAGAACACACTGAACAGTGATGAAGCTGCTGATTAAGCCTCAGTTCACATATATGTGATGCGAGAAATGCAGCTAATCCTGTGCGTTTCCCACACTGCATTGAATCCCACAGCGCTTATGCAAGTGTCAATATTAAATTAACAACACCCCAAAACAGTTTTCAAAATGCAGTGCGATTACCTGAATCAAATTGCATGGATGTGAACACCTATGTGATGCAATTCTAGCGTGGCAAATAAAAGGGTCCTGCACTATTTTATAGTGGATGCGGTGCAATTTGAACCATACAAAATGAATAGGTTCAAATTGCACTGCAAAGAATGACATGTGATTTGAACAGGAATGTGGAGTGATTGCTGTCCACATCACATGTCGTTCCCCCCCACTGCACCAGTGTAAACCTAGGTCTAAAGGAAGTTTTCCAGCAGGACCATTTAACAGAAGCTAGTCTAAAAATTGGCTTCTGTCAAACCAGGGCTACACACAGATCAGAATTCATCCAGTCCCTGCTAAACCAGCCAATTTTCCATCCATGTGCCATGTATACTGTGTGTGCTCCATTCATGTGTGCTCTATTCATGTGTGCATGTGTTCCCTACTATCAATCTCAAATCAGCACCTCATGGAATTACAGTGCCTTAGCAGCACGGGGTACCTTGAAATGGGTATTACTGTGTGTGCAGTGGGGATCTTCTAGCACCTAGAGAGAAGGACCCGTCAGACTGGAAATGTCTATCCAATTCCGCCCTATTCCCAGTTTAATTTTACAGAGGGGAAACTAGGGCCAACATTCACAGTCCCTAAAACCCATCTCTGGGGAAAGGAAAAATGCTGCCTCTGCACTGTAAAGAATAAATGCTTATTTAGGTCTAGGAAAGGGCCACAAAAAACACACACACACACACACACACACACACACACACACACACACACACACACCTTTCTTACCTGATGCTCCGCTCCCCTGGCAGCCAGGGTTCGCCTTTATCCCCCACACACTGGTGGTGGACTGTCCTTTGATGTTCTCAAGGTCAGTACAGGACTGACTATGGGCTTTTTATTGTATTTTTTTTATTTTTTTATTGTATTAGAATTTATTTTTATTTTTTTTTTGGACAAATTTAAGAGATATATACAAATGGCAACATAAAAGATAACCTAAATAAAAAAAAATAAAAAATATTGTACTAGACGTCAGAGTCCTCATGGACTTACAGCCTGGACCACACTGTTTCTTTTTGTTTAAACAAACTTAATTGAGATGTCACTCAAACATCTCACACATCTCATAAAAGGTCAATTGCCAGTCTCCATTGGTGCAAGGCAGTGGATTGCCACACATTGCGCTTCCCCAACACACCACTGTGGACTGCGCAGGAACAGCTGCCCAATGCAGTCCCACCACATCTGGTGTGAACCAGCCCTAAATGAATCTGCTTTCATGTACCCTAGACCTAAACTAGTTAACCTTCCCAGCACTGGGGCAGCCGCATTGCAAGGGAGGATTTTTACATTCTCTGGAGTTCAAAATGTACCTTACATGCACTGCAGATGTCTGGAAAAAATAAATAAAAAGTACACACAAGGAAAAACTACAGGAACTAATTGTTTATGAAAACATTTCCACTTTGTCTGAAGTACAGCCATTCTATTTTCAAACACCATCCAAATATATAGCAACTATTCCGAATATAAACTTTCTATATGCAATGTAGACTAACTTTATATACAATAGACCTTCCAGTGGAGAACATGTATACGACTACCCACAGACAAGGCAGCCGTTGTAAACATGCAATTACGAGTCAATTATTTGACCACCTAAAATAAACCAAACAGTGGGCCCCCCACAAGCTTAATTGGATCATGCAGGGTACACAGATATTTGTGTTTTGCTCCTGACATGGGTTTAATAAACATTTCTGCAGGATTTGGATTAGCGTATTTGAAGTCTGAATTGGGTGATGTGATGACGGTAAAAAATATCAAGGCGAAGCTTCCAGGTACATGGAGTGTGCATAAGTATTGGGTATGATCATTTGATAATCTTAACAGGAACCCCAATTAAAAACAACAAACAAATTTTTTATATTGTTGAACGCTCAGTCTTGCGGAGCAGAAAAGGACGTGCCATAAACAAGACTTAGGCAGGCCATAGATGGGTCAGATTTCAAAAGAATTTTCTTTCGAAGATCTTATCTAAGAATTTCCGTTCGTATTTTGCACCATTAGTGGGCTGCAGCAACAGCCGATATTCCTGCAGCAATCAAATTTGAGTAATTGGACATGTTGGAAATTTTTTGAAAAACAAACGATTTTCTAATCAATGATGGGAGAATCGTGTGAGAAATGTAAATCGAAAAAGAAATGAGCATGTGCAAGAAAAGAAAAATACCCAGAAAGAAAAGAAGAGTCCCAGCCACAAAAATTATTTTCTGTAGCAGCACGAGGTGAAATTGAAGGCTTGGTTGGCCGAATTTGAATTTCGAAAACAATGGTGGCACCATCGGATCACAAAAGGCACAAATTTTCTGATTTTCAAAAGAAAATTCTTTCAAATTTCGACCATGTATGGCCAGCCTTGATGTGAAACCAAAGTTTTGTGGTCACAAACCGTGAGCAGGCAGGCTCTTTATTGCAGAAGAGACATGCAATGTCTCTTCTGCAATTAAGTACACAGAGATAGATAATATATATATATATATATATTATTTTTATATTTATTTTTTTTTGTGTACAATATAGCTGGTTCAGCCACCCCCCTCCCCCCATCAGACCACCTACACCTACCTGGCCATTCACTGCCTTCTACGACAGCTCAGCTTATGTCACCATAATAGTACCTGTGTGACAGGATGACGGACTCCTGCATATGGAGTCATCCTGCACCAACCAAAAGACAAAGACCGGCATACAGTGTATACATATATAACCATAGGTTCACACTTGTTCAGGTTTGTGGCCCGCGTCTGTGCGGGCACGGCAGCCCATTCATTTGAATGGGCTGCTGTGCCTACATTTCATGCTAAATATATATATATATATATATATATATATATATATATATATATATATATATATATATATAAAATAAATAAAGGAGGGAAAAAAATGGAGCTTGCACCATTTTCAATACGTGGGTGCACCATGCAATTTCCCTGTGGTTCCTGCAAATAAGCTGTGGGTCAAGATGCGTGGGGGTGCCATTAAGAATTACTGGGAGCCCCGCCTATAAAAAGTAGCGTGTGTTGGTTGCGGGTTTGGGAACAGCTGCGTTTCCCCCCACGCAAAAAATAATTATTCAGTGTTGTAATGAGCCAGCAGCCCTATGGGGCCCCTCAAGTCTGCAGCCCAGGGCAGCTGCCTGTTATGCCCTTGTCATGATCCATCATTACTTCTAATAAAAAGAATAGGCTCTCACAGAGGCTTCCTACTGTGTAGACCTGAATGAACCTTCCTCATCAAAAAAGCAGGCATTACTATCAGTACATGCTATACTTAAGTACAAGCAATGAGTTACATGATTAGCCATTGTAAGTTCCTACAGAAAACAAACAGCAGACGTCTTCCAGAGAAACATCTGCCTGCCTATACCCATTTTAAATCTCACCACACACTGTACAATTTTTCTGTACAATCGCCTTCAGATCTACCGACAACTATGTAGTGCAAGTGCATGCCTAACTGGATACAGATTGGATAGTTTAGGTAGGTAAACCAAAAAGTTGTTTGTACAGTCCAGATTGTAATGTGACTTTAATGCCTGGTACACACGATGAGAATATCGGACGAATGAACGTCTGTTTTTTTTTTTTTTTTTTTTGCATGCTCTTCTCAGATCGAAAATGAAAAGTTTACTAAATTGAAAAAAACTTACAACAGAATACAACATTTGGAAGTAATGTGTTGTAGTGTATTTTCGAACGACAACTGTACAAATTAAAAATGGAAATTGTACGATCTGGTATAGTACGAGAACATTTTTAGTGCTTATCCCAACAGATGCCAATCAGTGGACCCAACAGAACACCAACTACAGTCATGACTAGAAACAAAAGTTTGTTTTCAGATCCTAAAAATAAAAAACACACAAACACCTAAAACGCCACAAACTGTCAAAGGCTACGTGTGCTGCAGAGGTTTAGTTTCCACAAAACTTTTACAATGTATCAGCATAGCACAATCATTTACAATTCACCTCATACACACAATAAAAAAAACTCAAAAACAAGAAAACAAGAGCGTTTGGTCTTTAATGTACTTAAAAACAATCCAAGTAGGTCTAATACCCTGCAATGTTTGGCATACAGTACAAGTAGGTCACATTTCCAGTGTTTTATTTGAACTTTTAGCTCCAGGAATAGTACAGTACCCTGAATTGTATGATCAATGGAGAAAACTAATCAGTAGTATGTATGGTGTATATATAGGGAATGTAGGAGGCTTCTCCTAGTTCCTGCATCCAAGCCAACACCTAGCTGGGTACAGCAGCGGCCACTTCCTATTATTCCAAGCTGACAAGCATATCAGCCATCCACAGTTTGCAGCTTATTGGCCCATTTCAGAAGTTACCCAACACTTACTCTATATGTAAACCCTAACAGTACATTTACCTTATTTGCCCCCTGATGGTCTGTAAAATATACCAAGAGTTTTATCAGTTGAACAAGAAATAAATAGCCATTCATCCAACAGTCATCTTGGAAGCTGATAACAGCCCACAGGCAGAGAGCACAGGAAGTTATTAGTTAGTATTGTTCCCTGCTATCTACACGAGCTACAAAACACCAACGCAGTTGTAGAGCAGATAGGGAGGTGTAATGTAGTCCTCTGTGTTAGGGTGACAATGGTCACCCCAGAAGAAGAAGTGTGTTGATGGCAGGGCTAACAGGGTAAAACAAAAAGGGGGGAAAAAAAGTGTAAAGAAAACAAATGCAGCCGCCACATTGAGCTTAGGTTCATACATATGCGGTGCCATTTATTGAGGTTTTTAGTTCAATTTCAAGAAACAAGCCCAGTGTGGGTTCAGTGCGATTCCAATGCGATTTGGAAACAGCTACAATTTTTTTCTCTCTGGAAATCAGCTCAGAAAGACACGATAGCCTGCTAGAAAAAACACTGGAATTGCTTAGTCTTTGAACACCTATGCATCAAACCACATCAAACAAGCACAGGATCCTTTTTAAAAAACGCATTGCTGAATATATGTGAACGGCCAAAATAAAAAGTAATGTAATTTCATCTGTCATGCGATTCCATGTGTTCTGGAACCCATACTAAATCACATCAGTGTGAACCAGGGCTGAAAGACTGGTAAGCTGCCATACTATCAAGTTTTGGGTTTAGATACACTTTAACTTTTTTTGCAAAATGTGTCATCACATGCTGAACAAGATACTGCTCATCATGAATCTGATAGGAGAAATTCCACTAGGCACAAAACTTATTGAAAAGTGTAGAGCTGAACTCCAGGAAAACGGACAGTCCTCCCATGCAGTGGGGCTATATAATGAGGGGTTAACTGCTCCTTTCTGTCTAGGCACGGGTACATTCCAGCTGCTGCATTATAACGTGTGGTCCAGCCAGGTCAGTGCAGTGATGATGTACCCGACTTGGTGTACGGCACGGTTCACTTTTTAATTTTCTTTAAAAGGAACTTTATTGAAATGTCACACAGACAACTCATTAAGTTCAACTAGCCACTGGATGGTGTGAGACGGTTGATTGCCCCACACTGCACTGTGCTGTGCTGAACAAAAACAATACTGAACGCAGTACTTTATTTCACCATACACCACCACAACACAGTGGTGTGAACTGGGCACACAAGAAACATGGCATTTTGACTTGTCCTGGTGGTGGGACTGCATTGGAATAGCTGAAGGTGTTGTAAATATACCTTAAAGGATAAGTTCACCTTTAAAAAAAAAAAATATTATATATATATATATATATATATATAATGCATATATATATATATTATATATTATTTATATATTATATATATATATATATATATAAAACAAATGCACATATGTGTTTATTTTTTAACTTGGATCCTGTAAAGCCATGCAGGACACCTGCAGACTTCTCAGTGTATCTGTGTGCCCATACCGTATGGGCAGGCAGATACACATTGACAGGAAGAGACAATGACATAACTAGAGCGCTCAACAGCACCCTGGTACCCTGGTAGTTCATTGAGCACTACAAGCCATTAGCTACAAAGGCCGTCTGTACTTGTAGTTTGCCATTTACAGAACTCTTTTTTTTTCTTCAAAATAGTGACAGCAAGTGGGGGGGGGGGGGTTGCTGTCAGTAAAGGCAACGGCGTGGGTAGAGGCTGCAGGAGTGGGAACATGTTCCCAAAGATGAACTTATCCTTTAAAGCACTTTGACTTTTCTCAGATAGGTTCATCCAAGCTGCTAGACAAGCCCCTGCAATCCGGCGGTTTAAGGTCTTCTGATGTCCTTAAGACCAATGCAGGAACCAGAGCCCCGCACTGGCCACAAGGATGCCAGGGGACCGTTCAGAGTTGTCTGCTAGATGAGCGAAAGATCAGGTAAGTAAGAGCTCATTTACATTAGCAGCAGCCCCTGCCTCCCCTCTGAAAAGTGATCCACAGAGGTGGATCAGAGAGTGACTGACATGTAGTTGGCATCTGTTTAAACCATTAAAGCCCAACTCCGGGCAAAAAAAAAAAAAAAAGTTTTACCATGTAATGGGACTGTACCTGCACTGCACACGTCAACTGCTTGTTATGTCTATGGGGTAAAGAAAAAGCTTAAGCCTAGTACACACTATCAGTTCAGTAAACAACAGCTCAGGTCAGAGCTGCTGTACGAACAATCTGATGTTAGTACAGCAATCTCCCCCACTAAGCTATTGGGCCCCGCCAGAACACTCCGGCCATTGGCTGAGAGCGCTGATCGGGAGCTGGTTGTGGCTGCTGGTTTTCCAGCATGCTTGTATGACAGAAGCCGACCCAGCTGCCATACACAGGGGCGGAATGTCGGCTGTTTTTTATTGAACTGACTGATGTTGCCTGGCATTCGACCCATGTGTACTAGGCTTTATACTCACCCACCATCCAGTGGTGGACTGTTCCTGGCCTACAGAGACCGCACTGGGCTTGAAGACGTCAGGAACAGTCCACAACTCAAGACTGCTTGAGTGCAGGGGTGCCAGACTGGTCTTGTGCTGGGCATCGAAAAGATCAGGTAAGTTTCCACACTCCAATACCCTAGAGAAAATTGAGCAGGTGACCTATGCAGTGTGCGTATGAACCCACTACATGGGGAAAAAAATTGCCTTGAGAGGAGCTTTTAAAGTCCACTACGCTCATGGGTCATCAATAGCAAAACTATAATGGGGGTAACATTTGAATGCAATGTACAAACCTCTCTGGCCACTGTGTTGGGATTAGAGGGGGCAGTAAAACTGTGACCTATTCTTACCACAAGTGTAGTAGGTGTATGTATGAATGAGAGTTAGGGACTTTTAATTGTAAGCCCCTCAGGGGAATGGACTAATGTGAATGAACAATATATATGTAAAGTTACTAAACCCTATTTATTTATTTTTAAAATAACAAAACATCATACTTACCTCCACTGTGCAGTTAATTTTGCCCCGAACTTGTCTTCTAGTCCCCTGGCGGCACTCGCGGCTCCTCCTGGCATCTGGAAACCACCCTAGGAGAAGTGCTCTCCCAGGGGGTTAACTGTGTGGGTGCACTCCAGGTCCAGCATTTGCCAGCTCCCGTGTTATTGGATTTGATTGACAGCAGCGGGAGCCAATGGCTGTGCTGCTATCAATCTATCCAATCAAGATCCGAGAACCCCAGCCAGAGAGGTAGAGCACGTCTCTGGCGGGGGAATGAACAGGCTCGGGTGAGTAAAACAGGGGGGGGGCCAGGGGGGCTGCTGAGTGACAGAAGTTTTTTTCACCTTAAAGCATAGAATGCCTTAAGGTGAAAAAAAAAAACAAGGGTTTACAACCCCTTTAAGTACCTATAATAATATTATTTGTTGTTGTTAATAACCAACAACAGTGAAGGAGCCCTAGAAGTGCCTAGAAGTGAATAATAATAATAAATTATAAATAGTGAAGGAGCCCTGGAAGTGCCCCCCATCCCCTACACAGAAGTGAATTATAAATTATAAAAAGTGAAGGAGTCCTGAAAGTGCCCCCCATCCCCATACAAAGAAGTAAATAATAATAAATAAAATAGTAAAGGAGCCCTAGAAGGGCCCCCTGTCCCCTGCACAGAAGTGAATAATAAATAAATAGTGAAGGAGCCCTAGAAGGGCTCTCTAATCCCTTGCACAGAAGTGAATAATAATAATAATAATAATAATAATAATAATAATAAAGGAGCCCTAGAAGTGCACAGAAGTGAATAAATAATAATAATAATAGTAGTGAAGTGCACAGAAGTGAATAATAATAATAAAATAATAATAATAGTGAAGGAGCCCTATAAGTGCATGGAAGTGAAGAATAATAATAATAGTGAAGTGCACACAAGTGAATAATAATAATAATAAATAATAATAGTAAAGGAGACCTAGAAGTGCACCGAAGTGAATAATAATAATAAATAATAATAGTGAAGGAGCCCTAGAAGTGCACAGAAGTGAATAAATAATAATAATAATAGTAGTGAAGTGCACCGAAGTGAATAATAATAATAATAAATAATAATAAATAATAATAATAGTGAAGGAGCCCTATAAGTGCATGGAAGTGAATAATAATAATAGTGAAGTGCACAGAAGTGAATAATAATAATAATAATAATAAATAATAATAGTGAAGGAGACCTAGAAGTGCACAGAAGTGAATAATAATAATAGTGAAGTGCACAGAAGTGAATAATAATAATAGTGAAGTGCACAGAAGTGAATAATAATAATAGTGAAGTGCACAGAAGTGAATAATAATAATAGTGAAGTGCACAGAAGTGAATAACATTATTATTAATAATAAATAACAGTGAAGTGAATATTATTGTTATTATTAATAATAAATAACAGTGAAGTGTACAGAAGTGAATAATATCAATAATAATAATAAACAATAAAGTGAATAATAATAAACAGTGAAGTGTACAGAAGTGAATAATAATAAACAGTGAAGTGTACAGAAGTGAATAATATCATTAATAATAATAAATAACAGTAAAGTGAATAATAATAATAAACAGTGAAGTGTACAGAAGTGAATATCATTATTAATAATAATAAATAACAGTAAAGTGAATAATAATAATAACAGTGAAGTGCACAGAAGTGAATAATACTAATAGTGAAGTGGCCAGAAGTGGGTATCCCCCAATGTAGAGAGTTGGGGTGCCCCCTATGTACAGAGGACCCTTGTAGTTCTCTGGGGGGGTCCCAGCACTTCCTCCTCCATGGCTCACACTGTAATAAGTAAGTTGGATGTCCCCATGTCCCCTCTTACCACTTTATCCATCAGTTTCCACGTCTTCTCCACGGTCCTCCTATCAGCCGCCGCCTGTTTCGGGGGTCCCACAACATCCTGGATGGCATCGATGAAGCCCAATATGCGGCCCTTGCGGGGGTTGGCGCTGCGGGCCCCCGGGAGACGCCCGGTCAGGGGCCCAGCACTGCTCGTACTATTACTGCTGCTACTGCTGGCCATGGTCGGCGAGGCAGAGATGGTTGGGGAAGGAGAGATGGTTGGGGAGGGAGAGGCGGCCGCAGGCTGACTCCCCACAAGGACACAAAGGACGGGGCCGTCCAGAGCTCCAGACACCAATGTTCCTCCACACACCAATCCCCGCTCACTCTCCGGACAGGCGCCCCTTCCACTCCGCACTCCACACTCCGCTGCTGGGCTTTCCAAACTCCGCGTCCCCTCTCTTCCCTGATCATAGGAGCCGCAGGCTGGGCTGGTGAGATCACCGGAGGAGGAGGCGGAGGGGAGGAGCGGAGCTCACTGACTGCTTCACTAGTCTAATACACCGAGACACTCACTCCGGCCTCCCCCGCATCCCTTTAGACGTTCCTCCGCTCTGTCCGGAGCCCACACGCTACACTACAGGAGAGAGGCATCCCCACTGCTTACCCAGGGGAGCTCGTCTCCCTTCCATCATCCAATCGGGGCCAAGGAAACAGGCTGCTTCCATGGTTGGCCACTCTTTTCACCAGGATCACTAAACCAAGGGAAAGTTCCCTTCTAAAGTGAACAGCCTATTTGCCTTTAGGCTGGATTCACACCTATGCATTTTTTGTGCTTTTTGCATTTTGCAGATTTGCACTACAGGACGTGTTCCATAGGAAACCATGTTAAATGGACTGTAGTGCAAATCTGTACAATGCAAAAAGCACTAAAAATGCATAGATGTGAATCCAGCGTAAGCCAACTTCTAGGAATCCATGGCTCAATTGTATTCGGAGTGCTAGGCAGTCACACAATGTAACCAGGAGGGGAATAGGCTGGTGAGTAGGGATCAGCTCAGGTGTGTTTTCACATATAAATATATAGAAAAGAAGGGATGGCGCACCGACTTTGTGCATTACCAAAATTATTTTAATAAAAGTAAAACAGCAATGGTTATACTCGCATAGAAACGTGCTATACAAGCATATCAGTTTTGCATCTTGTTCAGTCTATTGTTTTGATGCCTTTGTTAAGTGTGTCTGTGTCGTAACAATTTCCCTTTGGGATTAATAAATTATTCTGTATCAAGGCAACAGGAATAGCGAACGGCATCTCTTGGGTCTATAGTTGGAACCAAAGATGTCGGAGTACCAGACGGTATTGCAGGGTGGCTAACACGTTTCGAGGGAGGACACTCTTCCTCAGAGCCAAAGTGATGAATGTTTGGCTCTGAAAAAGACAGTCCTCCCTCGAAACGCATTAGCCACCCTGCAATACCGTCTGGTCCTCCGACATCTTTAGGTTCCAACTATAGACACAAGAGATGCCGTTCGCTATTCCTGTTGCCTTGATACAGAATAATTTATTAATCCCAAAGGGAAATTGTTACGACACAGACACACTTAACAAAGACAACACAACATCACAAGAAAAGACTGAACAAGATGCAAAACCGATATGCTTGTGTGGCACCGGGCTCCTGACGAGCACGCACTGTGTTTTGTAAATTTAATGTTCCTGGAACCACAGTTGGTTTTTAGGGTTAATTATACCAAATTATGGTTACAGTACCAGTCTGGCTGGATTGCACTGGGTTCTGCTTGGCCATAGGTGTCGCAGTGAATAATAATAGAACGCAGTTTGGCTGGGCGCATTGAGTGCCAATCTCTCTCGGAACCAACCAGTGAGAGTGTCGTCTTGCTGTGCATTCTAGGAGAGGGTACTTAAGGTACTGAGATCACGTGCTTCTGGGTTCCGGTCCAGAAGATCTTTCTGTCTGTTTGGTCCTGGTCCTCCTGACTAGCCCCCATGGCTCTCATGGCCTGGGGTGCGGATGCATCCAATTCCAAGTCTTGGGGCTGGCTAGCTCGGGGCAAAGTAACTGGAAGGAGGATTCCAAGGTGGTCCGGTGCCGTCTCATCTTTGGAGAGGCCCAGCAACTGAGAATGCAACCAGGGGAGGACTCTTCGGGAGAGGGCCACACACAAGACTGGTTCCTCAGCAAGAGCCTGCAAGCTAAGTTGAAAGACACCAAGTAAATCTACACTCGTATGGTATCACCGGACCGGGTGCAAGATACTGGTAACGTATGATGTCTCTCTAAGTTTGTCTACATCCTTCAGTTACAACCAAGTCTGTGGCAGAGACTTTATTCACAAGTTCTACAACCAAGTCTGTGGCAGAGACTTTGCTCTATTTGAACACTCTACCGGCTGCTAGGCCTAGTGAGAGGAGGTTTA
This sequence comes from Lithobates sylvaticus, assembly GCA_028564925.1. Classification (NCBI taxonomy): domain Eukaryota; kingdom Metazoa; phylum Chordata; class Amphibia; order Anura; family Ranidae; genus Lithobates; species Lithobates sylvaticus. The sequence continues at coordinate 368,257,200 of CM053027.1, forward strand.
TCCAATCGCTGTGAAAAGTTGTGAATGGCTATTCTCTGGATCCTATACTGAGAGACTTTCAGTTTTGAGCAGTTCCAAAGAGTACCTGAAATTCCTACCTAAACCCTCTATCCTTCATCCAGAGACTGTGTTTTGTCTACCCTTTTTTGCAAATAAAAATCCCAAAGCGGATCCAGTGTCAGTTTCTGCAATTCTTGGGCCATCTACCTCGGGAAACCCCTAGAGACACACAAGGTCAAGAAGGTAACGGTAAGCCCAAATCAAACCAGCAGCTCCTTCGGGGGTTAGTGCTACACTTGTATACGACATTTCTATGCGAGTATAAAAATTGCTGTTTTACTTTTATTAAAATACTTTTGGTAATGCACAAGGTCGGTGCGCCCTCCCTTCTTTTCTATATGTTTCAGTTCCAAGGACACCCATTGTTCTGAGGAGGGCAGCAAGACCATTGACATTCTATACAAAAGGGTTGACTGCACCACACATCCCGAGACCAAGCACGCAAGTGCCAGGAGAATTGTTTTTTGGAGTGTTTTTACCCAAGTCTGAACCCACCCACTGAGCCCCCCCCCCCCCCCCCCCAAGAGGATGGCACTGGACTGGGCCAAACAGGCATTCTCCACCCTACAGCTGCATGTATATATTGCCCATTCTATACATTCAGTTGCAGGACAGGGAATGGAGATACTGTATACACTGATCAGTGGCAGCTGGTGCTTTATTGTGCTTTTATTGCTTTATTGTCTTGTACCCCATCCAGGTGGCGGCTTCCCTCCCTGTGTCTCCTCCCGGGTCCCCACGTTTGCTTCTCCTCCTGGCCAATCAGAAGTTAGGACTTGCGGCCAATGGGGGTCTTAGGATCCACAGATAGCCCACTATACACTCCCATTGTATACAGTACATGCAGCTGCAGGGCAGGGAATACCCTGGCCACAGATAATCCACTATACACTCCCATTGTATACAGTACACATGGCTGCAGGACAGGGAATGCCCTGGCCAAAGATAATCCACTATACACTCCCATTGTATACACGTGGCTGTAGGGCAGGGAATGCCCTGGCCATAGGGTTGCCAGCTGTCTGGGATTCACCTGGGCAGTCTGGGTTTCAAATCATGTGTCCTGGTTTCAGTCCACCTGAAACCCGGACACATTATTCAAACAGGAATGTGTCTCGGAATAGGGCCTGACAGGAGGGTGAGGGGGCACTATGCGCACCATATTACTATTATATTTGGAGTGCCCATAGGTGTCCCAAGTCTGTTACAATTGACATGGACATTCACTGTACTGTTCATTTAAGCACAAGAGACTCCATTTTGTTTTCACTGTTGAAATGTGTTCTGTAACCTTCACCTAACACACAGACACATCTCCTCTAGAAACTCTCTACTCCCCCCTCCCCTATCAATGTTATACTTTTGCAATTGTCCTATTCGCTGGCTTTTAATAATATATTTCTATTTGTTAGCTTTTAATAACGTATTTCTATTTGTTCGTTTTTAATAACATCTCACACCACCCCTTTCTTGAGTAACGTGTGTGTGTGTTAATGTGTTTGTGTCCCCCTTCACGGGTTGGACTGTGTGTGGATAGGGAGAATCCTCTGCAGTTCCCTGCATTGACTCCTTGTGGGCGACCTGGGTCAGAGGCACATGGTAGGGTCAGATAAAACTCACAGAGAAGAGACGAGGAGGGTCTCTTAATGAGTGTTTTGTCTATTGTCATAAATCCCTTCTATCCACGTAGATAAGTGGAGACTATTCTTGTAAATCTGCAGATCTGCTGTACTATTTGTTTTAGAGGCAAGAGGGTATAGGCACAAGTAGAGAAGACTGGCCAGTCATTATGGGCATTAAATTAATTAAGGGAATAAAGGGTGAGAGGCCTTCAGATAATGCCCAGCGCAAGATGAGGGCTAGAGAATATATGAACCGAAGGTACGGTTACGCTTATACTGAGCCCCTAGATAAATGGGTAGAATGGACAAAGGGAACAGCTAAACCTTTAAAATCTGAAGGGACTTTTGATTTACAAGTATGGCAAACTTTTCTGCACGATTATGGCCCACTACCGTGCAGTGAAGGAATGTGGAGAATAGCTTGCACATGGGAGACAGAAGCTAAAGTAGCAAATCAAACTGGCTTGACGGAGATGTTTAATAAAAGTACTGCCCAAATATACTACGTTTGGCCAGAAGACTCTGTAGAAGAGGACCCCCCGCCAGTTTGGCTTTAAGGGGTCCACCCACAAAAGAAAAAGAATTAGATTACATGGAACACACAAAAGATGAGCTGGGCAATATAGTAGAGAGCAGAGGTTTAACAGTCCCATATCAACCTACAAAGAGAGATTTAGCTTGTATCCTAGAATCTTCTGATGCTGTTAACACTAAGTCTCAAATTAAATGGCATGTACCTTTTAGGCCCCAAGATATGAGAGCTATATTAGAGGGATTGGGAGATCCTAGAAAGAATCAAATTGGGTTTGCAAACAAACTTAGTGCTGCACAGGAAGCATATGAGGCGTCTGCTACTGACATTCATCAGCTTCTTATTAAAGCAGTGGGAAGCAACATGTCTGGCTATATACTTAAAGAATGTGGTGTAGACATCAAAAATTTAGGTAAGATGGTTAGTGGACGGGAGGTTTGTGAGAAATTGAAGGAAAAATTGCCCCAAATATATGGACAAACCAGACATGCTGAATTTATGAATGCTAAGCAAGGGAAAGAGGAAGCAGCAGGGGCTTATTGGAGGTGGTTAAGCGATATGGCTGAGGAAGCAGGCATTAAAATAGAGGAAGAGAAGGCAGGAGAAACTGCAAGTCCATCTACACAACTGGTGAAACAAAGGTTTCTTGATGGTTTAATACCCCAGTTGGAAGAAAAGTTGTTCACAGCAAGGCCTAAGGCAGGCAATATGTCTATTCGAGATGTCCTGCCTATCCTGTTATCCATAGAAAACAGGATTAACCAAAAAGACAGCAAACCCAAGGTTATGTACATGGGGAAGCAGAGAGGAAGAGGCAAAGGCAATTTCAGAAATCATGGCAATCGGGGACCAATTATATGCTACAATTGTGATGGGGAAGGACACATAGCTAAATTCTGCCATCTTCCTGACCGTAGACTGGAAAAGAGCTTAGAGGCACCTCATGCTGATCCCAGTACAAAAGCAGTGGATCAGGCATAGGAAAATGGCATACCAGTATCAATCACGTTAAATAGGGGAGACAATGGTCCCGAGGCCAGAGTAAAAGTATTTTTACAAGAACTCCCCTATCCTGGAGGAGAAACAGAATTAACCTGTTTAATCGATACTGGTGCAAGCCAAAGTGTTTTTAATATAGAGGACTTACCTCCAGGATTATTATCTACAAATGTTATCTCTGGTGTTGGCATAACCGGAACCTCTACTGATTTGGTTGAGTCAAAGCCACTTAAACTCAGGCTAGGACAGCAAACAGAAATTGTCACTAAAGTGTTAGTTTCAGACACAGTTCCTACCAATCTTTTGGGAGCTGACATTTTGAACCAAATTTTAGCAAGCATAGACTACACTCCTACAGGAGTCCAAGTGGTCAGTAGTCTGTCAGGAGAGGTTTTAAATTCTGCCTGTGGAGTATTTTTAATCCAAGACTCCACTCCGCAATTTCCACCATAATTGAAAGTGATTCCCGCTGAATTATGGGCCACCAGCAAATATGATTTAGGTCTGCTGGATTGCACCCCAGTCATGATAAAAATTAAACCAGGAGCCCATCTCCCACAGATTAAACAGTACCCACTAAGTATTGCTCAAACTGAGGGGGATAAAGGATCAAATCACTCAACTGAAAGCAGCACGGGTGTCAGGTCACCCTGAGGCTAGGTGACAGATGCACACCGTTGGGATCAGGAGTGCACCGCAAGGTAGTGGACCCTATGGCTGACTGCAGTGGACGGGAGTCCAGGTGATCCGGAACATGGGGCCGCTGGACACCAAGACGGATCCCACCGGGGTTAGAGCATAAGATTCCCTGGGGCGTGGAGTCTAAGAGCCAGCTGGTGTTCACCAGAGCCTCGAGTGGTGAGGATGGACTGGGCTGCAACTGGCTCCAGGTCGCGACCCCCAGGGTCCCCCAGCTCACACCCACAGTAGGCAACAGGAGGACAGGGATAGTGAGGGATAAGCCAAGGTCGGGGCCACAAGCAGAAACGGACAACAAGGTACACGCCAAGGTTCAGGGTCACAAGCAAACAGGGATAGTCAGGGACACGCCAGAGGGTCAGGGTCACAGCCAAACAATGATAGTCAGGGACACGCCAAAGTCGGTAACAGGACACTGAATAGCACACAGCTGGTAACAGAAAGCCAAACACACAAAGGTTGATCAGCAGGGTTGGCCTGCAGTGCACAGGTTAATATAGAGTCCTGTGATAGGAGCTAGGGTGGAGCCCTGCCAGAGGAGGGATATAAAAGCAGTCAGGTGATGGTCGGTTGGTGTCTAGAGATGAACACATGGAAACAGGTAAGCAGACAACTCTATTGCTTAACCATGACAACGGGTTGTTGTACCAATTAAGTCCCAAGTCAATACCCCCCCTGTTCCCAATTGCAAAGAAGGCAGACAAGAAGGGTGGGCAGGTGACATACGGCATGGTGCATGATTTGAGAGCCATTAACAATATAATTGAGGCAGATACCCCGATCGCGCCCAACCCCCACACTTTACTAAGTGGAATACCTGCATACAGCACTTGCTTTACAGTGATTGATCTTGCAAATGCTTTTTTTTTCGGTGCCCCTGCACCCAGATTGCTGGCACCTTTTTTCATTTACCCATGACGCCCAAAAGTTAGCATGGACAAGATTGCCCCAAGACTGTGTGAGTAGCCCCTCTGAATATAATACTGCGTTAAAGCAAGTATTGGACCAATGGTCCCCCTCACACCCAAACACAGTTTTGCTTCAGTACATAGGACGATTTGCTTATTTGTTCTGATACAAAGGACATTTGTAGCAGAGAAACAGTAAGCCTTCTCATGTTTCTCTATAACAATAACAACAAAGTTAGCAAAGATAAGCTACAATACTGCCAAGAGAAAGTGATCTTCCTGGGTCACTGCATTTCACATGGAATCCGTCACCTAACCCCAGATCGAATTAAAACTCTACAAAAATTTGAAAAGCCAAGAAATGTACGGCAACTACGTGCCTTCCTGGGGTTAGTGGGATATTGTAGGGACTGGATTCCAAATGCATCAGAACTTATGGCTCCTCTATATGAGGCTACCACTAGAAACCCTTTCAACCTCACATGGGACAATGAATTGCAGATGAAGGAGCTTAATAAAATTTTGTCTGAAGCTCCCGCCATTGGACTTCCTCACCAGGGCTGGCCCAAGACATTGTGCTGCCTGGGCCCAAGAATGAAATGCCCCCCCCCCCCCAAAAAATAAAATCCTACGCCCATCCAACAAAGAGACATGCCCCCTCCAGCAAAGAGACATGCCCCCCCAGCAAAGAGACATGCCCCTCCAGCAAAGAGACATGCCCCTCCAGCAAAGAGACATGTCCAAAAACATCAGCTCACAGGTTTATGAATTGTGTAGCACCACAAAATCTACCCCCTTTCTCTCCTCTGCCACCAACCAGCTACGCTCTGATCCCAGCTCAGTGATGCAACATTCTGCAACAGCAGCGCTGCAGTGGTGGCTAGGGTGACCACATTTCCAAACGGCCATTCAGGGATACCCCCCTTCCTTCCCAAAAAAAGATGAGGGGGGGGGGGATGTAGTCTCGGGTTGACAGAGAATTCGGCAGCGGGTAATTTGTCGGGCGAATGGCTGGTGTTGGCACTTAAATCATCCTAACATTATGATTGATATGGTGTCAGGATGATCAAATCACATTATTTATATTATTACATTGTAGTATATAATGAAATAGTTCAACTCACCATAATGAAGAATCAGTGGGAGCCCCAAGCTTGTCACTTGCCACCGTTGCCTGCCACCAGATGCAGTGTGCCAATTGCCATCCACAGCTGTGTCACTTGCCACCTATAGCCTGCCACCAGTTGCAGCTGTGCCACTGGCCACCCATAGCCTGCCACAAGATTTAGCGTGTCACTTGTCACCATTACCTGTCATCAGATGCAGCTTGTCACTTGTCACCATTGCCGGTCACCAGATGCAGCCTGTCACTTGTCACCATTACCTGTCACCAGATGCAGCCTGTCACTTGTCACCATTGCCTGTCACCAGATGCAGCGTGACACTTGTCACCAATGCCTGTTCTCTCTCTCCACACACACAGCCGCTCTGATCTCATGCTTTTCTGCTGCCTTCTAATAGAAGGGGGAATGGGCAGGAAACATCAGAGTCCTCTTCTGATGGCGGCACCTCGAGGGGGGAGGAGGCAGACAGCACAGTTTCTGTTCCTCGGACTGCTCGCCGCTCCTAACATTTGCTGAGGAGAACATACAGGGAGGAGGTGGGTGGAGCTAGCGGAGGAGGAAGTTAAATCCGCAATGAATGGTGGGGCTCTCTCTCCTTCTCTCCTGACATCACTGGTTGCTAAACACAAGGCGGGCCTCAGCTAGCAACTGGTTTGGGCGGGGATGCAGGGGCCGCTGGTGAGACCCTTGAAGTGGGTCTAGCCACTGCGGCCAGTGACAGCTGCGATGCAGTGCAAGGATAACACTGCACACTAGATGGAGGGAACCTCAGGTCCTCAGGCAGTGTGCCCCTGTTGCTGCCCCTCTTAAAGTGCCTCCTGGGACCCATGGTAGGGCCGGCCCGGTTCCTGACTATACTAAACTTTCTCATTGTTCTGTCATGAAGTCAATGGATTTGCTGCAGGTGTACTCACCCAGCTACATGGAGACAAACAGAGGCCTGTGATGTATGTATCAGCCTCATTAGACCCTATCATCAAAGGCTCCCCCAGTTGTATGCGAGCCATAGCAGCCTGCATTTTGCTGCTTTACAAAGTAATTGAGCTTGTACTAGATTCTGCTCTGATCCTGTATGTGCCACATGCAGTACAGGAAATCGTGAATCAAGTAAATACCAGACATGTGTCTGCCAGTAGATTTGAAAGGAAGATGCTACAAATGGTACTGATGTAGAATCTGAGAGTTTTTCTTATGATTGTATGACTCTGATGGAGGTAGAAAGGGCCTCCGTCACACCAGCAAATGATGAGCCCTTATCAGATTGTGACACACACTTATTTGTAGATGGTTCCAGATTTTACACTGATGATGGTCAGCCACACACAGGGTTTGCTGTAACCACTACAGACACCATTTTACATCAGGAAGCATTGATACCCCAGATGTCAGCACAGGAAGCGGAGTTGTGTGCTGTAGTCAAAGCATGTCATCTCCTAGAGAATCAAAGGAGAAACATTTACACTGACAGCAGATATGCGTTTGGAATAGCTCACGATTTTGGGCCTATCTGGAAAGCACGGAACTTTCTGACTAGTGCAGGGAAGTCAGTGAGACATGCAAAACTCATACAGCGGCTATTTGAGGCCTTTCAGAAACCAGCAGAAATTCCCATCTTGAAGGTAAAAGGGCATGCAAGGGGAAATGACATGACAGCCAGAGGAAATGCTTTAGCGGACCAAACTGCAAAGGATGCTGCCCTTATGGCATTTGGAGTCACACCCACTGTAGGGGTCGCCCAGGTAGCGGGGACAGATCCCCCTGCTCTTGATGAGGGGAATGTGGAAACTCCAATTCAGTTGCAGAACCAGGCCCCTGATGAAGAGAAGGATAAGTGGATCAAATGTAATGCTACCCAAAATCAGCAGGGCCTGTGGAGCGCTGACAACAGGTGGTGTCTACCCAGGAGTTTGTACCCAGTTTTTGCACAACTGGCACATGGCGTCAGTCATCTTGCTAAGGGCGCGATGGTACTGACTGCTATAGCACCTGGATTTAGTGCATTTGCAGCCAGATTTTGTGCTTCATGTCTCACTTGTGCTCTGTACAATGCAGGGAGGCCTGTCCATGTTCCCCAAAGGCATTCTCCTAAGCCAGATTTCCCTTTCCAAAGAATTCAAATAGACTACATTCAGATGCCCAGAATAGGCACCTATGAGTACGCTTTATGTGTGTTGACATCAGTGGCGGCTGGTGCTCAAAATTTTTGGGGGGGCGCAAACAAACAGCCTCACTGTGCCCATCAAACGCTGCCACTGTGCCCATCAAACGCTGCCACTGTGCCCATCAAACGCTGCCACTGTGCCCATCAAACGCTGCCACTTTGCCCATCAAACGCTGCCACTGTGCCCATCAAACGCTGCCACTGTGTCCATCAAACGCTGCCACTGTGCCCATCAACGCTGCCACTGTGCCCCAAGTGCTGCCACTGTGCCCCAAGTTCTGCCATTGTGCCCCAAGTTCTGCCATTGTGCCCCAAGTTCTGCCATTGTGCCCCTTAAGTGCTGCCATTGTGCCCCAAGTTCTGCCACTGTGCCCCTCAAGTGCTGCCACTGTGCCCCTCAAGTGCTGCCACTGTGCCCCCTGCCTGCCCCTCTGCACTTACCTTGTCCCGGTGTGCAGCTGGTGACGGCGTCAGGCAACGAGCGGTGTCTCCGTCGGATGTCTTCTCCCGCGCTCCTCCTGTCTTCTTCTGCTGTGATTGGACGCTAGGTGATTGGACGCCTAGCGTCCAATCACAGCGCCTGTGACTTCAGCCAATCAGGTGACAGGTAACAGACCTGGCAACCTGATTGGCTGAGAGGCGGGTCTGTGTTAGGGAAGCGATGTATTCGCTTCCCTAACACAATACTGTGTAATCAGCACAGCCGTGCGCCTGCTGTTTACACTTAGGGAAGCCTATTAGAGCACACCGCTCTAATAGGGTCCCCTATTAGAGCTTAAAGCTCTAATAGGGGCGCTTCCAGCAACACCCCCCCCCCCCACTGTAATTCAGATGCCCGGCGCCCGATCAGGGGCCGGACACCTGAATAGGGGGCGGCAGCGGTGACAATAGATAGATTCATGCAATGCATGAATCTATCTATTGGTGATAGAGCGGTGCAGGAGAGGGGGGGCGGCGCTCCTGCGCCCTCTATGCACGCACCGCCACTGGTTGACATGTTCTCAAGTTGGCCCGAGTGCTGGCGGGTAGCTAAAGCAAATGCAAAAAAACAACAGCAAAGAAAATTTTGAATGAAATAGTTTGTAGATATGGAGTTCCTGAAACTATTGAGAGTGACAGAGGAACCCATTTTACTGGGGAAGTAATGAAAGAGGTAATGAAAGCCCTTCACATACAGCAAGCTTTCCATACACCTTATCATCCACAAAGTAGTGGTAAAGTTGAGAGACTTAATGGAATTTTGAAAAACAGATGTGCAAAAATTAAAGCAGATACAGGAAAAGAATGGGTGGAAGCTTTGCCATTAGCCCTATATTCTGTACGAACTACCCCTAAACAATCACATGGGCTGTCCCCCTATGAGATTTTATTTGGAGGGCCACCCAAAACAGGGCTATATTTTCCCCAACAGTTGCAGGCTTCTCACTCTAGTCTGTTAGAATATGTTCAGATTTTGCAAATAACATTGAATAAAATACATGAAGATGTTATTAAATCTATCCCCGACCCAGATTCTGTTTCAGGTATTCACAGAATCCAACCAAGTGAAGTGGTCAAGCGACACGTCAGAAAGCCACTAGAACCAAAATTTGATGGACCACATTCGGTTCGGAAAATGTCATTCTCTGCTGCAGAAAAGTGCTTGACATTTTCCGAACCAACTTTGGGCCCCGTATCTCGGGGCCACTTGGTGATATGAACCCCATCTTTGCATATGTTGTAGTGCTAGTTCCACTGGGTTTGCACACCAAGAGATACGGGGGCCCCAAAGTCGGTCAAATGTGTCCACCTGCAGCAATGTCATTTCAGGACCCTTTGGGTCCAGAGACCCCAAATTTTGGATGCATCTAGGAACCCTTAACTACCAAGTTTGAAGTTCGGGGGAGCTATGGCTGCAAATGGGCACAGTGAGGCATGCAAATGGGCACAGTGAGGCTGCAAATGGGCATTGTTGACCCTCTTTTCCACGTACAGTAGCTGCGCATATCTCACCCTAGGCTTATACTTGAGTCAATAACTTTTCCCAGTTTTTTTAGGTAAAATTAGGTGCCTCGGCTTATATTCGGGTCGGCTTATACTCGAGTATATACGGTATGTGGAAATAAAGCTTACGCCTGGCTTCCTACTAATGTTACAGGTACATGTTATATTGGGAATAGCACCTGCTTTGGCTGTTCACGAAGATACAGTGTGACCAAATCAAAGTCCAGAATACCCTTTAGTGTTCAAAAGAGAGCTGTTCACACAAGGTGACATGGCATGGTCATGGTTCCCTTCCTGGACAAGATGGGGAATTGAAGCAATGAAAAGAATAAATAATTACACTAGAATTGTAGATGAAATTATTAACCTTACTACCACTGATATAGGTTTATTAAGTGAAGAAATGGCTCAGATTAAAAAAGTAGTATTAGAGCACAGATTAACTCTAAATGATCTCACTGCAGCTCAAGGTGGGATGTGTTATTCGCACTGACAGTTGTATATACATTTCTGATAATGAGACATTATTAAGGGGCATCTTGCTAAGATAAGAGAACTACAGAATAAGGCCAGAGATATTGCTAAAGATGGATGAAACCTCTTTAAGGGTTTAGGAGGTGTTGGTGACTTTTTATATGGCATAGCAACATGGTTACAGAAACTAGGCGCTTACATTGCGATGTTCCTATTTCTCATATTTGTCATTTACTTACTCATCAGGCTATGCCTCTGTGTGACTACCCGCTGTATCAACAAATGGTCCACCAGCCCTGATGAACCCATTATTGTGAGAAAGCTAGGAGAAAACTTAACAGGACGCTGTCTCTCTGCGCCAATGTAACAGGAGTTACCAGCAATCGGCTGAATGTAACGCGGATAATAATGGTGTCAAATAAACAAAAGGAGGGAAATGACATGGACATTCAGTGTATTGTTCATTTAAGCACAAGAGACTCCATTTTGTTCTCACTGTTGAAATGTGTTCTGTAACCTTCACCTAACATACAGACACATCTCCTCTAGAAACTCTCTACTCCCCCCTCCCCTACCAATGTTTTACTTTTGCAATTGTTCTATTCGCTAGCTTTTAATAATATATTTCTATTTGTTAGCTTTTATTAACGTATTTCTATTTGTTCGTTTTTAACATCTCACACCACCCCTTTCTTATCCATGTATAAAATAACATGTAATAATACATTTTGTCACTGAACAGACATTTTAAAACACAGTGATTGAGTCCTGTGAATCTGTTCCTGCAGCTGCAGTATTAACTATTATTTTAGAGTCCCAATCAGAAATTAGTCATAACACAATCCTATAGTGTGTACTAAAAAAAAAAAACAAAAAAAACATTTTTGCTGTGCTGAACTGTTTGGGTTTGGCTTGAAGGAACAGCGGCAACCCTACCTGGCCACAGATAATCCACTATACACTACCATTGTATACACACAGCTTCAGGACAGGGAATGCCCAGGCCAGAGTTAATTTGCTCATTATACATGTGGCTGCAGGATAGGGAATGCCCCAGCCACAGATAATTAGCCTAGTACACACACCCATTGTATACATGCAGCTGTAGGACAGGGAATGCCCCAGCCACAGATACTTAGTCCAGAATGTGCACCCATTGTGTGTATATATATATATATATACACACACACACACACACACACACACACACACACACACACACACACACACACACACACACATCATATAAATGTGGCTGCAGGAGAGGGAATGCCCCAGCCACAGATAGCCTACTATGCACACCCATCTTATACATGTTAGGCTACAGGACAGGGAATGCCCCAGCTGTAGATGATTGGCCCAGTACAGGTGACTAGGGTCCAAACAGCTACTGTAGTTGAGAACCTGAAATCCACACGTACTGACCTGACATAAAGCATATGTGGACCTTATTCTGGTCCTAGACTGCTACCTCTCTGATAGAGGCAAAGAAAACGCTCCCCAGATGGTGAATTCTAAAGCCCCATAGACACTAAGTTTTTCTACTGAGTTTTTTCCTTCAGATTTACTAAAACCATATAATATGAGGTCAAACCTTAGGAGTTTCAATTTGTATGCAATCAGGCAGGCCCTTCCACTACATGGTTTTGGTAAACCTGAAGGAAAAACTCAGCAGAAAAACTGGTAGTGTGTATGGGGCTTTAGGTGTGTAATTAGGTACTGAGGTGCTCCTCAGTGCACAGATAAGAATATTAGATTGACCACACACCTATTTTTTTAGCCTCTCAACCAGAATTCCTACAGAGGCTGCTGGGGGGTCCTTTCTAGATTAGTTAGTACAAAAAGCTGCCATAGACAGACCTAATCTCCAATACCTGCTGAATCAAACAAAATTCAAGCAATGGGTGGCCCTGTGTGCACCACCCGGCTCAACAAAACTACATTTTTTAAATCAACCTTTGTTAAAGGAGGTGGGTGGAAAACGGGCAACTGTACAGTGACTGTATCCAATTGTTGTCAAGGGGGAATTCACTCTGTTTAGTGTATATGGAGGAATTTATTAGATTTCCTCGTAGACTGAATAAGAGAAAACTATATGGGTACTGCTGGCCTAACTCCAGTGATTTCCATAGCTATCTGTTAGGAGTTCTTCCCACTGACCATCAATATAAGGGGTAATCTTCCCAACAATTACCAGTATAAGTGGGCTCTTTTCTGTTGACCACCAATAGAAGGGGGCACTACACTGGCCGTCAATGTAAGCGGGCACTACATTAATCACCAACATAAGGGGGCCCAAAAACGTTAGGGGACATTGAACTGACCACCGATGTAGGGGGACACTACACCGTTTATCAATATGGGGGGGGGGACACCACTGACCACCAATCTGACCACCAATCTGGGTGGATGCTAGACAGTGTCAGATGGGTGATTTACTTGCAACATTCCCCCCCCCCCCCCCCCACATTTCTTTCCCACTGATGTGTAACTAGTTGCTCATCAACAGAGCGTTGGAATTGCGTTTCCTGTCAACATTATTGCTAGTTTCAATCACCTCTAAAGCTGGGTACATGCCAACGATCGTCCGGTTTTCCTCAATGTTTCCCAGCAAGTTGAACCCAAACATGGTACTAAAAACAACAAAGGCTTTTTTTTTTTTTTTTTTTGACATAGAAAGGTTGTAGCTTAAATTAATGTTTGTTCTGATCATAGGCAGTCTTTTGTATCCATTTTTTTCAAAACAAAAATCATTAGTTCTGTTCACGTACGAGAAAAATATTGGAGTTTGTCCCTTCAGAAATTTTTGTTGGGAAAGTCCGAATTGGATGTCGAAAGTTGTGTACACACTATACGAAAATCAAACGATTGTTCCTCGTACAGACTTTTTCCTCCAATTTTGTTATAGTGTGTACCTGGCTTAGCTACAAATTGCTGAAGCAAAGTATTTGTAGCAAAGAACACCAACCCATTGCTGTAGAATTAGTTTAGCTTGTAGCAGCAACAAAATCGCTTCTTAGTGACAAATCAGTTCACCACTGATTCTAGAAATGTTGCAAAACTAACACGTTCAAACATACTACAAAATATATCCCCATGGGCAATAAGTTTAAAAGGCTGGAAGTAAAACCTGTGTGATTCATGGCCAATGTTAAACGAGCCATTATGAAGAAGAAAAGGGCATTTTAAAAATATAAAAACGAAGGAGCGCTTTCATTATTTGACAATTACAAAGAATGTAAACAATATATGTAAAAAGGCAAACAAAATTGCAAAAATTCTAAATGAAATTTGCGAAAGAGAATAATGAAGTGCTTGAAAAATTCTTTAACCACTTCAGCCCCGGAAGGATTTACCCCCTTCCTGACCAGAGCACTTTTTGCGATTCGGCACTGTATCTTTTAACTGACAATTGCGCATCGTGCAACGTTACACAAAATTTAGGTCCTTTTTTATTCCCAAAAATAGTGCTTTTTGGTGGTATTTGATCACCTTTACGCTATAAACAAAAAAAGAGCGACAATTTTGAAAAAAATGCAATATTTTTTACTTTTTGCTATAATAAACATCCCCAAAAAAAAATATATAAAAAAATATTTTTTTCCTCAGTTTAGGCCGATATGTATTCTTCTACATATTTTTGGTAAAACAAAAATCTCAATAAGCGTATATTGATTGGTTTGCGCAAAAGTTATAGCGTCTACATAAAAGGAAATAGATTTATGGCATTTTTATTATTATTTTTTTTTTATTAATAATGGTGGCGATCTGTGACTTTTATCGTGACTGCGACATTATGGCGGACACATCGGACACTTTTGACACTATTTTGGGACCATTGTCATTTATACAGTGATCAGTGCTATAAAAAGGCACTGATTACTGTGTAAATGACACTGGCAGGGGAGGGGTTGAACACTAGGGGGCAATCAAGGGGTTAAGTGTGTCCTAGAGAGTGATACTAACTGTGGGGGGATGGGCTACCAGTGATATGACAGCGATCACTGCTCCCGATGACAGGGAGCAGTAGATCCCTGTCATGTCACTAGGCAGAACGGGGAAATGCCTTGTTTGAATAGGGATCTCCCTGTTATGATCGCAGGCCCCCGGCGGACATCGAGTCACACCGACTAGCCCCACAAATTAAAGGGGATGTACAGGTACGCCCATTTGTCCACCCCTGCCATTGTGCTGAAGTATATCGGCGTGCGACGGTCGGCAAACGGTTAAAGTGAAAGTAAAGACAATTATTTTTAAAATGTGCTGACAGGCAAGGTATTTATAGCTTATTGGTCTCTTCTGCCATAAATGCATCCTCCTGCCTGTCAGCCGCCATGTATACAGAGTCACGCATGTGGAGCTCAGTGTACATATATGGCCCCGACGTGTGATGCGACTCCTGTGTGTGGGAGTGAGGTTATTGCTGCCTAGCACATTATTGGACAACCCACCTGGGGGGGCCCTAAAACGAAAATTATATAGCGGAGTTTACTACTGCTTTAAATATATTATTAGTAATAGGATCAGGTCTACGTATGTAGGGCCCAGAGTGGGTAACTGTGGACAAAGAGAAGGCAAATGTATTAAATACCTTCTTCAGCTCCGTGTATACAAAGAAAATAGTTTGAGCTCCACCATAATAGTGAGAGTATTGTCACAGCCTCGGATGAACCACCATGGCTTAAAACAAATATCGTCCAGAAACGGTTATGCCGCGTACACACGATCGGACATTCCGACGACAAAATCCCATGTTTTTTTTCTGACGGATGCTGACTCAAACTTGTCTTGCATACACACGGTCGCAAAAAGTTGGTTGGAAATTCCGAAAGTCAAGAATGCGGTGTCGTACAACATGTACGACGAGCGGAGAAAAATGAAGTTCAATAGCCAGTGCTGCTCTTCTGCTTGATTTGGAGCATGCGTGGCACTTTGTGCGTCAGAATTGTGTACACACGGATTTGGTTGTCGGAAAATTTGAGAAACAGATCTCAAATTTTGTGCGACGGAAATTTAGATGGAAACTGTCCGATATAGCCTACACATAGTCGGAATTTCCAGCTCAGATCGCACATTTTCTGTCAGAAAGTCAGACCGCGTGTACGCGGCATTAGGCAAAAAAAATGGTGAATAAAGCACTTGGACCAGATGGCTTACATCCACGTGTAATCAAAGAGCTGAGCTCTGTTATTTCAAAGCCATTGTTACCAATTTTTAGAGACTTTTTAATAACTGGCTTGATACAATGTTTTAAAAAGGTATCAAAATCTTTAACAAACTACAGACCTTTAAATTCAACTTCTATAGTTGGGAAGATACTTGAGAGTTTAGTAAAAGACCACATAAAATACTTTTTGCTAGAAAACAATAAAAGTGAGAGTCAACATGGATTCACAAACAACCGGAGTTGTCAAATAAATCTGCTTTCCTTTTATGAGGAAGTAGACAAAAGGAGAGGCTGGGGAAATAGTATACTTGGACTTTCCAAAAACAGAGTTCCCCAAAGAAGCAGAATGTGTTAAAGTCTATAGAAAATGTAGTGTTTAAAGTGGTTGTACATTTTAATCTTGTACTTGTACCTATAGGTAAGCCTATAATAAGACTAACCTATTGGTACTGTAAGTAGCACTGTTTAGGAGTAGGGATGGGCCCGGTGCTCGATGCGAACCCACGTTCGCATCGAGCACCGGGCGTTCGCTCGCTCGGCGAGCCCAGAACTATTTTGGCCGCTCGCATCACGTTCGTGTGATGCGAGCGGCCCCGCAATGCATTGCGGCCGGCGCGGCCGACGCAGTGCATTGCTGGCTGATGATTGGCCAAGCATGCACTGTGACCCCGCATGCTTGGCCAATCACAGCCCCGAAACTCGAAGAGCCATAATTGGCTACAGGCAGGACGCCTGTAGCCAATTACAGCTCAGGGGCTGTAGTACACGCCCCCCCCTATAAAACGCCGCCACGCCGTCTGCGCCGGTCACATGCTGTTCCGGCGCAGATTGAGCAGGCTGATTCTGTGACACTCTGCTGCATTTAGATAGTTAGAGAGATTCACTTACAGAGATTGAGTTAGATAGATTCAGTTACAAAGATTGATTGAGAAAGAGGGGCTTGTAGTGTGTTCGTGGCAGGCAGGCAGAGCTACTATATTTTGTTACCAGAAGCACCTATAGGACTTGTAGTGTGTTCGTGGCAGGCAGGCAGAGCTCCTATATTTTGTTACCAGAAGCACCTATAGGACTTGTAGTGTGTTCGTGGCAGGCAGGCAGAGCTCCTATATTTTGTTACCAGAAGCACCTATAGGACTTTTAGTGTGTTCGTGGCAGGCAGGCAGAGCTCCTATATTTTGTTACCAGAAGCACCTATAGGACTTGTAGTGTGTTCGTGGCAGGCAGGCAGAGCTCCTATATTTTGTTACCAGAAGCACCTATAGGACTTGTAGTGTGTTCGTGGCAGGCAGGCAGAGCTCCTATATTTTGTTACCAGAAGCACCTATAGGACTTGTAGTGTGTTCGTGGCAGGCAGGCAGAGCTCCTATATTTTGTTCCCAGAGGCACCTATAGGACTTGAAGTGTGTTAGTCCCATTACACACACAGAGCTATATTTTCTTCCCAGAAGCACCTATAGGACTTGAAGTGTGTTAGTCCCATCACACACACAGAGCTATATTTTCTTCCCAGAAGCACCTATAGGACTTGAAGTGTGTTAGTCCCATCACACACACAGAGCTATATTTTCTTCCCAGAAGCACCTATAGGACTTGAAGTGTGTTAGTCCCATCACACACACAGAGCTATATTTTGTTCCCAGAAGCACCTATAGGACTTGAAGTGTGTTAGTCCCATCACACACACAGAGCTATATTTTGTTCCCAGAGGCACCTATAGGACTTGAAGTGTGTTAGTCCCATTACACACACAGAGCTATATTTTCTTCCCAGAAGCACCTATAGGACTTGAAGTGTGTTAGTCCCATCACACACACAGAGCTATATTTTGTTCCCAGAGGCACCTATAGGACTTGAAGTGTGTTAGTCCCATTACACACACAGAGCTATATTTTCTTCCCAGAAGCACCTATAGGACTTGAAGTGTGTTAGTCCCATCACACACACAGAGCTATATTTTGTTCCCAGAGGCACCTATAGGACTTGAAGTGTGTTAGTCCCATTACACACACAGAGCTATATTTTCTTCCCAGAAGCACCTATAGGACTTGAAGTGTGTTAGTCCCATCACACACACAGAGCTATATTTTGTTCCCAGAAGCACCTATAGGACTTGAAGTGTGTTAGTCCCATTACACACACAGAGCTATATTTTGTTCCCAGAAGCACCTATAGGACTTGAAGTGTGTTAGTCCCATTACACACACAGAGCTATATTTTCTTCCCAGAAGCACCTATAGGACTTGAAGTGTGTTAGTCCCATTACACACACAGAGCTATATTTTCTTCCCAGAAGCACCTATAGGACTTGAAGTGTGTTAGTCCCATCACACACACAGAGCTATATTTTCTTCCCAGAAGCACCTATAGGACTTGAAGTGTGTTAGTCCCATCACACACACAGAGCTATATTTTCTTCCCAGAAGCACCTATAGGACTTGAAGTGTGTTAGTCCCATCACACACACAGAGCTATATTTTGTTCCCAGAAGAACCTATAGGACTTGAAGTGTGTTAGTCCCATTACACACACAGAGCTATATTTTGTTCCCAGAGGCACCTATAGGACTTGAAGTGTGGACAGTTCTAAACACGGGAAACACATGCCACTTCACAGGCATACTTTAGACACCCCCCAGGTACCATATTTAAAGGAAAATTTCACTTTTTTTTTTTCACTTTATGCATCATTAAAATGACTGCTCCCGAAAAAACGTTAGTTTTTAAAAGTTCTTTTTGCATTGATATATGTCCCCTGGGGCAGGACCCGGGTCCCCAAACCTGTTTTATGACATTAACATGCATATTGGCCGTTGTAATTAGCACTTTTGATTTCGAACGTTCGCGTCCATTATAACGTATAGGGTTCGAAAATTCGCGCGAACTTTCGGTCCGTTCGAAGGTTCTGGTTCGAACCGAACCCGGGGGTGTTCGGCTCATCCCTATTTAGGAGATATTTACTATATATGCTGCTGATGAGGTCATCGGCGCATGCACTCTGAAGGAACGGCCACCCGGGCTGCTCTGCCAAAATCCTGTCCCCTAAATGGCAGCACCTTAACGCATGCGCGGGAGTGACATCATCGCGGCTCTGGTCAGTCATGCAGCCAGAGTCCATGGACCCAGAAGGAATACGGGTTTAGATGGAAGCAGCCTCATTACAATAACATTGTCCAAATACAACCATAAGGCCATATTGGACCAATTAGTTCACAAGAAGCTGTGCCCCACTGTTATATGCAGCTGCGGGGCAGGTGTAGCTCTAGCAGCTGCTGATTTGGCACCGATTTGGCGGTAGTGACAACTTGCTCCTACTCTCAGGATGTCTCTAACTTACAGGTCCCATTCACAACAGATGTGTTGGTATAAAGAAAGGAAAAAGTGCAGGGCTTATACTATAAATAATAATGTTGAAGTGATTACACTAATTAAAGTGCAAAAGTACAAACCAGAAATAAGTGTCGATCTATACACAAAATATAATGACCTATATGTACAACACAAGATCAGTGAAAATATTTGATGAGAAAAAAAATGAATGAACTAACAAATGAATCAATCATAAATAAAGTTCATGTGTTTAAAAAATATATATAAAAATTAAATGTCCATATATATTTCAAAAATCAGAAAAAAATGAATATGTGTATATATGAAAAAAATATATAGTGTGACTTGATTGCTTAGTTTGTTGTATTTGACCACGTGGAACCCGTCACCTCTAAGCACCACTTAAAGATGGAGGCTTACCAGATCCCCGGTGACCCCCCTGTTAGGGGAGGTTGCACAGCACAAATTGGATCACAGATCACACCATAGACGTCCAGATGCCAGAGATTGTCCCGATCTCCCAGGTGTATCCTTATCATCAGACTCAGATGGTCACTCACGGCAAACTTCCAAAGGTGTAGAACCAAAAAACCATGTAAGATATAAGAAGTGCTCCAAATCGTGTGATATGGTTTCAGCAAAGGATTAAAGCATTTTGTACTATTTGAATTTGCAGCCGGGCTCCCCCCCCATGGGTTGCAACGCTTGCAGGGAATGAAGCCCAGCAAGCAGAGCATTGGGCAGAGGATCCGGCAGGGGACACAGCAGGAGGACATCGCAGGTGACAAGGCAAGTATGCTGTACCAGGATTCTGCAATACAATCCCAAGTGTGGCTCGGAATTGCCCCTAATGGTACTGAAATTTAACCCCGAGCCACACTCTGGATTACCGCCAGGAGGGTTAATGCTCCTTTTAATTGGTCAACTATGTGGCAAATGAGGTTTAATGTTTAGAATGGTAAAGTTATGCAGCCGAGGGTTAAAATCATGCAAGCATCATACATTCTAGGAGGAGAACAACTGGGGGATACAATAACGGAGAGATATCTGGGTGTTCTTGTAGACCATAGACTTAATAAGGCATGCAATGACAAGCCACAGATTCTAAAGAAAGCAAAATCCTATTTTGTATTAAGAGAGGTATAGATGCCAAAGAGAGAGATATAATTGTATCCCTGTACAAATCATTAATAAGACCTCATCTGGGATATGCAGTTCAGTTTTGGGCACCAGTTCACAAAAAACAATATCATGGAACTGGAGAAAGTGGAGAGAAGGACAACCAAACTGGTAAGAGGCATGGAGGAGCTCATCTATGGAGGAAAGATTAGAGGAACTGAATTTATTCTCTATTGAGAAAAGGCCATTAAAAAGGGAAATATGATCACCATTTATAAACACATAAGTGGTCTATATAGTAAACGTGATGTAGACTTACTCACTTTGGGGGGTGGGGGGAGGGTAGACAAATGATAGTATAGCTTCTATTAATGGAGCAGCTGAACTGAAAATGGAGGGCATCTTACACTGGCCACCAATGTAAGGGGACACCACACTAACCACCAATCTAAGGGGGGCAACATACTAACCACCAAACTAAGAGCCACTACATTGATCAAGAATGTAAGGGAGCAATGGACTACACCAACAACCAATGTAGGGACCACCCCACTAACCACCAATTTAAGAGGCACTACACTGACCAACAATGTATGGGGGTACTTTCCCAATGATCATTAATGTGGGAGTGCACTACAATTTTCATATATATATATATATATATATATATATATATATATATATATATATATATATATATATATATATATATATATATATTTATATACACACACACACACTGTTGAGAAGTACAAGTCAGGGTATAAAAAAAAAATCCAAATCTTTGATGATCCCTAGGAGCACCGTCAAATCTATCATAACCAAATGTTAAGAACATGGCACAACAGCAAACCTGCCAAGAGACGGCCGCACACCAAAACTCACGGACCGTGTAAGGAGGGCATTAATCAGAGAAGTAGCACAGAGACCTAAGGTAACCCTGGAGGAGCTGCAGAGATCCACAGCAGAGACTGGAGTAAATAAATAAAGGAATCGTCACCAAGGAATTAAACTATGGCCAAGATTGGAACAGTTTCAGGGTAATATCCTACTTGCTAGGGCACCTTGGTGCAATGCGGCAACATTAAATGACATAAAAAAAATCACCCATTAGTGGGAGTGACGTTACGAATATGTAAATCTCTATTTAGAAAATACTCTCTTTCGTCAGAGTATTCGCTAGTCTATCCAATCCTGGGGAATCCCCTATTTCTTCCAGGAATCTACGACCCAGTCTTTCAGAAAATTAGGCAAAATGGATATTTCCAGCTCTCACACTTTATGTCGAACAATAAATGGCTGTCCATGCGAGAACTCATGGATAGAACAAATATATTTAGATTAGACTACTGGAGAGCTCTTCAATTAATGGATTTTTTACGGTCATTACCAGCTCCGGATACTATCAGTCTAAATCTCACTAGATTCGAGACTCTATGTTCGCAGGGGGGGACATTAAGACATACCTTATCGGCGGTATACAAACTACTGATAAGGCCATCCGAGGACCATCAACTACAATGTCTCACGGACTGGGAGTCAGATATGGGATATAAGTTCACGGAATCACAGCGACAAAATATAATGAGTCTCACACATGGAACCTCTATAAGCACTAATTTACAAGAGACTAATTATAAAGTTGTGACCCGATGGTACCAAACTCCGGCAAAGTTACAAAGAATCTACCCATTACTGACAGATCAATGCTGGAGATGCCAAGAAGAAAAGGGTACAATCCTCCATATATTTTGGACATGCCCAAAACTGGAATACTTCTGGAAAACGATACATCAAATGGCCCAAAAACTTATGGAAGCCCCAATTCCATATGATCCGGCACTTTTCTTGCTTCATGTTTCAAATATACCTACCAAAACATATAAAAGACTAGTGCTTTGTCACCTTCTCAATGCTGCCAAATCATGCATCGGAGGGCTGATTGTCAGACGTGCAGACGTGCACCTAGCAGCTCCAGCCAGCCAGCAGCCCCAAGCAGCAGCTCCAGCCTTTAGGAGCCTTTAGGAGCCCACAGCCCCAGCGAGCGGGACCCAGCCAGTGCCCCCATCCATTGGACCCACTGCGGATCCCGCAGGCCCCGCAGGCCCTCCGCAACCAATTGGCCCCTTTCTCCGCGCCGGCCGCCCATCGGGCTTCAGTAGCTAGGAAAGTCCCCGGCTCCGGCCTAGTCCCGGCCGAAGCCGGCCATCCGCTTCCCCACTTCCCCACTTGCCTTAGCTAGGAGGACCCAGCCAGTGCTCAGCACACCCGGACCCCACTGCGGATTCCCGTGGGCCCCCGCAACCAATCGGCCCCTTACTTCCGCCGCACCGACCACAGCTGCCCACCGGGCTTCAGCCGACAGGCGAGTCCCCGGCTTCGGCCTGGTCCCGGCCATCTGCCTCCCCTATCGCCTCTTCTGCCCCCTTTCTGGTCCAACTGGGCTGCGGCAAGTCCCCCCCCGCCTCCTACCCCTCAAGCCCTCCAGCACTCAAAGAACCAGGAACCACCAGAGCCAGGACAGGCAGCAGCTTGGGCCTAGTCCGGCGGCCATCTTGGTACACCCACTACACCCAGCTACTGCAAGGACATCCCCAGGACCTCCCGGACACCCCAGCAAGACACCTCGGGCACTCCTTCCACCGCAGGTCAGTCCCCCAGGTGGGGTTACATCCACAGCCGCCATCGCTGCGGTTCTAGCTTATAGACGAGGAAGAAACCGGCTGCGGATGAGACTCACCCCACCTCATCCCACCCCCCAGCTTTTCCTTTCCCCCTTTCCGCAGGTCGGCGTGCCCACCCCCCTTCAGCACACCCCTACCCAGCAACCGGACTTCATCGCAGAAGCACCAGGCAACACCCCCACAGGAACTACTCGCTCCAACTAAGCAACACACCGCAGCTGTCACCAGCAGCATTCTTCTGGTCCAGGATTCCTCGCAACAAGCAGAGGCAGCTGGAACAGCCAGGAACCTACTACCCAACCAAACCAAGTCCTCACACATAGGGCACCACACGATCGACTTGCTGGCTTTAGTCTACGCGGCGGCAAGTTTGATACCTAGACTGATAACAGGACAGGCCCGGATCATCAGCTCAGTCACCCCAGGACCATTAACTTCATCCTCTGGCCATGTGCTACTTTAAATATTCAGCAGAAGTCCTCCACAGACTAAGAAATTCCACTGAAACATTGCCAGCTCCCATTCAAAAAATTCTACGAAAAGAACGTCTATTAAAGACCGACCTACAATCAACCTGCAAAAACAGGAAGATACCAACCCAACCACAACAATTAACATGCACCATGATCAACACCAGATCTGCAGCCAAACACAGACTAGAAGTACACGACTTCATCACCCAAAACAATATAGACTGCCTCTTCATCACGGAAAGCTGGCTAACACCCGACTGCAACACCATCCTCACCGAATTGGTGCCGGAGAACTACAGGATCCTAACTGAACATCGGATAGGAAAAAAAGGAGGAGGCCTAGCAGTGATTTTTAAATCGCATCTGGCGCTCACCAAACCAATCTTACAGAACCCAGTGCCTTTTATGGAAACATTGACGCTACATCTTCAATCAACACCCCATGACACCACCCACATTCTACTTTGCTACAGACCACCAGGACCAAAGACCAATCTGCTTACACCACTCACGGAGTTTATCTCAATACACACACTGAAATCCAAAAACCTCCTGGTACTTGGAGACTTCAACCTCTGGGCAAACTCTACCCAAGACCCTATCGCCACCGCCTGCATCAGCCAACTGGAAGAACTGGGTCTCCAGCAACTGATAAAGACCCCCACACACGGATCAGGACACACTCTGGACCTCATCTTCAAACAAAATCTGGACATCAACACAGTAGACAACATACCACTACCATGGACGGATCACCACACCATCAAATTCAAAATCTCCACCAACATCACCCACCAAAAACAGAAACCTGCAACAACAACTCATTGGACCAGATCGCAGAAAAAACTGCATTCCGATTCCTTCAAAACCACCTTATCAAACAAAGTAGCAACTCTGAATTTAACCCACTCATCGGAGCAAACTCTCAGCTCCCTAAACAATGTATTACTACAATCAGCAGACTCAGTGGCTCCAAAACGCAGAACACTCATCAAGAGGAAAAACTCAGGATGGTTCAACAGCTCGCTCACGCTACTCAAGCAAGAACGCAGAAGAGCCGAAAGAGCATGGAGAATAAATCCCACCAAGGGAAATCACACAAAATACAAAGGACTCACACAGAATTATCAGAAGGCAATCTTCAAAGCAAAAAAAGACTATTTCTCAAATACCATCTCAGCGGCCTTAAATCGGCCCCGGGAACTTTTTAAAATAGTCGGTCAGTCGATGAACCCAGCATGCTTAGAGCCTCCCGCTAATGAAACCCAAGATTTCTGCAATGAATTATCAGATTTTTTCATCAATAAAATCGTCAACAGTAGGAAAACAATTGATCAGAAAAAGACATCCGACGGCAGGCAACCAGAGCAAAAAGTCGATATCGACACAAATATCCCACAACCACCAAGGTTTTCTCTGATCCCAATCACCACAGATACCACTAAAAACATCATCAAAAATCTCAGAGACAGCACATCTTCTATTGACATCATCCCCACAAAACTCCTGGCTCCCACCATAACGCACCTCATAAATCAATCGTTCAAAGAAGGGATTGTTCCAGGCGCCCTCAAACAAGGCATCATCAAACCCCTGCTAAAGAAACCCAACCTCGACCCCCGGACCCCAACCACCGAAGACCGATAACAAGCTTGAACATTTCCAAGATTATGGAGAAAGCGGTAGTACAACAACAGATACAACGCCACCTGGACACACACACACACTCCTGGATCCGTTACAATCAGGATTCCGCCCAGGCCATGGGACAGAAACCGCACTCCTGAAGATTTGGGATGATGCCCTCGAAGCAGCTGATGACGGAGAATCATGTCTCCTGATACTGTTGGACCTCAGTGCAGCGTTTGATACTGTGGACCACAATACTCTACTCATCCGCCTTACAGAAGTAGCAGGAGTCACCGGCTCAGATCTACAATGGTTCGGATCCTTCTTAGGAAATCGCTCTCAGACGGTGAAACTAGGAGCTTTCACCTCTGAAACCCGGGCAATCTCCTGTGGAGTCCCTCAAGGATCACCCTTGTCGCCAGTGCTCTTCAACATCTACATTCGCCCACTCCTCAACATCATCAGAAGATCAGACCTCTGTTTCCACTCGTACGCCGACGACACTCAATTATATTTTCGTATCACCGGACAAAAAGACCATCATCAGCAATTAGGAAAATGCCTCTCTATGATAGACTGGATGACTACTAGCTCCCTCAAACTTAATGAATCAAAGACAGAACTTCTTATTCTACATGCAAAGCATAACCCCCGAGCCAAGATCCCTTGGACACCTCCTACCATCTTTGGACGGACCATTACCACTAGGACCAAGGCCAAGAGTCTCTGAGTCATTTTTGACTCAGAAATGTCAATGGATGCCCAAATAGGAGCAGTAGTCAGTGGATCACACCATCTGCTCCGCCTGCTACGCAGACTCATCCCCTTCATTCCAAAGGAGGACAAAGCAGTGGTAGTTGGAACAGTCATCAATTCTCGACTGGACTATGCTAACTCCCTTTACATAGGATTACCCCAATATCAACTTGCGCGCTTACAACTTATCCAAAACACTGCGGCAAGACTGATAACAGGGAAAAAACCCTGGGAATCCATCTCCCCTTCCCTGAGGAACCTACATTGGCTAAACGTAAGGAATCGGGTCGCATTCAAGACCCTCTGCCTCACCCACAAATGCACACATGGAAACGCTCCGCAATACCTTCGCGAGAAAATAAAACACTACACACCAAATCGCAGTCTTCGATCGGCTAATCAAAATCTTCTCCTCATTCCTAAATCCCGCTACAAATCAAAGGGGGAACGGAGATTCGCTGTCCAGGGACCACGGCTATGGAACGCTCTACCAATCGACATTCGCATGGAAGAAAACCATCAGGCCTTCAGGAAGAAACTCAAGACCTACCTCTTCTAGAAGCTTGATAACCATACGCCAATACAGCGCCTTGAGGCGATTCAGTTCGCATTGTAGCGCTATACAAGTTATTCATTCATTCATGCATCCCTATATGCTGGAAATCTACACGGGTGCCCACTATTGGTATGTGGTTCAAAAAAAGTGGAGGAAATTAAGAGAATGGAGAAACTAATCCTCACGAAACGACACCAAATGGAACAATATACTAAAACATGGACACCCTGGAATATATATATCTTTTCAGATGAGGGACGGACCCTGTTTGAGGGCGATGTAGCGGACTGAATAAGGGTAATCTAAACAGACATGCGCCGAGAAAGGGAAAAGTAGGGGCAGCGGCAGTTCGATGGGAGTGCGCCCGTGGTTTCCGTTTCCCCCCCCTCTATTTATAGTATATATACATATATATTTATTTATATGTGTAAGAATTTTTTATTTTTATTTCTTTTCTTCTCCCCCCCCCCTTTTTTTTTTTTTTTTTTTTGAGATAGGTTTTTAGGTTTGGGTTAATAAAATAGGGGAAAAAGAGTATAGGGCAAGGAGGTACTGGGATACAATTGGAGGGAGTTGACCTCAAGATAGAGGAAAGTAAGAATATTGCGTGCCCGGTGGGATATTATAATTTCATACATTGTTGTATTCCTAAGAAAGATGGATTCTTGTGTTTCTCCTGTCCTGTGAAATAAATAAAAGATTTGAAAAAAATAAAGGTGACCCCACACACACTACATAAAAGGGCAATAATGCAATACAGTGTACTTAACCACTTCCCACCCGGCCAATGTACATACACGGCCGGGTGGGAGCCATCTACTTCTGAATGGACGTTCCAGAACGTCCTTCAGAAGTAGAGGGATCGCGCGCGTGCCCGTGCAGCGGCGCGATCCCGATGCGGGCGTGTCACCCGGACACGGCGCAGGAGGGCTCGGTGATTGGCCCTCCTGATCACACGACGGCCATGTCTAATCACAGCCGTCATGTGATGTAAACAAACAGCCGGTTGCTAGGCAATCGGCCCTCCTCTCCTCACACAGAAGTCGTCGGTGAGGAGAGGAGAGAGGAGAGCGGATCGCTGCAGCCGGCTGGTGATCAGTGGGTATTAGCTGTTTTTTTTACAGTTTTTTACTCACTGATCACCAGTGTAGTGTCCCCACAGTAAAACACACATGTCCCCACACATGTAAAACACACATGTCCCCAAAACACACATGTCCCCAAAACACATGTCCCCAAAACACACATGTCCCCAAAACACACATGTCCCCAAAACACATGTTCCTCACATATGTCCCAGTAAAATAACATGTGCCAATGATTATCTGCACACATATGTCCGTGATCACCTGCACACCCCTTTTACTTGATCATTTGCGTACATATGTCCGTGATCACACGAACCAATTATTATACACTTAACGGATTTTTTTTTACAAAAAAACATGTAGCAGAATACATTTTGGCTTAAATTTATGACAAAATTTGATTTTATTGGATTTCTTTTAAAAAAGAAAGGAGAAAATATATTGTTTTTTTTTCAAAATTTCCGCTATGTTTTCGCTTATATCGCAAAAAATAAAAAAACGGAGTCGCGAATAAATACCACCAAACTAAAGCTCTATTTGTGCGAACAAAATGATAAAAAATCCATTTGGTTACAGCATTGCATGACCGCGCAATTGTCACTGAAAGTGCGAGAGCACTGAAAGCTGAAAATTGGTCTGGTCAGGAAGGGTGTTTAAGTGCACAGTAAGCAAGTGGTTAAACAGGTACACTTACCTATACACATTCTGCTTTTCTCTCTTATATTGCCTTTTTGAGACTGCCTCTGTGGCCATGCTCTCATGCCGCCATTTTAAAAATCTTTGTTAAACAAACAGTGCATGCAGGAAATTAAGCTCACACCATCACACTCCTTATCTTGCATTTGCACTATATGACATTACAGAGAATGTTTTTTTTTTTATAGTATTATTATATATATATATATATATATATATATATATATATATATATATATATATATATATATATATATATATATATATATATATATATATATATATATAAAAACAACAATGAACAGGTTTGAAGATCATGACATTTAAGTTCTTCAACTTGTGCATGCACAGTATGACAAGAATGCTAGATCTTCTAGCTTAGGTATGAGATCTTCCTAAAGGCACTAGTGAGGTCATCTTCCCAGGGGGCATCTGTGCGGCTGGGGCTACATTACTTATGCCTCCAGGGGATCAAGGAAGTGGATAAAAAAAAAGGGGGTACATTAAAGAGGAACTGCAGTCTGCTCATATAATTTGTAATAAAAACATCTTTGCCATTCTGAAGCTTCCCTCCAACCACTTTGCATGTTATTTTTTATATATTGTTATTCTGTACTTTCAAAATATGCTGCAGAAATCTCCCTCCACTGAGTCTGGCTGCAACCATTTTAACTGTGGGCACACCTCCAGCTCTGCAGCTTTTATTGGCCCTCTTATGACCCCCCCCCCCCCTTTCTGGCAAACTCGCACAAGAGTGAGAGAGAGAGCTATGCATGTTATCATAAGCCTAGGCTAATGACCAGACAAGAAAGAGGAAGTGGGCTGTATAAGGCGTTTACTGGCAAAAAAAAAAAAAAATGATATCCAAAGTTAAAACAAGGGCAGAAGATTTAATAGATGGATCAAAAAATATAAAAAAAAAAACAAAAAAAAAACACAGTGTTAGATAAATTAATATCAGCATGTAGAGATGCCTGCTCATGTGGATTTTATTAAACAGGGGGAAAAGGTCTGCTTAAAAAGATTGCTACAATAAATATTTTTAAAACAACAAATATGTATGTATAAAATATCAACTCAGTTGCACATTGAAACAAAGTCCCATCCCACCATCAATAGCATACTTTGTAAGTATTGGCCAAAATGTATCGTATATCAGGATCAGTTTATGCAACTGCACAAAAGGATAATTCTTATCTACAGACCTCAAATATCAAACACTGTATCACATATACATTCAATGACCTCAAGGCAAACAATGCAGTGAATACAGTCAAAACTGTATACAAGATATTTTTCTAAAAAGTTCAAAGAGGTACATAAAAATAAAAATATAGATCACGAATAAATACAAGGACTGCATTGTACTTGAAAATTCCTATACATATTCATGATACAAACATTTTGGGAGTGCATGTAAATTTACAATCCCATTAGTTGCAACAGCTTATTACTGAATGTATATTCTCTTGGCACAAACATTTTGGAGCAGAATATTATTGCCTTTAAAATGGTTACTGACATTTTACTTTTTAGTCAATTCTCTTATGTTGTAAGTTATGCGTCACTAGAAAGAGTTAAAGTCCTTAATGCCTTGGCAGCTAATCAACAGGTCCAAGTGCTGTCACAGTGGGAAGGGGAGCATGCTTGCACCTAAACAGGTTTCAACCCTTAGCAGTTTGGCCCATACAGCATTAAGCCTAAGTTCACATTGCTGCGGGTTAGAAATCGTGCAAGTTCAGCTGAACTTCAGCTACCACGACCAGCTGCATCAGATTTTGCACTCTCCAGTTTTAGTAAATCTACCCCTATGTCCTAAATACAACAATTCTATGTCATTGAATGCATACAAACCTTAAAACATGAGTACGGCCTGGAACAGCATCCAGCCGCAGTGTTTTCCAGGCAGCCTGTCAATAATTTTTGGGCTGTAACACTGCACCCGTGCCACCCTTGTGCCCAAAGATGCTAGGATTTTACTCTGTATCAGCCAATTCTACAAGTTTGTAGAATGCTGCCTAGATAAATAAGCCTTCACAGAATGCATAACTAAAAGTATGCAAGAGGCTTGCAAGTTCAGCTTTAGATTTGAAGGTGACCCAAGCTTTGTACCCATGGCAGAATGCACAAGCTATGACATTACATGTCAAAATGACAGACATTATGGGGATCAGATACAGTGCTCAGCATAAACGAGTACAGCCCTTTTGAAAAGTAAGATTTTAATCAATATCTCGATGAACACAAGAACAATTCCCACATTTTTGACAAAACTGAGTTTTTTTTAGAACATTTGTTCAGCTCATTAAATGAAATTAGGGTTAACCACTCAAGGGCCAAGCCTATTTCTGACACTTGTCGTTCACAAGTTAAAATCATTTTTTTCCCTAGAAAATAACTTAAAAACCCCATATATATATATATATATATATATATATATATATATATATATATATATATATATATATATATATATATATATATATATATATATATATATATATATATATATATATATATATATATATATATATATAATATATATACACTACACTGAATTAAAAAAAAACTAAACAGTAAAGTTAGCCCAATTTTTTGGTATATTGTGGAAGATGATGTTACGCCGAATTAATAGATACCCAACATGTTAGGGTTTAAAATTGCGCA
The DNA here is from genome assembly GCA_028564925.1 of Lithobates sylvaticus. NCBI lineage: Eukaryota > Metazoa > Chordata > Amphibia > Anura > Ranidae > Lithobates > Lithobates sylvaticus. Next base: position 368,287,923 of record CM053027.1, read on the forward strand.
CACTCGTAGAATGGCAACAAACTACAGTACTTAAAAATCTTAATAGGCAATGCTTTACATTTTTTTAACAGTTACCAGTTTGGATTTACAGAGGAAATCTTGTGCTAGAATTATTACTCTCGCTCTGACGATCGAGGCAATACCTCACATGTGTGATTTGAACACCGCTTACATTTGCGGGCGTTACTCATGTATGCATTTTCTTTAGTGCGTGAGCATGCAGGGACGAGGGCGCTTTAAAAAAAAAAAAAATTAAACATCCCTCGTGACAGTAATAGGTAGCAACAGGTACACTTTACAGAGGGATCTGGGGTCTAAAAGACTTGGTAGCTGAGTAAACCAGAAGTGATGTTGCTTCCGTGTTACTACATCGGAGACCCGATTGAAGCAAATTCTGGCTTTACTCGGGACTCCGGCCAGTGGGACGGGAGACCCGGGCAGAGCGGCGCAAGGCAGCGGAGGATGTCCCCTCCCACTCCTTGTGATAACGGCCGAGCGGCTGGTGGGCCGCATCGGTTGTTATTACCAGAAAGCCGACTGCTCTAACAAAGCTGTAGCGGGGTTGAAGCCTGCAGCTGCAGGCTTCACCCCGGTACAACCACTTTCTCAAAACCACGTACAGGTACAACGTTGTGATTGAAGTGGTTTAAAATATAACTTTGGATTACAAAATCTTCAGTTTTACTCAGATTAGTTGATGCAAAAATGAGTACACCTCACAACAGAAACTACTACACCAAGTCTTCTAGGCATGGAATGAATAAGTTAGCGACATATTCTAACATCTATCTTTTTCCATTCTTCAAGAACAAGCTCTTTCAGAGCCTAGATGCTGGATGGAGAGTGATACTCAACTTGTCTCTTCAGAATTTCTTATAGGTGTTCGATCAGGTTCAGATCAGGAGGCATACTTGGCCACTGAATCACTTTCACCCTGTTCTTCTTCAGAAATGCAACAGTGGCCATAGATGTGTGTATTGGATCATTGTCTTGTTGGAAAAGGGCATGAGGACGCCATGCAGTTGCAGCCATAAGTTCCAAAAACATTTATCTTGGTTTAATCACTCCAGAGTGAGGGTCCCAGTAGTCTTCTTTTCAGCATGGGCTCTGGCAAATTCTAGGCAGGCTTTTTTGTGCATGGGCTTTGGGAGAGACTTCCTTTGTGAACGACACCCATGCATGCCATTCCTCTGCAGTGTACACCGCATTGTGTCAACCCTTCTCATCAGAAGACATTCCTGTGTACGGCATGGATGTCTCTGAGATTGTTGCAGTTCCATCGTTGAAAAAGTTGAATCATAGAAAAATGCATGGAATTCTATAATTGTGCCAAGCAAGCGCCTCCCTGGGGCTTCTATGCAGCAGGCAGCTATTTGGGACAGGACCAGGAAACGGCAAGGACTACTTTAGTAGAGGCCACTACTATAGATAGTTTATCTGCTTCCAAAGGGATCAGTTATGGAATATGTATACTCCCGATTTCAGAGCCGATGTCAGAGACGTCCAGGCTCGGGGAGGATCGCGACCATATGGTTGGGATCCACCCACATGCCTGCACTGGCACCTGGCTCAGTCTCTCAGCAAGCCAATCTCTCACTGACAGTCACCAGCTCTTTGCTCAGGGAGCACTGAGAACCGAGCAATTGGCAGTGTTTGATCTCTCGGTTCTCAGTGTTAGAGCCGGTGGGTGACCAATACTGTATCTACCTAGGCAAGTATGATAAAAAATAAAAAAAATCTCAAACATTCTTAGTGAAGAAAAACCACTGTCAGATTTTTACTGATATTCACGGCTCACGGCATTATAGAGTGCTTCTTCACTTCCTGTCCTGCTTTACCTGACAGGAAGTGAGCAGAACACTTTAATGGCAACAAATACAGACATAAAATTACTTTTTTCTTTTTTTCAGTAGAGTAGGAGAAAGCTAGGACCCGATCAGATCTGTATAGTTCTGTGTGTTTGTTGCAGATTTGCCCTCATGTCTTGTGTGGTAAACCACAGCTGTCACAGGAACAGTAAAGGAAGGAAAATCTTTCTATCCAAGCCCCAGATACAGTAAAAACAAACAGGGCTTCTAAGCTTTCCCCACTGTATCTACTACCAAACCTATTTCTGGTTTGAAACACTTTACTTCCTAGAAACACCATTTTAATATCTGCCACCATCAAGTGTAATTGAGAAAAAAGTGTACAGCTGCATGACCTCCAATTCAAAACTCAAACACAAGTCAAACTTATGCCAAAGTAAAATACAGATACTGCATACCCTGGCCCATATGCATGATTCCATTAAAGGTGTCCTGATTACTATCCATACAGCCCTGTTAATCAATTGTCTACCTGGTAATTTTTTTGCTCACTTTAAAATCTGCATTTTTTGCTAGAAATTACTTTAAACCAACAATTATATTAATTCGATTATTATATGTAATTAGTTTTTTTTTTTCTGAATGCAGAGACCCCAGAGGATAAAATGGTGGCAGTTTAAATTTTTATGTTGCACAATATTTGCCTAGCTATTTCTCAAAATGTATACTGTCAGGGAAAAAAAAATATGCTAAAATGAATTTTAATGCAAAGATAATATTATACCCATTTTTTGGTAAACTATAAAAAATAGTGTTTATACCAAATAAGTCAACCCTTAAAATTGGGTGTGCCTATGTAATCACAAAAAAACTATGGTACCAAAATCTCCATAAGCTATTAAGTGGGATGCACCCTCAGAATCTAGTAAACTTCAACATTTTGGGTTTCCCATCACCTTCTCTCAGAGATGGTGGTCACCAGTAGAAATTAAAGGGTAAATCTGCTCAAAAAAAAAAAAAAAAAAGTTTCTCCTAGAAAGATACTTTCATGCATTGGGAACTGAACTGATACAATGTAATTAAGTATGCTAGACTCAGTATATGGCATATCTAAGGGGACGCCAAGGATACCTTATATTGTGTAACACTAGTCCCTTTATATTTCAATCTTTTTATTACAGAAAAAAAGAAGTACAATAATGAAAAACACCATATGGAAAGAAACAGGTTTGTCTCAGGTTATCATTCAGATATAACATTAATGGCATTTATAATGCGTAGAAAGATGATCAAAAAATAAATCAGTATTATGCACAAATGTAAGAAACAGAGGTCCCTCTAGTAAGACTCATTAATAAAGAGATGAACAGCATCCTTCATCACTAATCCTAAACATATTACAGTAATCTACATTATCTAGAGTAGATGAGAATATTTTAACATCCCCCACATATAAATGTACTGAAAATGATAATGTATTGCCAATGGTAATAAGAGGGGGACAGAAAGGGAAGAGAGCTTAGGGAAATAGCCAGTAGAAGAAAAAAAAAACATTGTTTATGTACCAGACTGTAAAACCACAGAAACAGTCAGGTAAAGAAGGTTAAGATGCATCAAGAGGTAAAAATAGGACCAAAGAAGGAAAAAGAAAAAAGAAAGAGGGAGGGGAGAATAGAGTAGACGTAGTGATAGAAGAGGGCCCTGACAAATACTGGATCAATGGGTCCCACATTTTGTCAAATTTCACCAAGTTATTATGAAGAATGCAGGTAAGTTTGTCATTAACTATAATCCAGTTCAAACCTAGAAAACGTTAAAGCAACTAGGACTTTCATGGTACAGTATATACTTACACAGTTTTAGTACAACAATACAAATTCATTAAACAAAAACAGATTTATCATTTAAAAACATCAGCAGACATGTAATACATAGAGGATGCTGAATATCCTAATAGGGGAGCACCCTTAACCGCTTCAGCCCCAGAAGATTTTACCCCCTTCCTGACCAGAGCACTTTTTGCGATTTGGCACGGCATCGCTTTAACTGACAATTGCGCGGCCTTGCGACGTTGCACCCAAACAAAATTGACGTATTTTTTTTCCAACAAATAGAGCTTTCTTTTAAAAAGGTATTTGATCACCTCTGCGGTTTTATTTTTTGTGCTATAAACAAAAAATAAATAGAAAAAAAAAAAACGCAATATTTTTTACTTTTTGCTATAATAAATATCCCCCAAAAAATATATATATATATAAAAAAATTTACTCAGTTTAGGTCAAAATGTATTCTACATATTTTTGGTAAAAAAAATGCAATAAGCGTATATTGATTGGTTTGCACAAAAGTTATAGCGTCTACAAAATAGGGTATAGTTTTATGGCATTTTTATTATTATTTTTTTACTAGTAATGGCGGCGATCTGCGTTTTTTTATCGGGACTGCGACATAAGGGCCGACACAGCGGACAATTTTGACACATTTTTGGGACCATTGGCATTTATACAGAGATCAGTGCTATAAAAATGCATTGATTACTGTAAAAAAGTCACTGGCAGGGAAGGGGTTAACACTAGGGGGCGATCAAGGGATTGTGTTCCCTAGTGTGTGTTCTAACTGAAGGGGGAGGGGACTGTGTAGGGGAGATGACAGATCGCTGTTCATTCATGTCTCCATCAAGATAATCCCCAACTTTTAAGAGGCCTTTATTAAAACACTAGTCCCTTTAAAGCGACAATCTAAAATTCAGCTAAACCCCTATAACATGAGGCAGCAGCTAGAGCAAAGGGCTACAGCGGATAACCAAGGCAAGTAAGGGAGACAGATACAACTTGGAGCATGTGGATAAGGAAACAAATTGGTGTTCTTTGCGAATTTACAGTATATTTGATATATTTGAACAAACCATACTGTATAGCATTTTTCCTATTAGCACCAATGACATTTCATAAGTTATGGATGACTGTCATAGCACTACAGTTTTCAGAATACAGCAAGGCTATCCAAGCAAAGTTAAATGTCCTGCACTTGATCAGCTTACTTTTCATCACATTTTTTTTCTTTACATAATTGAAATTACAAACACAGTTTTAAAATGCAATTTTATCAGCATAACTGAAAATGTTAAATGCCTTTCGTAAATTAATTTTATGTGACCTGCTGTACAAAAGCTTTGTAATCATTTCGCTGTTACAGAATGCTGTTACATTGCTATGGTCCTGGGTCCAATTCCAGCCTGGAATACCATCTACACTGTTGTGTATAAGTTTTCTTGATGTTCCACAACTGGTCCTAGCAGGACTGTGATAGCGCCAATAAAACTGTAAGCTTCTTTGGATATAGGGTTCAATGCACTCCATAAGGGGATTCAGAACTGGTCAGTGCTTTATATAAATCAAATAAATTAGTGTGGAATATTATTATGATGTTACAATTCTCTCAGGTCAGCCATAGAGGATTACCTCCTGTGATTGGTATTGTATGTCTATCAGGACTCTAAGTTCTGCAGTCATCCTGAACATAACTAATCTGGGGGAAAATATGTTGGCTGAAAAAATTCACTTGTTCTCATTAGGCAAACTACCAAGGGTGAAGGCTGGGCATTTAAATAAGCACACTTTGCCTAAATGATTATACTATTTCTGCAGAACAACCATGACATTTGACTTACATCTATTGGAAGCCTTAAAGTGCTGTTCATAGACGTGTGATGGTCATTAGACAAACAGATTTGCCTGACCAAGCAATCTTCTCATATCTTTGGACAGCTTCAGATTGACCTCAGGACAGAAATGGAAGTTTAGGGATATTTTGTTCCATATTCGTTGCCATGCTTTTTGCTGCATTTTCCAGTAGACATTCAAAAATTATTTATTTTCAATAGATTTTGTTCTCATCAATGTGTTTCTCTTTAGTGCATAAGAAAAAAAAAAAAAAAAATAATAAAAAAAAACAGCTCCACTGCATTTTGGGTGCATTGATCTGCAGTTTTTCAAGTCAATTCAAGTTTTTCAAAACTACAAATCATTACATATCAATGCTCATCAACGCTTCAAAGCATATTAATACACACATTTTGACATGAACATGTCCTTAGGAAACTTTGATCATTGTTTATCCCCAGATAAGCTGGCACCAGGACTGTCTTCAGTGTGCAAGACAGGCCTCTATCCTGCATATACCCAAACACAAACACTTGTGTGACCTGACAGAAGGCCAAAACACATCTACAGATATTTGGTTCATATCTTCATATCGGTCCATATCCTGTCTGTGGCCGGCTTTAGTTTGTTCCTCTTCTAATAGAGGTTTTATCAACTTTGTGCTGACTATTGACCAAGCCAGAATCAGTAAAATCTGACAGTGTATGCAATGATTTATTATCTTCCTCTGCTGGCAAATCTTTCGGTTTTGTGTTTATTTCATAGTCCCTGCCTATTGAAGGATACATTTTTCTCAAAACGGATATTTCAGTAATAACTAGATTTCTTGCCATGTCCATAGATTGCTGGTGTGAGACAAACCTGTATTGGACACTTTAACCATAGCTGAAGTGTTTCAGAACTTTTATGCCTCATGATATGACCTCCTAACTTTTATTGAACATCCAGCAGAGGGATCGCATAAAGGCGTACTTACATGGAGGCAGCTTTCCCGTGACTTTCAGACCAAATAATAAGGTACCTAGAATGCCCTATTACTGAGCTAGAACCGGGCACAGGTATCGCTGGCATCCCTTTGGGTAAGAGTCCTGGACCAGTCGGTTTTACTAACCAATATTATGGTAAAAACCTGTCACACATGCTGGTGGAACCAATGTGCCAATATTTGAACACCATTACGGACTCAAATCCCCTAGCCAAAAAGGCTTTATTGGCATATATAACAGTACTGCCCAAACTGGGGAAGAATACCTCCTTCTGTTCAAACTATAGGCCTATTTCCCTATTAAATGTAGACACTAAAAGCCTTTCTAAACTTTTGGCTATGTGACTCCAAGACCAGTGGTTTACCCTGATCAGACAGGCTTCACTGCAGACCAAGAGACACATAATTATACCATCAGAGCCCTCCATGTCCTACACTGGGTGAAGCATGACCCTGAAAAAGCTTCCTACTCAATTCTATCATCTGATGCTAAAAAGAACACCTTTGACAGGGTGAACTGGATAAGTAGGTGAACGGGGATAGAGACAGGGGATTATAGCGGTACTAGATAAAGATTGAGATACTCGTGACTTTTTGTAAAAAAACTTTTTTTTTACATTTTTAAAAAAAAAACTTGGGTGGACTGGATGTACACGAAAGAAAAACTACGGACATTGGGCCTGGTGGGAACAGATGCTGTGCTGGATCTTAGGCCCTTATCACAGACCCAAAGCTTGGGTGCAAATGAATGGTACATTGTCCAAACCATTTCCTACTGCTAAAGAAACCCAACAAGGGTCCCCCTTGCTCTCTGCATTGGTCATATAACCTTTTCTATGAAAGGTCAGAAGCAATGGGAACATTAAAGCGGAACTTTACACAAAGCAAATTGATGAAATATAAAAGATTTTTTAGCAAGGAATATACATTTCTCATTAAAAATTTTTCTACAAGAATGATTGTGTGCTTTAACCGCTTGCCGCCTGCCGGACGTCAAATGACAGCTGGGCGGCGCGGCTCTCGTTCTGGGTGGACATCATATGACAGCCTCCCAGAACGGCCGCTCTCGCTTTCAGTGGTGGCGCTCCAAAGGCCTAACAACGGTCCGCTCTTTCCTCATGTCTAGAGCTTTTCAGCAACTTCAGGAGACTTATGAGGCCCCTGGCATAGAGAGATGCCGCTATATACAAATTTCCCCATTTCCTGTACTCCTTGGTTAGAAATTATGATAGTTCCCGACCATCAACTGCATTTGAAAATCAGGTGTCATACTCATCCGACTACTCAGGGCCTAGTCTCGTTACTTTACTCTTCTATTCTGGGTGCCTCTAACACTTCAGCCCCCTCTTACTGCTCACAATGGGAGTCAGATTTTGGTGCCCTTCAATCCCCTGAGGACTGGCCCAAGATGTGGGAGGCATTTTTCCATTCCTCCTGCATTGTCATAGCCCTAGAGCAGGGGTCTTCAAACTATGGCCATCCAGTTGTTCAGGAACTACAATTCTCATCATGCCTAGTCATGTCTGTGAATGTCAGAGTTTTACAATGCCTCATGGTACGTGTAGTTCCCCAACAGCTGGAGGGCCATAGTTTGGAGATTCCTGCCCTAGAGAATTCATTCAAAGTTATGTCTAGATAGTATTACACCCCAGTGAGAATTGCAAAATATCTTCCTACATACCTAGCGTGGGGTTTTAGGGGCTGTTCTGATCAGGGCGATATGAAGCATATATGGTAGGCATGCCCCAAAGTTAAAATGTTTGACTTGTATTGTTTTTGTATTTTCTTTGGAGGTGTATGCCCGCTGTAAGTGTTAATAAAAAAATATAAATTTGAAAAAAAAAAGGTTGTGTGTTCAATCGTACAATTTGGTCAATACGATCTTTCATTCTAATATATGTAAGGACCCGTGGGAAGCCCTACTTCATAAGCCTATTTTGTAGTTAGCGAAACAAGAACGAGTCTTAGCAACACACATCTTTATGACTAAACAAACCATTGAGAAGGTGCGGAAAACGCCCCTCCTCTCGTTGGAGGAGGTGAAGCGGTGGGTGCACGGTACATTGACAAACGAGAAGCTTACGGCAATACTTTCGGATGCTGGGGACTAATTTTGTAAGACCTGGCAAGCCTGGTTGGACCATTTCCCAGCGAGGAGCCCGCCCTCCCGTTTTTTTGGACATTTAGGAAACTCTGACGAGCCCACCAATGTTGGCATGGTATTCCCTGGGGTGGGGCTTACTTTCTTCTTCGCAATTCCTTTTTCTTTGGTTTTCTACTCTTATCCCCCCTCTTGTTCTTTTCTTTCTTCAGTTTTTCTTATTTCTCTTTCTTTCTTTCTTTTGGTCATTTACCGCCAGATGCCAGTGTACGGAGTCTGTCAATCGCTTTCTTTTTTTTTATTTTTTATAATTCTTTATTTTTCACTTTACATTTCACATTTAACATCCATCATCTTTACATTTCATCTCTTTATCCAATTGGTTCTAAGTAACATATAATTATTTTATCTCTTTGTTATCCATATTCATTGTGAATTGTTCCGTCTCTGCTGGCAACTTTTATATTATCCTTTTCCCCTTTTCCTAGGCTCCTGCCTTACCCACCCCCTTCCACCCCCCAAAAAAAATAAAAATAAATTATATAAATATTAAAAAAAAACAAAAAACAAAAAAACAAAACAAAAAAATATAAATAAATAAATATAGAGGGGTCCTCTCCCCCTCAATCAGATATCTGATACCTCCCCTCTCTTCTTCCCTTGTATATGCGAAATAAGGGGACCAGATATTCCAGTATTTCTCCTCCTGCTCTTTCATCATCCAAGTCAAATTCTCCATTTGCTGTATCTCTACAATTTTAGCCCACCACTGTGCCTCAGACGGTGATGTTTCACTTTTCCACAGGGCCGGGATACAGGCCCTCGCTGCCGTGAGGAGATGTTTCAACAAAGATTTTTTATATTTGTCTATTGATAATGGGACATCATTTAATAAGATCGCTGCCGGAGAAAATCGCTTTCTGGTCACATTTCTGGTCACATTTTTTGGGAGATCCTCGAGAGGACCCCTGGACTTTTTTTTTATATACGTACATAGGTCAATCTTAGGTATTGCATAATATTTGTTATATGATGGCTCTTGAAATACTGCTTGCTTAGCGTAATTCTAAGCTTTTGACCATTGGGTACTACATGGTTAGTTATTTTCCTATAGACCGTTGAGGTAATGGGGTATTCTCACCTGGTTACCTTTTGCCTATGTTTGTAGATATTAGTGTAACGCCATAACCCCTGGAGGCGGCTGAATTTTTCTGGGCTTACCGATTACCTCCACCAGCTCGTACTCGTTCTTGTCTAGGGGTTCCCAGGGTTGATACCCAGTAACTGCGGAGACTGACACTTGAATTTCTGTTTAGGATTTTTATTTGCGTTGAACAGAACACAGTCTCTCAGTTAGGAATAGAGGGCAAGGGTATAGAAGCTCAGGCACTTTAGAACTGCTGACACTTAAATGTGACAATAAATGTCTCTCTTTACATGACCAGGAAGTAGCCACTCGCAACTGGATGACTCAACTGTTGGATAAATCCTTGCTTGTAGATCTAGCAGCCAACAAGATTTTAGCTTAGCAAAGTCTCTGCCACAGACTTGGTTGTGAAACTTTAGATGAACACAAAAGTCTCTCACAGGAACTTAGTTGTAACTGAAGGATAGGTTAGGAACTTTTCTTACAGCACCTGTATCTTGCAGCCAGTCCGGCGATACCATAAGAAATGCGGATTCAATCAGTGTTCTTACAGCTCAGCTTCCAGGCTCTTACCGAGCAGCCAGCCTTGTGCGTGGCCCTCCTTTGAAGAGTCCTCCCCTGGTTGCATGTAGAGTTGCTGGGCCTCTCCAAAACCTGAGACGGCACCGGAACACTTCAGAATCCTCCTTCCAGTTACTGCGCCTCGAACTAGCCAGTTCCGAGGCTCGGAAACGGATGGATCCACACCCCAGTCCATGAGGGCCTCTGGGGGCTGGTCAGGAGGACCAGGACCATGGAGTCAGCAATAACTTCTGGACCGGAACCCAGAACCACGTGACTTCAGCACCTTAAGTACCCCTTCCCGGAATACACAGCGGGACAAACGCGCCCACTGATTGGCTTCGAGAGGAGATTGGTACCCAATGCGTCCAAACAGACTGCGTTCTCAGGCCAGTCACAGGTGCTCACCCACCTATGAGCAGGCAGAACTTCAATACAACCCAGTCAAACTGATGCCAAAGCATAGCCTAGAATAATTAACCCCAAAACTCAACTACAGTCTTGGGCAAAAACGAAATTTAAATACATAGCGCGTACTTGAGAAAAGTACCGGCGCTACATTAGCGTATATACCATATAAAAGGCCTATTTATCTGTGATATATAAGTTATCATTTTCAATCCACTTTCAGCCACTGACCTTGGCCTCCTCTTCACTGTTTTGTGAGTTTAGCTGTATTCAATAAAAGTATTTTGAAAGAAAAAAAAAAAACAGGCAGCCTGAAAGCAAAACACCTGATGTCCAAAGACTTCAATACAATAGCAGGCAATACTTTAGATTATGCAGTCCTCTTCTGTCTCTAAATGACAAAATATCAAGCAAAGGTGCAGTAGCCTTGTGCATTACCTCTTGCTTTGTGGAAGAAGGTATACCCCTTGAAAAACATTAGTTCTTGCTTTTCTTGTCCACTGTAGCCTTGGTTTCTACATCAGACACATATCTCCTCAACTTGAGTTGAGATTGTGGTTCGGTCCACATCAATACGACTATAGCCACATGGTTTTTGGGGGTGTATTTGTATGTTTTTATTAATAAATGGTTTTTAAGGTAGTGCACAAGACTATTGCACCCTTCTTACTTTTTTGTCATTTAGAAGCACAGGTTGACTTAAAGAGGAGCTCCAGGCTCCTGTAGAAAAAAAATGAAAAGTCAGCAGCTACAAATACTGTAACTGCTGACTTTTAATATTAGGACACTTACCTGTCCAGGAATCCAGCGGTGTATTCATCCTCTGTATCAGTACACCCAGGAATGGCGACTAGAATAGTATAGCAAGCTATCGCCCTAGTCTGCAAGTAAGACAAAATGTAGTTGTACAGAACCAGCATGGGTAAACTACACATAAAATACTAAGTAAACAAACTGTTGCAGGGAGAGCTATACAAAAGAAGATGCCAAGAGGAATGGAAAATAAATAAAATGTACAGAAGACTAACAGAGGTAACAAATAACCATCTTGCACATTAATTGGCATGCATTTTACATAAAAAAAAAAATATATATATATATATATATATATATATATATATATATATATATATATATATATATATATATATATATATATATATATATATTGCATACATGTGAATGTCCTTGAATCATGTACCTTTATGAGGTGCCTAGAAGAAAGAGGCTGGCCTAATGCACAATTCCAATCCAAGCACCCGTGGAGTTAATTCTGCAAGGGCAATGGAAGGGTTCAAGTGCCTTTGTACCAGAATTGGTGACAAGAACTTGAGCTGGTATCAGATTTGCAGGAGTACAGCTGGTAATGCAAAAAACATATACCAAGTTCAGTAAAGTGAAGTTAGGTCACAAGCTGGGGTCAGCAGCATTTGAACAGCAAAGCACTGAATAATAGACAAAGTGTGCAGGCAGGCAGTATAGTATCAAGTCAATAAGCAAAATCTTGGTCAGAAGTCCAGCCCGAAGTTGGTAGAGGAAATGAACAGCAATCATATGCAGAGAGAGGAAATGCAAGAGCATGCTAGGTGGAACCTGGGTTAGCAACAAAAGGTCAGATATACAGTCAAGTTAAGATTCATGGGTCATGGCAAAACAGACTGGAAGACCATTAGAAAATAAAAATATATAAGGGGTCCATATAGTGAACTTGGTGTTGAGTTATTCACTTTACGGTCAACACAGAGGACAAGGGGGCACTCTTTACATCTAGAGGAAAAGAGATTTCATCTCCAAATACGGAAAGGTTTCTTCACAGTAAGAGCTGTGAAAATGTGGAATAGACTCCCTCCAGAGGTGGTTCTGGCTAACTCAGTAGATTGCTTTAAGAAAGGCCTAGATACTTTCCTAAATGTACATAATATAACTGGGTACTGACATTTATAGGTAAAGTTGATCCAGGGAAAATCCGATTGCCTCTAGGGGGATCAGGAAGTGATTTTTTCCCCCTGCTGTAGCAGATTGGAGCATGCTCTTTTGGGGGTTTTTTTTTTTTGCCTTCCTCTGGATCAACTGTGGGTATAGAATGGGGTATATTGGATTGTACGATATTTTTTATTTTTATTTATTATTTCTTTTTTTTATGGTTGCACTGGTTGGACTTGTGTCTTTTTTCGGCCTAGCTAACTATGAGCCTGTGTAGATCTCATGTTTAAATAGCCTTCTTGGCTCCAGTGTCTGTAGTGAACACTGCACTATGTGTGCCAATATGTGCTACTTTGTAAAGTTACCTGTTTGCTTGCACTTTTATGCCCAGAAACAGGTGCATGTTTATGAACATGTGTATGAGTCACTGTGGGGGAGATTTACTAAAACTGGTGCAAACAGAATCTGGTGCAGCCGAGAATAGTAACCAGCTTCTAACTTCAGCTTGTTCAATTAGGCTTTGACAATAAAACCTGTAAGCTGATTACCATGCACAACTGCACCAGATTCTGTGTGCTCCAAGTTTAGTAAATGTTTCCTAGTGTTCCTGCCACCATGCCTGCATGGGGTGGTCAGATTGTCAATGATATAAAGGGCTCTTTCTAGCAGAATGTTTTGCCTGGTCTGGAACAATCTGTAAAATGCATAACACAACATGGTGAGAATAAGCCCTAAAATATAAAGGCACTCATCTGACTTGCTTACAGCTGGTTCGGCTTTGTTAGCCCTCATATGTGCAAAATACCAAAATTGTGTTTTCTAAAATAGTAATTGAGGAGCAAAAAGATAAAATAAAAATTTGTAGCAATGGTTGATCTGCACAGCTCTGAAGAAGAAAACCCCTTTTTTGGAGTTGACTTCTAAAATACTCCTGTCTTAGGAAGGAAATACTGTACCTCTCAAGAAAGTGTTCTCTTTTTTGTGTCAATGTCTTAGTAATTTTTTTTAACATTTCAATCAAGTATTTTCCAGTTCACCCACATAGTAAAAATGTGCCACCCAACATGTTTTCATCGTCAGCTTTAGATCATCAGCAACAGTCAGCACTTCCTATGTTCCTATAGACATGTCATATTTTTGTCATGCATTATCATCTGCTTTTATACTCTTCTGCAAAGTTTTTTTTTTTCTTCTTTCCGCCATGTAGTGAAACACAAAAAGAAAGAAATGCAAACATCAGAAACAGATGTAGTGTTAGTCATATATATGATCCACTTCAGCTTTATGAGGATTTGTAGAAAAGCAATATCAGTAAAACATTAAAAGAAGATCGTAAGAATGGACTGTTCCTTATTACATCTTTTTTTTTTATAATGTCTTTAGTAGAAATCTCTTCCTTGTTATTGTTTATATTATTTGAGGTGTACATCATGGGTGCTGAGGGCACCAAAATCGGTAAAAATTGTAACATGACAAAATCTAGTTGGATGCAAACAGAAAGAGGGAGGCACCAGCTAAGTGCAGCAGACCAACAATTTGTATTAAGCTCATAAATTGGCAACTCACATGTTAGAAACAGTAACTTCCTTATCAAAAATGGGTAAATACTGCTGTCATCCCAGTCTCAGGTTCCCGCTGTGTACCAGGAAGCCACCACTTTGTCTCTGTGTGGATACTGTAGCAGCCAGAGCACAGAATAGCAGGTTTCCAACTGTTGAAAAAACACAGGAGAGATGCTTAAGCAGGTTTTCATATGTAGCGGCCCTGCCAATTGCAAAACAGCCTATACTTTAAATTTAGTATTGCCAGGCTGTATGAAGTCTGGACTGAGTAGAGCGATAGACAGATTGACTGCCTTCTGCAGTTTTCATTAAGCTCAGGTAACTATTTGTTTCCCTCTGCTGCTGGGGAATGTCCCTGGCAACACTGTAGGGTATATAATATTTATACTCCCTCATGACCAAGCCACCTGAATTTTTTTTTACCAATAGTGAATTAAATAACTGTATGATCCTCTATGGACTGTCCATTTCTGCTGGAACAGAAGTAAGCAAAAACAAAAAATTGTGATCTGCAGATGCACTGAATTTGTCCGATTTACATGTTCAAGCTTCATTTTATCAAGCAAATAAAAAATAACAGAAGCACTCACGGAAGTTAGCTATTTGGCAAGTACCACCATCAGTATGACTTTTTTTCCGCCCTTTATTGATACATAACATAACATGAAATGTCTGTAACCTGATGATGTCCTCTTCATCAAAAATGAAATTTATGTTTTACTCAAGTTCAGTTTGAACAACTTCACACATCAGTGTGCTCTCTTCTGCATTATCAAAGCTCTCTAGGATATCTAAGATATCTGCTCTGTGGTATTAATCCTGACAGGGAGGAAAAACCTGTTATCATTCATTTCACTTTCGTAGTGCATGTTCATGCATACTCCATATTAAATTGTCTATTACCTCCAGGCTCCACTAAAAATCCACTTAAAAAATATTCTCCTAACCTGCCAGTTTCTCTAAGATTCAGTGTGTATGGGGGGCGTGGCCTGGAGCTGCATGGAGTAGGGTGTGCAGTGTGAGAGCTCCGTCCGAGCACGTATCCTTCTTCACATCCTTTGGGGATTTCTCCTCCGAATAGAGACACCCGTCTACCTGGGACGCCCACCTATCACCCTACAACCATGTCTCCGCCGAAGAGGGCCTCTGAGGCCGCTAACAAGCTCGCAAAGTATCGCCACGAGGGCCGCGGGAGCGGCGACGAAGATGGCGCCGACCAGGCCCAGGCCCCAGACAAGTCAACAGCAGGAGACACAGCCAAAATCCTTGAGGCAGTTTCCCTGTGCCAAACAACACTTACCTCCAAAATCGAAGAGGTCAAAGTAGACATCTCCCTTATCCGGCAAGACATCCAGAAGCTGAGGGATCGGGCCGCTGAGACAGAGCGCAGAGTGAGCCACGTGGAGGCAGACATTGCTCCCCTGCAGGTGACCACGGAGCAGCTCCAACACCAGCTCAGCGTCGTCCTGCACAAACAGGACGACATGGAGAACAGGCTGAGGAGATGCAATCTCCGCTTCGTTGGTCTCCCGGAACGCGCGGAGGGCTCTGACCCCCCCACTTACCTTGAGAACCTGCTGATAAAGACCTTCGGGAGAGAAGCCTTCTCGTCCACATTTGTCATTGAGCGGGCCCACCGCCTCGCTGCTCGCCCCCCGCCAGCGGGTGCACCGCCCAGGACCTTCATCGCGAAACTCCTCAATTACCGGGACCGCGACACCGTGCTGCGCCTTACCCGTGAGAGGGGTAATATTCCGGTCGGCAACGTTACAGTAGCAGTGTTCCCAGACTTCTCTGCAGAAGTGCAAAAGAAGCGGGCGCAATTCTCAGAAGCCAAGCGCCAACTCCGCATCAAGCATCTCCCTTACGCCATGCTCTTTCCGGCAAGACTTCGGGTCGTGTGTGACGGGAAGGCCCAGTTCTTCGAGGACCCATCGGCGGTGATCTCCTGGCTCGAGAACCGTGAACCAGCCGGCCCTGCACGCTGACATCCCCAGTGACCATCGACCCAGAACCCATGCATCGCCTACCCGACCGTGAATCTACACACCCAGCAAGAGCCGATCGCATTGCGAACCCTCCACAACACCCCTTGCCCGCTCGAATGACACCACCGCCGGATCCCTGCAATCCCCACCGTAAGCGGCTGCGGAGTCAAGCCCTACAACCTGATGTTGCTCGCACAGTACAAGCCTCCATCCACCCGAGCCTATGCCCTTCTTTTCTCCGTGTCTCGGGTGCACTCCGTAACCTACCTTAAGATGTCTCCCGCTACACCTGACGACCATCCTTTCGTCTCCCTGCTCATCCTAGCCATCGCGGCCACGGTGACCGGCCACCCTACCATCGACTGGGAGCCCATGATGCCCTTTCTCTCCACGCGAGGATCCATCCACCGTCAGAACTGTAAGTTATCGATGCCCCCCCCCCCTTTTCTTCCCCTGGACATGCACCATTACCCCCCTTGGAGCGGGCCTAACCCCAGAGACTGCCGGTCCCGTTCCTTGGCACCGCATGCCTCCCACCCCTCTCTCGCATTGACCTCCGCTGTAACCCCCCCCCTCTTTCCCCTTCTCTCTGGCTGCTCGGCCGCCCTACTGACTCTCACCTGGCTGGAAGAACTGACCAGCACCCCTACCTCACTGCAAGTTCTGCAGTATGCAAATTTGTTCGCCCCCCTGCTCCACCATGGATGCCGGTGATTCGGGTGTACTCCTCGCCCGAGGACATATAACTCCGGCCCCTCCACAGTTTTCCTGGCCAGCTGCCACCCCCATGGCTATGGTGGGTGGCTGTTCTCTTGTTATGCCGTGCTGGTCCAGCGTAGGCAAAGTTTTCAACTTGCTGTTGTTACTACTATTGTTGAATGCACAACCCTTGCCGTTGACATGCTATGTGCTACTGACATGCTTGATAAACCACCTAATATGCCTTAATGACTATATGTACTCATGCTTGCTGCTTTATAATGTGAATGTTTTGCAGAAATTACATGTTATGGATGTCTCCCTGGGGGTCCGACTGCCCTGGCCACCTCCTCCACCCTCCCATGGCATCACTTAAATTAATTACCTGGAACGTGCGGGGGTTGGGTGCCAAACCCAAGAGAATAGCTGTTCTCTCCTACCTTAAAGCTGCACGAGCTGATATCTCTGTCATTGTGGAAACCCACATAGTGGGCCAGGCCCAAATGTCACTTAAAAGGCCCTGGGTGGGATGGCTATACCATGCTCCCCACACCTCCAACTCCCGAGGGGTTGCCATCCTCATCGCCAAGACGGTGCAGTTTCAGCTGCACGACCTGCAGTCGGACCCTCAGGGCAGATATCTCTTCCTGCATGCCACTGTTAGTGGACTTGAGATGCTCATTATGGCATTCTATGTACCGCCGCCATTCCAATTTGGCATCCTCCAGGAGGGCCTCACCTTTATGGCTAAACACCCCACAGTGCCAGTGATTTGGCTGGGCGATTTCAACATGACCATAAATCCCAGCCTAGATAGACTCGGTGCTCCAGCCCAATCGCCCCTACCCCCGTCCACCACCAGGTTCGGCAGGCTCCTTGCTGAGTTTGCCCTGACAGACTCCTGGAGATACAAATACCCAGACAAAATAGCCTTCTCCTGTTTTACCCCCTCACATATGGCCATGTCACGCATTGACCTGATCCTAATGTCCCCCGCCCTGCTGCCGGACCTCATTGATGTGGGGTTTGGCAGCAGGGTGCTCTCTGATCACTCCCCCTGCTGGGCAGTGCTGCGGCTCCCGACGACCCCGGTCCCCCGCAAATGGCGCTTGAACCCTTTCTGGCTCTCCATCCTACCCGATTTGGAGGCTGTTGACCGCGAATGGACACATTTTTTTAGTACCAACCTCGAAACAGCGCCCATGGGTGCGGTGTGGGAAACCTTCAAAGCCCACGCTCGCCTAATACTCTCCACCCGCATAACTAGACACAAAGCCGCGTCCAAGACCATACTGCAGCAATCTGAGGAGAGACTCAGCTCACTGGAGCAGATGTTCCTTGCTGACCCCTCCACGGATAATGCCTCCCTCCTCCGAGCACAGTCTAGACTAACCGATCAACTACACTTTGAAAAGGCGAAACAACACATATTTTTCAGCAGGCAGCGCATCTTCGAGCACGGTGAACGCGCAGGCAAACTCCTCGCCTATATGGCCCACCTCGATCACACTCCCCCCGTGGTGGTCCAACTACGGACGGCGGCGGGGGAAGTGATCTCTGATCCCAACCGGGTGGCAGAGGAATTTGGGGTGTTTTACTCAAACCTCTACACCTCCACTGCATGCCACACCCCAGCTGCACTGACCCAGTTTCTCCAGATGGTAGACTTCCCCGTCCTCACCCACTCCCAGATGAGCCTACTTGAGGCACCCATAACCACTGACTGCATCACTGAGGCGCTATCGCTTCTCCCTACCTCCAAGGCGCCTGGCTCTGATGGCCTCCCCTTGGAATTTTACACGCACTTCCAAGAAACCCTTGCCCCTAAATTGCAAAGACTCTACACCCACATTTTCGACTCTGAGTCCCTCCCTCCCTCCATGGGGGAGGCTCTCATTGTCCTCATACCCAAACCCGATAAGGATCCCCTCTTACCTGAGTCCTACCGCCCCATATCTCTCTTACAATTAGATGTCAAAATCCTCGCCAAAATTCTCGCCCTCCGCCTCAATAAAGTCATCCTTCACCTAATTCACCCAGACCAAACGGGCTTTATGCCTGATAAAAACACAGCGTTCAATCTCCGCAGGCTACACATGAATTTACAAGCAACTCATGACAACACTGGATCTAGGGTGGTGGTGAGCCTGGATGCCGCAAAGGCATTTGATTCGGTAGAGTGGAGGTACCTCTGGGAGTGCCTCCGCAGGTTTGGCTTCGGCCCAAAATTCATCAAGTGGTTACAACTCCTCTACCAGGCTCCCACTGCCCGGATCCAGGTCAACGGTAGGATTTCTGACCCTTTCACCCTTTCAAGGGGCACCCGTCAAGGCTGCCCCATATCGCCGCTCCTATACGCCCTCGCAGTCGAACCCCTGGCAATAGCAATTAGAGCCCACCCCCTCATCAAAGGCCTCCGAATGGGACACACAACCGAGCTGATCAGCTTATACGCTGACGACATGCTCCTATATCTGGAGGACTCGGGCCCTTCCCTAGAGGCAGCGCTCCAACTAATCAAACACTTCGGTGAATACTCGGGGCTGCAAATCAACTGGTCAAAGTCCCAAATCCTTCCATTGGATCTGGGGGCCCCCACTGCGGCACAGGCTGCGCTGCCACTGGTCAGGGCTAGTCAAATTAAATACCTGGGAGTACACTGTACTAGATCCCTAGAGGAATACACGAAACTTAATATTGAGCCCCTCTTTGCACTCCTTAAATCCAAAACCCAAATCTGGTCCCGTCTCCCCCTAGGGGTCATGGGTCGCATCAATCTGATTAAGATGATCCTCCTCCCCAAACTGCTCTACCTGTTTTGGCACGCCCCACTATGCATCCCCCTAAGAATCTTTAAATCCATGGAATCCATCCTTAACACCTTTGTCTGGGGTCCCTCCCGCCACAAACTCTCTTGGAAAACTCTGAAGCGCCCGGTGCACCTCGGTGGCACAGCCCTCCCTGACCTCCTCCTCTATTACATTGCGTCCCAACTTTCCCACTTTTACTACTTCGACAAGGCAGACAAAGACCGCTACCTGACGCTGGTCTGCTCAACCAGCCAGGGCCCGGTCTTCCACCCACTACAGGTCCTCCTCTGCGGCACCCACGGCCACTCTATCCCCCCCAAAACCATGCTAGCCCATTACTGCAAAATCTGGCAACTAGCCGCCAACAAAACCAAAGCCCCTCACATACACGCTCACACCCCCCTATGGAATAATACCCACCTTCCTGAGCTCCTCACAATACCTGACCAGTCTCTCTGGATAACCAGGGGAATCATATTCCTCTCCCAGGTGTTGCGGGGAGGCTCGATTAGACAATTCCAGGCCCTCAAAGACGACTTTAACCTCCCTAACCAAATGCTCTTCCGCTACCTTCAGCTCCGGCATGCTCTCAGCTCCCAATTTGTTGGTTCCGCTCCCAGCTTGGAATCACTGTCCCCCGTAGGTGTGATCAGGGGTCAGGATCCCAAGAAACTAATCTCCTACTTTTACAACCACCTACAACTACCTGAGGCCACCCTGCAGGCGCATGATCTAAAACCCAAATGGGAGGCGGACCTGGGCGTTGTGGAGCATGAGGAGTGGGAAGATGCACTCGCTGTCTCCAAGTTAGTATCCCCTAAACTGTCGGACAGACTCACTCACCTGTACATTTTGCATAGGTCGTACCTCACCCCGGCACGCCTCGCCAGATTTAGACCAGACCAAGACCCCTCCTGCCCTAAATGCGGGGACCCAGGTGGCACGTTCTACCACCTAATATGGACCTGCCCGCGCATACAAGACTACTGGTCGCAAGTCGTCAAGTTCCTACATGATCGAATGGGCTCGCCTCTGTCCCTATGCCCCCGCCAATGCCTACTAGGGATCCTTCCACTCCCCGAAGATGAAAAGTACCTCTCTATATTCCTGCAGGAATCCTTATTCCTAGCCAGAATGCAGATAGCCCGCACCTGGATCAAACCAAACCCCCCTACCCTCCAAGCTTGGATTGCTGCTGTCAACGCCCCCCTCCCCTTTAAAAAGATACTTTACCTCCACCGAGGCTGCCCAGCCAAATACAATAAGGTATGGGATAGATGGATTGACGCTCCAGACGCACACCTACCCTAGGAATGACCCGTTGCCCCCTAACCGGCCGCCCGCCCCCCCCCCTCGACATGTGCGTTGAGGGGAGAGGCTCAACCTGCTTGTGGAGCACCGAGTCTGCTCGGCACCCCCTACACACGCCTCCACACCTGAGGGGCATAGAGACCCTACAATCCTGTTGAGGGACACCCCTGAGCCCCCAACTGAACGAAACATCACTTGAACCCTTTGTGATTCACTGCTCTGTAATGTCTGTATCTTTTTTTTCTTATGTCGGTACATATCCCTCCGACCATGTCAACATCTGTTCCCCGTTATTGTAGTGCCTGTTGCACTTAAACTGTAAGAATGTATCCTTGTTTTGTGTATACTCAATAAACTTGGTTTTGATTAAAAAAAAAGATTCAGTGTGTATATAAGATATATATCTTTCACTATGGATGAGCGAATCTGCTGAGGGTTTGCCAAATTCTGTTTGAAATTTTGCAAACCCGATAAAATGTTTTTCAAAATCCATACAGCGAACAAGGTATTTTCCTGTAGCTTTTAGAGCAACACATATCCTGTAAAAAACATCATTGGAAGATGCCTTAAATCTATACTTGCCATTATGATACAGCAATATTCTCACAGACCATCTCACCGACAGTGTAAAGCCTGGTAGACACCATCCATTTTCAACACAGCAGGCTGTGCGAAAAAATAAATAAATAAATCGGACAGAGCACTGTACTAACAAGTTAGAATGGCTCATGTATAGCAGCAATACTTCAAAAGGATTCTAGGAAGGAGAAGGAGAAGGAAGGAGAAGGAGAAGGAGAAGGAGAAGGAGAAGAGAGAGAAGGAAAGAAAGGAGAAGGAGAAGGAGAAGGAGAAGGAGAAGGAGAAGAAGAAGAAGAAGAAGATTCACACCGCCCCCAAGATAGTTTTAGCAATGGCATGTTATTTCATCAAGTGGTAAAAGGCCGCTTTTGCGGACCGATAAAAACTGCCCAGTAGTTGCTGATAGCAAGCTGTCCTGCCACAGGCCAGTTTCTCTAGAAACTCTGTTAGAAATCAAAAGACTGCTGATGATACAGAAGTGTAAAAATTGACCAGCAGCAAAACATTTTTTAATAAGTAGAATTGGCTAAAATGTACTAGAGACAAAAAGTACAAGCAGGTCGGTGAATTTTGAACATACAGGATTCACCAATGTAGCAGCAAACCCAAACTTAATTCCAAGCCTTTACCTGACATATAGATGGCCAAGGAAAAACACAGACAGGAGAGGAAGTAAAGTCTTCTTTTTTAATTGTACCTACAGCTAAGCCTATCATAAGGCTTAGCTGTAGGTACTGTAAATATCTAAACTTGCACCGTTTAGGAGATATTTACTATATACGCTGCCGATTACATCATCGGCGCATGCGCTCTGAAGGAACGGCCGTCCGTGCCATTTCTTCAGAGCCTTGTGCCGTGACTGGCAGCTCCTGCGCGCATACGTGGGAGTGGCGTCATCCCGGCTCGGGCCACTCAAAGCGCCAGAGCACACTAACCTGGAAGAAACACAGGGGAAGATGTCAGCCGTGTGCAGGTGCTGCTGCAGGACTTCATTCTAGTATTTCATAATGACCTAGTATGCGATGCATACTAGCTCATTATGCCTTTGTCTTACTGTTTTTTTTTTTTTTGTTTTTGTTTTTTTATTGGGTTTACAACCTCTTTAAAATGATCAGACAGTAAAAATAAGAGTATTGTTGAGGGGAGGGCTGAAACAGTTTAAAAGGGTGAACATAACAAATCCAGAGAAATCTGCATTTGTGTAAGTGACTGAACTACAAGCTTCTATGTCTATAAAAAAAATAAAATAAAAAATAATCAGAACCAAAAACTTCAATCTCAGACCTCACTTACAATGTACCTGTTGGTAATGGTTAAAATCATTGCATACCTTTCAGATGATAGCACAAGACAAGTACAATTGCACCTAAATCAGGGGATCAGTGTTCCTCAACCTTTTTTCAGTCAAGGCACCCTTTAAAAATTATGGCCAATCTCAAGGCACCCTTTAAAAATGAAGGACAGTCTTGAGGCACCATGTAAAAATTATGGACAGTCTCAAAGCACCCCATTCTAAAATGTAAAACCTATCCTAATAATGTTACATAATACAGCAACATCCACACAAGTAGGACACCCAAAGTTAGAACTGATTTATTCTTCCACAGCAAATACACTTTTGAAAACTGGTACTGACTAGTATTTCTGTATTTCTCTTGACAATGGTATTAAATATGTCTTGCTAACTGCTATACCAAAAACCCCACCCTTCCAATAGTAACCACACCACACAAAAATGGAGTTGAATTGGCCATAGCCTTTTTATTAATAAAAATATAAATAACCAATAATTAACAGATCAATAACATAAAACCAGAGCAGACAGTTTAATAAATAAGCCACAAGGTCCTAATAGACATAAAACCAGGACAGTACCTGCTTGTTACTTCACAGGCCTCCAGCCACAAAAAACAGCAACTCTGAGACAACTCGCAGGTACTCATGCATCAACTGGGAGCCGTACCTCAGACGGGTCCCTACACCATACCTTTTTGTGCCCGTATGAACCTAAAAAAACACCTTGCACCTCGCCAACCACTTCTGGCTACATAAATCCCCAAATCCCCAAACAGCAATACTCTCCCAATGTAGGGTGGGAGGGTGAGAAGCTGTTTTACACTGTTGCTCCTACTGAAGTCCTTCCCCATCCAGTCTCCTCACCACTCCACCCAATGCTCCACCCGGCCCAGACCATGCCCAGCCAGCCTGTTTCCAACCCTATCCTACAGCAACCCCCACTGCTCCTTATTTACCTGTTCCAAGCCCCTTTAACCCCTGTCATGTTGGGCCTCCGTTTATTGTCTTTGGGTTTTACTCCGGACATTTCTTCTCCCTCAATTTTTCCTCCATCACTCAGCTAATGTGACTTTGATGGAGAGGGGCACAGAAGGGTCAAACAAGCATGCTATGCAGGCGACTGACATCCTCTATATCAACTGATGATGCCATTGTTCGTTAGGGTGCCGGCGTTCCATCAGAATAAGCAACAGAAGTGACTTCAGTCACAACACCGCAATGGCCATCTTGCTACACCCCGCACTTGTCTGCAGTAAGCCTGTAGTTAGAAGGCGGCAGCGGACATCTTTTTACACCCAGCCAAGACTTGCATTTCACACTTATTTTTACCAGTAAACTAAGCTTATATATTGAAATACAGTATTTTGAAATCTGCGACACTGTTTTGATGTTGAATTTTAAAAACAGCGGCAAGCCTGCTGATCTCACAGGTTTGCTAATCTGACAGAACACTGCTGCTTTAAAAATTCATCAAAACAGTCTGACGGATTTCAAAATACTGTATTTCACTATACAAGTTCAGTTTACTGCTAAAAATAAGTGTGAAATGCAAGACTTGGGTGGGTGTTAAAGATGTCCACTTCCGCCTCCTGACTACAGGCTTACTGCAGCCGAGTGTGGGGTATACGAAGATGATCTGATTGGAGGATACCGGAAGTGATGTGTAACTGGCGCTACTCGCCTGTGTATGCTGGATTTCATCTTCATTAATGTAAGGATGCAATTTGCTTTTCAATAAATATATTTTACCCAAAACGTACTTCACTATTGGGCTCCCCCCCCACCCTTCTTCTCTTACTCTTCACCTCCATTATATGAGAGGATTGCAGTACCAAAGAATTTACCACATTCCTGGGACCGAGTGGAGGAGAGGAGTTTGGATTAAGCCTAAAAGTCTTTCAGTGCCCTGAAACACTGGCCCGAAGGTGAGAGGCTAGGGAGTAGTAGTTTGGGATTTCATCTGTCTGCACCCACCTGCTGGCTTTCAACAACAAGTTTAGAGTGTCCATACCCACTCACCTTGATCTAGACGGGACATACAGGACCCCGGTGGGAATAACGGACACATATTCATTGTCATCTTATCTACCTCACTGCATGGACATTATTAATTATTTATTGACATTATCATTGTTGCCATGAACATTTATTCGTCCGCGGGACTTTTCACTTATTTTTAATCACCATCACCAACACAATTTTTTTGACAATATTTATTGGATGTATTATTTATTTGAATTTTTTTTATGTACTTTATCTAATGGGTGATATTTATTGATTATCTTTTTCACGACTTTAACACAATTATCCACTTTGTTCTTGCACTTTAGCGCATCGCGCACGATATTGCATATTCATATTTATTTATGTGAATTTATTTATTTATTTAGATTTATTGCCACGGTTTTAGCGCAAAATCATTCATTTTTCTTGTCACTTCCATTACCTAATCTGATGCATCGCTGATTCTGATGGAACACCGGCAGCTAGAAGGTTATAATGGTGCACAATAAAAAAACTGTCTTTGTGTAACTAAAAAGGCAGGCTTCATCCACACGCCAGCTTGTATACAATTTTTGGGCAATTTTTAGGCATTTTGCCAATGCACCCCTAAAGAAACTTGTTAAAGGCGGCTTCCAGATTCCCATAAATCCCCTGTCCACAGACCCCCAACCACCGCCCAGAGTTGTCGCAGAAGAGGCCCTTGTCCCCTTTATAATGGGGATAAGGTGCTCTGGAGTGCCCCAAAGCACCCCCCCCATGGTGAGGGCATGTGGCCTGGTATGGTTCAGGAGGGGGCCCCCCCTTTCCTGGCCTGCCAGGCTGCGTGCTCAGATAAGGGTCTAGTATGGATTTTTGGGGTTTTCTTTTAGCAGTCAGCAGGGAAGCCCACTGACAGCTGACGACTCATTCGTTGTTAAGGACGCATCGGCCAGCTTCCCAGGCCCCGCTCATTAACATATTGACTGTGCCTTTGGCAGAGAACACCTGAACGAGGGAAGCGTTTGCCCAACACTACTCCTAACCATCACCATTGTCTAAACAATTGCTGGTTGGTAAGTATTCTTCACTTTTTATATTGAAGTTCTCTTTTAAAGTAGGATCAGACAAAGTGTTAAATCTATGTCTGTATTCAGTTTACATAGAATGAAATGTAATGGAAGAGTATGACTCTTTAAAGCATAACTTTTTTTTTGTATAAATAGTTTGTTTGGACCAAGCAGGTCTAACAGGTGTTCATGTCTCCTGGGCTCAGCTACATACGGTATACAGCACTGTCTAGGGAAGGACTATGCCATAAGGGTGCAGTATATACAGTAAGAAGGCCCAGGCTCTTTCACACCATGCATTTTGTTTAGCAGAATGTGGCCAAGCACACTGTTCATTTCCAACCACAACAATGTTTCTCTTTTCAAGGAATGTGCTTGAGGGTGCCCTAGGTCTTTTACGATTTTATGGGAACCCTTATACAGTAAGTTGTGCAGAAAAAGAAACATTTGTCAATGATTGCATAACTAAAACGTCCACGTCTCCTGGACTTTATATCACTTTAAATTATTTATGAGGCTTTTATACAAGCAGCATTTCTGAAATTTACACTACTGGGAAGAAAATGTCAAACATTAAATAAGTCTTCCCAGTCAATCCTTTAAATTCTGGAGCAATACCGCTCAAATGACTCATAAGCCACCTGTAATCATCTTTGGAAAACACACATTTTTAAAACATATCTAAAAGTGAAAATCAAAAATGTAAAAATCTACAATGTAATTTATTGCAGCTTATCAATGTTCAGTGTAGTAGCTGCATCCGTTTTCTTTTATCTGTGTTTTATTCTCTTATACTCTTGCAAAAAACTCATTCCCTGTCCCTTCATATCTACACTTTTTTCCCCCACTGTGTCTCCAGGGGAAGTTATGGTTGATCCCACAGGAAGAACCTTGGTCAACTCCATTACACTGTGAATTGATGGAACTAGTAGTTTACACAATGAAGATAAGGTTCTTAGGATAAGGACGATGCGTTTCTGTACTTGCTGAAATTTTCTTGACCTTTAAACTAAGTTTTGTTTTGGGGGTTTACATTTGCTTTAATAACTGTCTGTGTACTATGTTGACTTGTCAGCCTTTGCAAAAGTGAAGAGGAGAACAAGGTTGTAGGTTAGTACTGGGCATTTCTGTTGCTACTATTCCATCATTAGGCACTTACTTCTAAACTCTAAACTAGTATTAATCTCTAATCCCTGTCCCTAGCTCTAAGCTTATCCTAACCCATAACCTTGAACCCGAACACTCCAAAAAATCAGTGCTTTAACAAAACCTAGAGCAAATCACAACGAATACCCCAACAGCGCTCATCACCTATAAGAGAAAGGCTATTAAACCTCCAAACTTCAAAAACTATAGAAGTGTGCAGTAGATGAATACAAAATTACTCACTGCAAGTATTTGCCGGCATAATGTGCTCAATACTCCAGTAACAGTAATGCACCCCCCCCCCCCCCCAGTTGGGCTGGTTTCCAGTTATGCTAAAACTTAAGCAAAGAGGATACAGACGATCCTCATAGTGTAATCTCGCTAACAATCTTTATGAAAAAACTCATTACAATTTACACTCACATAAGTGCATAAAATAAATGCTCATCAGTAATAAAGCCAGGATCCGGGCTTCTGTGAACTGTCAAAATTGCGTCTCTCCACACTACCGGAATCGGCGTCACATCCGGTCATCGCTCTGACGTCACTTCCTGTCGCTATGTAGTTACGCCCTGATGTTTTGTCCTTCCGACTTCCTCTGAGGGCGTTTGACACCAAGCAATGTTTAATGGACTTTTTAGCATTATTTTATTGAAGATTTTATAGTTTTGTATTAATCTCCTGTACACGTCTATCACTTGTTGGTGGAGGTTTAATAGCCTCTCTCTTATAGGTGATAAGCTCTGCTGGGGTAATCGTGATTTGCTCTAGGTGTTGTTAATTATATTGTTTTTAATGAAGCATCAACTCACCAGATTAGTTTTGGTCAGATTTTCACCACACCCCCAAGAGCGCATAGTGTGGGTCGATCGTTCGGTCGGCCCTGCACTTACCCATCAAGGGGGCAGTGCTTCCCTCTGGGCGACGGCTTCTCGTGCATCTCCTCACAGTGTCCGATGTGTCTACTCCCTCCTCCTCCTCCTAGGGCAATAGGATCGCTTCTCCTTTCGGCCAATCAGGAAATGGGTCTCAAGACCTGCTTCCTGATTGGCCGGGAGGAGAATCAGTGTGACAATAGCGAATATTCATTCGCTATTGTCACGCAACTGGGTGGGCTCAGGGCGCAATGTTCTATGCACCAAGCCTACCCTTTTTGAACCCTATTAGAGCCCCCTAATGAATGGGCTGCCACTGGTTGGGAACACTGTTTTGGTTTATTTAATATCGGTGCTTTGCAGAAGGTATCCTGTTCTGGCATTAACAATGAAACCATCAAGTCTCCATGCCCACTCCAAGCAGCACTGATTCAGCACAAAATTTGCTTTATGGTTGCTAGCTTAAAATGCATTTCCAAGTTTTGAAGATTTACTATCTAAATGGATTACATCTGGAAATATTCATAATATAAAGCAGCTGTCAAATACATGTTTTTCTGCAGTTAAAACAAATACTATTTGTGAATGTTGCTTCAATTTTTATCAATTATATCTAAGAAGGTTTAAAGAGCTTTGCCTTGATTTTTTAGCTATCTCTAGCTATCCTATATAGTGACTATTGATGTCATTAATTGGTTTTAATCCGAAGAAAAGACCCTTGGCATGAACTTCACTTTTTGGACTGATGGGAGATCTCCAATTTTAAAAAGTGAAACACAAATGGAAAATGGAACTGTACAGTATGAAACATGAAAGTAAGCTTTTTCAGTACATCTTCCAACAGATAATTTCTACTGTTCAGGAAACAATAAAAGATTATATAATCTTTGCACGTATACACATTCTAATGTACATGTAATTGCTAAATGTGTTTAGATTAAAATGAGAGCTGATATGGCTTTCACATATTTACATGCTTTTATATGTCTGTTATTTTATTACATTTAATTAGTTATTGGATTAGCTACTAGAGTGAGCAAGTGAATATTGATTAAAACAAAAATGTTAAATGTATTTACGTTTAATACCAATTTATAGGCTCTCAAATATCCTGTTTTTTTTTTTTTTTGTTTGCAAGTCCGCCTTTCAGACCATGTTTTAAAGTGGTTGTAAACCCTTACAGACCACTTCGACCTACAGGTAAGCCTAGATTAAGGCTTACCTGTAGGTCCAAGAAATATCTCCTAAACCTACACGGTTTAGGAGATATTTGCAGAAAGACAGGCACCGCCATCTACGGCGCATGCGCCCTAGACAGTGGCGTGCAGGCGCACTGAGCACGCCGCTGCTAACGGCAATATGCCGCCAGTGGCGGCTCCCGTGCGCATGCATGCGAGTGACGTCATCACGGCTCCGGCCAATCACAGCGCTGGAGCCGCGTTGAATCGGGACCAGCGGTAAAACCGTCAGTATGAAAACCTACTCATGGGCTTGGAGACGTGTTCTGTGTGTGTG
Organism: Lithobates sylvaticus; assembly: GCA_028564925.1. NCBI lineage: Eukaryota > Metazoa > Chordata > Amphibia > Anura > Ranidae > Lithobates > Lithobates sylvaticus. Next base: position 368,317,349 of record CM053027.1, read on the forward strand.
TGGGCGTTTGCCGGTTTGTAAGTATCAAGCGCAATCCGCTGGGCTTCTTGCCTTCAAATGTCTATGCGCATTAGAGAAGCAAAGTCCACATAACAAGAGAAACATTAGATCTCTGTTGTGGCTACGCTATCCCTTTTTGGATACATATCTGCGTTTATAAGAGGACATTGATATCTGCCTTGTTGGTATACTCGTACTGTATATTGACAGCAGCAGTAGCAATGTCCTCGCAGATTTTCTCAAGCCTGTAAGAACAAGTAAAATGATCTTACTAGATACTGGTTACTCTGAGCAGTATTGAGTGGGCTCCATGCTGACCAAGATGGTGGATGTGCATGCATGTGGCTGGGTGGAGGGCAGTGTACATGACTCAAGTCGATGAGACATGTGCACTTCTCCCTCCCACTCCTGTGGATGACCTCCCCTTTAGTGTTGTCATTTCCTGTGTGATCATTTCCTGTGTGGTCATTTTGCATGGAGGAAGCGATTGGCTGTTGGGGCCATGACTTTGTCAGGGAAATAGGCGCATTCCTACAGGATCAGTGGACCAGCCCGGGCAAGGTCGCGCTAACGCGCATCAGCGCACACGGATGCGTAATAGCGCCGCGATCGGGCGAATTTGCGTGCGCAATAGCGCTACAAACGGGCGAACGCAGGTGCGCAATAGCGCCGCTAACGGTTGAGCACGTGCACGACGTGACCCGTGTCTATTTAAGGGACCCACTGACAGTGCTGCATCGCTGGATTATCGTCAGCTCTCCCTGCATACCTGAATTATTGTTCCTGTCTCCTGATCACCTGTGTACCGACTCGGCTTGTTTGACCTGCTTCTACTGACCTCCCGGCTCCACCTCCTGGCTTGCATCTGACGTTCCTCTGCCTGCTCCCTGCATCTGACTACGGCTTGGCTAAACGGACTCTGTGTCTTCCTGTCTCCCATACTCGGATCCCTGGCTCTGTTCTTGGACTGTCTCACCAGCTTTTTGGATCCTTTTTAAATCATAATGATAACAGAAATCCCCCCAAATGGCCCTGATAAAAAGTTTACATATCTTGGAATGTTTGGCCTTGGTACAGACACAGAAGGTGGCACACACTGGTTAAAATGGCAATTAAAGGTTAATTTTCCACATTTGTGGCTTTTAAAATCACAATTAGTATCTGTGTATAACTAGTCAATGAGTTTGTTAGCTGTCACATGAATGCATGATACAGGGAGAGTTACTTACCTTGTCCCCTGGATCCTGCGATGTCCTCCCTGCTGTGTGTGCGAGCTCCTCCGCTCGATTCACGCATTGCCCGAGTGCCGCTGAGCTCCGTTCCCTGCGACGTTCTGACGCATGGGAGCGGAGATCTGCGCAAAATTCAAAAAAGTTAAAACACACAATACATATACAGTACTGTAGTCTTACAGATTACAGTACTGTATAAAAAAATACACATCCCCTTTGTCCCTAGTGGTCTGTCTAGTGCCCTGCATGTAGTTTTATATTATAAATACATTTTTTTCTGCCTGGAATTTGGAGATTGTCAAAAGCAACCAAAAAGTGTCCCTTTATGTCAAAAGTGATTTTAGACCAGCTAGAAAACAGCAATAATAAATTTGAATCACTTGAAGAATTGAGCGATAGTGATTTGTGGGGAAATTGGTCATCAAACACTAAATCTAATGACAGCGAGAATTCTGCAACTGAGCAAATGTCAGTGTTTTTGATTTCATTATACTATTGAATAATTGTTATAGTTATTTATTATATTATAATTTATGATTTTGTGTTTCAAACTTTATCATACCCGGGTAGTCTACTAGACTCTGGTTTGGACAGATTTAAGTGAGTTATTCCTAAGAATTGCAGGCCTACAATATAAAACGCCAAATTTCCATGCAAAATAATTGTACCGCTTTCAGCCCCTAAAATCAGAAATAATCATACCGCCAGGAAGGATGTCTTATTAAGGGAATGAACAGTACTCACTGGCATATTCAAGGCTTTGGATATCTTTATATATCCTTTTCCATCTTTGTAAAGTTTCATTACCTTGTTACGCAGGTCTTTTGACTGTTCTTTTCTACCTCCTCATGGCTCAGTGTCTAACAAACTTATTGACTATTTATACACAGATACTAATTGTGATTTAAAAAGCCACAAATGTGGGAAATTAGCCTTTAATTGCCATTTTAACCTGTGTGTGCCACCTTCTGTGTCTGTACCACAGCCAAACATTCCAGGGTATGTAAACCTTTTATCAGGGCCATTTGGGTGCTTTCTGTTATCATTATGATTTTAAAAGGATCCAAAAAACTACAGGGAGTCCCCGAGTTACGAACCTCCGACTTACGGACAACTCCTACTTACGAATGGCAGGCGGCGCCGGCGGGCACATCGGAAAACATCGGAAAACGTAGTCGGAAAACATCGGAAAAACGCTGTTCTGCGCATGCACGTCCGAATTACGAACAAATCCGACTTCAGAGCAAACAGGCAGTCCCTAACCTGTTCGTAACTCGGGGACTGCCTGTATTTGATAATAAATGGCTTCATATGATTGCTATCCTTAACCACTTCAATACCAGACACTTAGACACCTTCCCGCCCAAGCCAATTTTCAGCTTTCAGCGATGTCGCAATTTGAATGACAATTGCGCGGTCATGCTACACTGTACCCAAACAAATTTTTTATCATTTTGTTCCAACAAATAGAGCTTTCTTTTGGTGGTATTTGATCACCTCTGCGATTTTTATTTTTTGCGCAACAAACAAAAAAAGACCGAAAATTTTGCAAAAAAACAAGTTTTTCTTTGTCACTGTTAATTTTTTTTGTAAATAAGTGCGTTTTCTTCTTCAATGACGGGCACTGATAAGGCGGCACTAATGGGCACTGATAAGGCGGCACTGATGGGCACCGATGAGGTGGCACCAATTAGGGGGCACCGATGAGGTGGCACTGATGATGGGCACTTATAGGCGGCACTGATGGGCACTGATAGGTGGCATTGATAGGTGGCACTGGTATGCGGCACTGATGGGCACTCAGGTGGCACTGATGGGCACTCATAGGCGGCACTGACGGGTACTTATGGGTGGCACTGATGCACACATATAGGTGGCACTGATAGGTGGCATGGATGGGCACTGATAGGTGGCATGCATGGGCACTGATAGGTGGCATGGATGGGCACTGATAGGTGGGCATGGGTGGGCACGGATGGGCACTGATAGGTGGCACTGATGGACGCTGATGAGTGGCACTGATAACACTTATGGGTGGCATTGCTGGGAATCCTTTTTTTTTACTTTTTTTTTTATTAAATATGATGTGCCAATCAGTGCCCATCTGTGGGCACTGATTGGCATATTTTTGATATTTTTTTTAACATGTGGATGGCCATGGGGGATGTACCTGGCCATCCACATGCTGGGGGCTTCCCTGGTGGTCCTGGGGGCTTCCCTGGTGGTCCTGGGGGCTTCCCTAGTGGTCTAGTGTGGGCATCTGAGGGGGGGGCTGCGCTGATAAACAATCAGCGCAGACCCCCCCTGTCAGGAGAGCCGCCGATCGGCTCCCCTCTACTCGCGTCTGTCAGACGCGAGTGAGGAAAAGCCGATCAACGGCTCTTCCTGTGTACATCGTGATCAGCCGTGATTGGACACGGCTGATCACGTGGTAAAGAGCCTCCGCCGGAGGCTCTTTACCGAGATCAGTGTAGCGGTGTGTCAGACTGACACACCGCTCCACCGATCGCCGCGATGCGCGCCCCCACGGGCGCGCGGCGGCTGTTATCCTGAAGGACGTCATATGACGCCCAGTCAGGATAACGAAGCCACTTCCCGGACGTCAATTTACTATTGACCGGGCGGGAAGTGGTTAAATAAAAGACAATTTTTTTTGCACGATCAGTCATATTTTCAATATTAATGCCAAAATGTCACAGTTTCTGCCAGGGTATGCAAACTTCTGAGCACAACTGTGTGTGTGTGTGTGTGTGTGTGTGTGTGTGTGTGTGTGTGTGTGTGTGTGTGTGTGTGTATATATATATATATCTCAAAAACTATAACAAATAAAAATGTGCACTCTACAGAAACACACTCTATTACTTTATTACTGTAGCAAAAATAGGAAACCAATTTTATTTTTTTTTCACATAGTGCTTTTTTAAAGCATTTTTGAGAAAGCAGAAACTGAAAAGGATAAACAAAGATAAGACATAGCAGTGTATACTGGTGTTGATCTGCCTGCATATAGCTAACAACAGGGAAAAGAGTAAAAAGCTCCCGGCAAACATTAGTCAGTGTGTTAGGGGACTTTATTCCATATAGAGCTCCTGCCATTTATATCACAGCAGATCTGCATCAGTGCACTGCTCCCTCATCACAGCTACAGCACTGAAGGGAGTTCAAGAGTCAGGAAAATGGTGGTGTAATTGTTCACATCCTTACTGACTGTTTAACCCTCATATGATGTTGGGCTACACTACATTGTACTTTATTTGAATATTAATAGGGTGATTGTATGCTGTAATATGGATGACTATTTGCAGTGTTTATAGTATGCTTATTTCTTTGCACTCCATCCAACTCTTCCCAGGCTGCATAAAATTAGAATCCAATTTCGTTGTATCAGTTGTGTGCATCTAATGCATTTATTAGACCTTTGTGTAAGACTGAGAAACGCTTACACATTCCGCCGATTCTCGACTTATTTTATAGCCGCAGTGTGTACTAGGCCCCATTCTGCGCAGCCACATGCTAATACGGTTCCCTATAAAACGGTTGTAGGTGTTTGGGGAATTATCGCTCCTGAAAGCATGATCGGCTTGTTAACTTCTCTCCCGGCACAATTCACCTAGGAGAAAATAGGTTAGTTGATTTAGGTTTATGCCCAATGTGTTAATGAGCTGATCCTAGATATGCGGCTGCACAATTCCAAACTGAAGTTGTCCTAAACAGTTCCCTCTCTGTTCTATCAGGAAATTGCTGCTAATTTTTTTATGTATTTTGCTGCAAATTATTGGGGCTTCCTGTATTCATAATTGTGTGATATTCTCTATATCTCATGTACGCAGATGTACCTTGCCTAATTGGCAATCCTCGGTCTGAAGGTACCGAGTACATCTTTATCATTTGCTTATATTTGCATTATTATATTATGCAAGAAATCTTATACCCTTCCATCTTCCTATCCTGAAATGTACACAAGCAGAAAAGTGCCTGCAACATTTCTCATAGCAACACAGTGCCATCTACTGGGCGAAGGAGGGAGGGACAACGTTTTTGTCTGCTTTCTACAAACACGCTGAATATTAAATCCACAGATGTGTAGAAGTAGTGTGAAGAAGCACGGAGGTCAGTGTGAAACGCACGCTTCACCTCCTGGGTTCGGACACTCTGGGGTTGATTTACTAAAGGCAAATCAACTTTGCACTGCAAGTGCACTTGGATCTAAAGGGGAAGATCTGAAACGAGGGGAAGCTCTGATGTTTTTATCATCCAATCATGTGCAAGCTAAAATGCTGTTTTTTTATTTTCATTGCATGTCCCCCTCCTCAGATCTACAGCGACTGCACTTCCAAGTGCACTTGCAGTGCAAAGTGGATTTGCCTTTAGTAAATAAAGCCCTCTGTCTTTGTTGGCTGTTTATTGCTATTTTTTGGAATAAAATCATTGGAACGTTCCTGTGGTGTGCAGCCGTTCTTTTCTTCCAGCTTCAAGTAGTGACAAAATGTGAGAAGGTTTTAAACTTTAGTGTAGTGGACAGGTGTATATCTGCTTTATTAGAATTTCAAAAGACACTGTGTGCTGTGTTTGCTTCAAAGACTGGCTTAAGCTTCTTATCCAAATCTGTCTAAAGGAGCAAATCTTGACTGAAAACAGCTACTGCAGGACTAAGGATGTGCGGGGTATCAAAAGGGAGACAAAAATACAAAACTCTTATTCAGCAAGTTCCCTGACTCTATCACATAACAGCTCAAACTTCAAGAAAGCACATTCCTGAGAGTATATAACGCCATAAATGTATTAACTGCATATTATCAAGGAATGCTTGCCCTGCTTTTCAAAAATAGTCATTTTAGTGGAATATCGTTCATTGGTACCAGCTCTCAGCGGCCCTTTCTAGTAGAATTAAACCTTTGCATAAAAAAAATGAAAAGATGGTCTCTGGGAGCTTTACGCCATAATGTGGTATCATGCAACAAATACTGTATGGTATTAGTACATTAGGGCACACTAAGCTGCCAAGTGATCCCTCTAGAGCGAAACTGTCAACACTCTTTTCTGCCTTTCTTCCTTCTGCGTTCAGACCCTTCAGCCACTTGATTGGGTGGACCGTGGTTATGTCACTCCCACGCATGTGCACAGACGTCACATCATCGCGGCATAGAGCTGTACCATCAATACTGTATACACTGTGATGCGCATTAGTATTTTCAATAAAATTGATTATAAACAATAAGAAAATATAATATAAATCAAAGAAAAATATAATATAAATCAAAGACTAATCAACACAAAGGGCACAGTACAGGGGGGGGGGGAGGCAGGAAGGGAAGCACAATATAGGGGGGCAGGAAGGCACAGTGTGAGGGGGGGTGGGGGGCATGGTATGGTGGGCAGGAGGGTGCAGTACAGTGGAGGCAGAAGGGCACAGTGCAGAGGGGGAAGGGGCAAGACGGCACAAGTACAGGGGGAAGACAGGCACAGTACAGGGTGGGTAGGAGGGCACGGTACGGTGTACAGGAGGAGCTAGAGGGCCCATTACAAGAGGAAGGGCAGCACAATATAGGGGGCAGGAAGGCACGGGTATGAGGGGGGGACAGGGGTGCACGGTATGGTGGGCAGGAGGGCACAGTATGGAGGGGGAAGGGGCAGGAGTGAACAAGTACAGGGGGAAGGTGGGCACAGTACAGGGTGGGTAGGACGGCACAGTACAGGGGGCAGGAGGGTACAGTACAGGGTGGGTAGGAGGGCACAGTACAGGGTGCAGGAGGGCGCAGTACAGGGGGGTAAGAGGACACAGTAAAGAACAGTAATGACAGCTTAGTAAAAAAAAAGGGGCTCTCCATGCATATCCAGAACAGTTGGCAGGTATGATACATACCTTCCAATATTTTGAGTTGGGAATGAGGGACACCTATCAGCAAAAGTATGCAGGCATAGGACACACCCCTGACCATGCCCCCTTAAAGGAAAATTGTACAAAAAAACAAGATTAGTTAAACCCACAGGTGCTTTTTTTTAACCACTACTATTCCTATATATTGGCTATTGGAATTTACAAATGCAGCAATTCAGAAATCAGATGAAATGTTTAGTGCTGGAAAACACTTTTTGAAAGATAAAAAGCGCATTTTATATACATCTATATAGATCAGACCAAAATGAGGGACGAATGAGGGACAAAGGGACATTGCTACAAATCAGGGACAGTCCCTCGAAATCAGGGACAGTTGGGAGCTATGTATGATGTAATGCAAAATTATCATGGGGCTCCGGTGCACCTGGGGCCCCTGGGCCGTGCTCATGCGTTAAGATGGCCCTGACTCAAGTGCAGTGTTTTTACCACCTCCACCAACTGCAAAATTAAATCTAGCCTTATTCACTCTGGAGAAAAGGCAATTTAGAGAGAATATGATTGCCGTGCACAAATATAGACAAATAAACTTTTTACTCTAAGGTCCCTAAAGAGGACACAATCTGAGGTCAGAAGAAAGAATGTTTAACCATAGATTGCAGAAAGGCTTCTTTACTTCTTTACTCTTGTTGCTTGTGCGGCAGTCCTTGCCATTTAACAGGCGGTGAGGAGGTCACATATTTTCTACCCACTATCTGAGCTAACCCTGTAAATGCCACCCCACCAAGCCTCAATTGCGCAAATTGCACATGGTTGTGGGGTGGTTGCAATGCGGTCCCATAAACTTGCATAGGTCTTATGTGGTGGTGGTAACACCTGCCAAATGTGACAATGTGTTTAATTTTTGCCACAGCATATGTTCAGCCCTGAGCAGTTGCAAAGTCAATGACCCCAAATAGAGAGGGTGCATATCCCTAAAGCCTAGTACACACCCCTAAATTATTTTGGGTTGGATGAAAAACAATCGATAGCTCCGGTCAGAGCCGCTGTACTAACGTTTCAATGTTAGTACAACGATCTCTCCTTCTGTTCTTTTGTGTTCTGACAGGGGGACAGCCCCCCACCAGACTCCATTCAGTGCTCTCAGCAACTGGCTGAGAACGCTGATCGTGAGCCAAACGGCCGACTTCTGTCGAATCGGCTGCCATACACACGGGCCGAATGTCGGACATTTTCTTTTAACCGTCCGATGTCGTCCAACATTTGGCCCATGTGTACTAGGCTTAACAGGCAGCAATAAACCCTAATAGGTGTTCTAATCTTACTCCACTCTATCCAAAACTGAAAAAAAGTTTTGCCTTTAGTTATACTTTATAGTCTGTGCTGTGTCCATACAGAACAAGACAACATGTTAATTTCAATGCTTTCCTTCCTAACAGAACATTTTCACCTTTGCTTAGTTCACGTGACTCCCTGATCAGCCACTGGGCTGCGTAAAGTGTTGATGTCCTGTGTATGGGCTAAGTTGCTTTAGTCAGAGCTTACACAGGGCTGAGGACAGCCACTCAACCACATGTGACAACACTGGGCCAATCATCAAGAACGAGGGGAGAAAAATCAAATGCTTTACCATACTCTGAAGTACCTAGTATCATAGATACTCTTGTCACATGAGGTCAGGCATTGTTGAGCACTAGGAGGAACCCAGGACCCACTGCACCAGCGTGGTCTAACAATGGATCCAAGGATTTCATCCCGATACCTACTCAGGAGTAGTCTCAATGGCAGTCAGGGTGCCATTGTCTAGCCTGTAGAAGTCTGTGCTTCCCTGACCATCACTGACCCACCACCAAACCAGTCATGCTGAACGATGCCAGCATAACGTTCTCCACAGCTTCTCCAGACCCTTTCACGTCTGTCACATGTGCTCAGGGTGAACCTGCTCTCATCTGTGAAAAGCACAGGGTGCCGGTGGCGGACCTGCCAAATCTGGTGTTTAATGTCAAATGCCAATTAAGCTCCACGGTGCCGGTCAGTGAACACAGGGCCCACTAGAGAATGTTGGGCTCTCAGGCCACCCTCATGAAGTCTGTTTCTAATTGTCTGGTCAGAGACATTCACACCAGTGGCCTGCTGGAGGTCATTTTGTAGGGTTCTGGCAGTGCTCATCCTGTTCCTTCTTGCACAAAGGAGCAGATGCAGGTCCTGCTGATGGGTTAAGGGCCTTTTACGGCCCTGTCCAGCTTTTCTAGAGTAGATGCCTGTCTCCTTGAATCTCCTCTATGCTCTTAAGATGCTGGGAGATACAGCAAACCTTCTAGCAATGGCATTTCATTAATACCAAAGTATCTAAAACTGATTAACAACCGCCTCTGCTACTTAACTGACCAGATCAATATCCCAGGAGTTTAATTGACTTGATGCTATATATATACTGTATATATTTATTTATTAATTATCTCTGAGACATACACTTTAATAAACTAAATAACACTCATATAATCATTTATCATTGCATGAACAATATAAAACATATTTAGCAAATCTTAGCACCCTACAAGAATTTAGGCGCCCACCGGATTTCTGCCAGGATCAAGAGGTAATTGTCTGTGCTTGCAGATTTTGCTGTTTTGAAGGCACGGTCACACCAAATATTGATTTGCTTTGGATTTCTCTTCTGTTTATTTACTTTCCATTTTGTTAATTGATAAAAAAATTAACTATTAACACTTCTATTTCCAGAACAATTCTTAATTGTAAGTGTTTTTCCCACCTGCTTAAAACTTTTACACAGTATAGTGTGTGTGTGTATATATATATATATATATATATATATATATATATATATTATTATTATTATTACTATTATACAGTATTTATATAGCACCAACAGTACACTTACAATATATATATATATATATAGAGAGAGAGAGAGATTTTTTATTTTCTCTGAGACATAGACTTTATTAATCTAGATAATGCTATCATTGATTGCATGCATTAATCACACACTTAATAGGAATACATTTTATGTTTTTGATAGACAGGCCCTATACGATTTTGGATTAATGAATATCAGTGTGTGTATGTTTGTATATGCATTCACCTTTACAGTATGTGTATATTTGTTTATTCACATTTTAGCAGACTAGGAACAGAAGGAAAACCTCCTGCATAATAGGAACACAAGTAGTAAATGATAAGACTTAGTGATCCAGTATTCAAGACAAGCTTACACACACACAGCAATAAAAGGAAATGGGGACATATCAGACTCCTGCACAATAGTATAACATCAGGAAATGCAGAAAAAATAAGAGGAAAAGCACTTACATGTTCCAGAAGAAACAAATGTAGATGGAAAGTCTCAACATGGTATCCATTCTAAGACTGAGATAAATATGTGATTGATTGTGCTACAGTATTTTGAAGTTCTGCTCAAGTAACTTAGGTGAAGAGTGCAGATTTTGATGACAAAGAAATTGGCATGTAGTGTCTTATGATCAAAGTCTGCTCAAAGGTACTAGGAAAATAATTTTTATGCAATGTGAAACGAAGGGGGTAGAAAAATTATAGTAACAAATAGGACTGCGCTTATATGAATTGGCTATCTGGGACAGACCAATTTAATGTACTTGTATAGAATCATTTCTGCTTGTGTGTGTATACAGATTTTCTCATCGTAATAGTATCTACCTGTAGCTTCTTATTGTCAGGTATTGGGATGTTTGTTTCTGCCAAAGGGACATCCTTAGAGACATAGAAGTGTTACGGCAGAGAAAAAGACCAAGTGGTCCATCAAGTCTACCCCATTTGTTTAGTTATTTATTTACTTATTTTTACTTTAAAGATCTATGTTTGTCCCAAGCATGTTACAATCCACTTACTGTTGACTGACCCACTATCACTGCTGGAATTCTATTCCAAGTATCAACTACTTTTACAGTAAAAAATACTTTCTATGCTTAATTTTGAACTTTCCTCCTGCTTGTCTGGGGTCATGTCCATGTGTTCTTGATCTTAGCTTCATATTGAAAATACTGCCCTCCTGAACAAGATTCATACCCTTAATGTATTTAAAGAATCCAATCATGTCTCCCCTGTCCCCTTTTCTTGTATATATTAGGCTTTTAAAGCTAATGGAGCTTGAGCTAAAAAAAAGCAACCCAAGTTAAAGAGAATATGGAGTCATGAAGCTGGGACAATGGCTGAGCAAACAATCATATGCTCCTTTGTGTTACCTTACAATTCTGTTTTGCTATTCCTGCTGCTGCTGTTCTTTTCCTGACCCTGTTCTGATTCTGGATTCCATAATTCATACATCTGCCACCTGTCATTACCATAGCCTGTTGTCTTCTTCCTGATGGTCTGCCAACAGAGTTTTCCAAGCAAATGCAAATGTATGCATGCATATACTCGCACTGTTTTTCTTCTACTAACGAAAATCACACACTTATATCTTCCAATCATGTGTGAACAAACATTCAGATTTATTTTTTATTTTTCTTGGACGCGATTGGGTCGTTTTTGCATAGTCTTCACCATATTTACTAAACTCTGGGGAAGATTTCCTGGCAAAGTGCAACTTCCCTTGCAAAGTGAAGAGCCGTTTTGGCTTTAGTAAATTAACACTACTATCACTGATGAAGCCTACTCCAACTGCTAAAGGGCTCACATTCTTCATGGCACAGACTTGGGCTTAATGCCCAAAACATGTAAATGGGCAATGCATTCATTTCATTTGCCATGATGAAAAAGAACCTTAATTTGTAACACCCATTACCTCAAAAGTTTACATATGAAAGTGAGTTATGATTAACTATATTCAGACTGGGTGCTGGGATTCCAGAGGATAAGTTGTAATTTAATTGCCTTTCATGACTATTTGTGGCAATTTTAACATCTTATGAAATAAATATATGAAATATATTGTTGTAAAATATTGCATTACAAACAGAATTTATTTTTCACTGCCGTTCAACTAGAATCAGTGGGTGATTGATGATGACAGCAGAAAAGAACACAATAGCAAACAACTAGGTTCTTAGCTTCATTTTCCTGGAACAGGTTTGAGGATAAAAGATGATTAGCTTCTATGGGAAGCATCTTTTTTCCTTTGCTCCAACTGCAATAAACCAGGCTACCGCAGTCATTTTAAATAAGCTTAACAGCCAATTACAATTCAGAATTAATTCTTCTGATTATCCCAAATTGGTGAAAAAGAACTCTGTCTAACCAATATGAACATGCAGTGCTTTATTAAAAGGATAACATTCTGCACAAGCCATTTTGTAATTCACTGTCATTAAAATGATCTAAACGTGTTAAGATTTGCCATCAGCCTTACATGTTTTTATATTCTCTTTTTTGAAACCATGGAAACAGTATTTCGTATATAGACAGAACCCCCAAAAATCCTTAGCCCTATGCTCATGTAATTGGCTCACTATCTCTCCCAGAAGGCTGCACAAAACTTGGTTACATTTTAGACAGCCATTTTCATTGATAGAACTTGACATGTTCCCCGACATGTTTTTTTATTATTAATATTTTAATTTATTACACGTATTTATGTAGTACCTGAGAATTTACGCAGTGCTTTACATACTATACATTCACATCACATTTAGACCTACTTCCCCAAGATCACATTTAGGCCTACTGCATCAAATGTCATCTATGGTGAGTTACCTCCATGCCAAAAATGATGTAAGGCAGGGCTTGACAAATTTGCTTGGAATCTAGGAGCCAGCTAAAAAAGTTAGGAGCCAGGTTTTCTTTTTTTTTTTTTTTTAACGACATGGGGACGAGTGAGGGGAAGATGGCCCCCGCCTGTCTCCAAGTCATTGCAGGGCCGAAGCGACTTCAAATCGTCACTTCTGCCCATAGCTCTTAAAAAGGGACATTTTATTATTTTTTTTCAAATGGCAATTTTTTTTTTTTGCATTTTAGTGTAAATATGAGATCTGAGGTCTTTTTGACCCCAGATCTCATATTTAAGAGGTCCTGTCATTCTTTTTTCTATTACAAGGGATGTTTACATTCCTTGTAATAGGAATAAAAGTTACACAATTTTTGTTTTAAAAAGAACAGTGAAAAAATTAAAAGTTAAATTAAATAAGAAAAAAAAAAAAATTTTAAACGCGCATATGAAAGCGGTGTTCAAACCACACATGTGAGGTACTGCCGTGATTGGTAGAGCGAGAGCAATAATTCTAGCCCTAGTCATCCTCTGTAACTCAAAACATGCAACCTGTAGAATTTTTTTAAACGTCACCTATGGAGATTTTAAAGGGTAAAAGTTTGTCGCCATTCCACGAGCGGGCAAAATTTTGAAGCGAGACATGTTTGGTATAAATTTACTCGCCAGAACATTATCTTTCACAATATAAAAAAAAATTGGGCAAACTTTACTGTTGTGTTATTTTTTCATTAAAAAAAGTATTTTTTCCCAAAAAAGTGCGCTTGTAAGTCCGCTGCGCAAATACGGTGTGACAGAAAGTATTGCAACGACCGCCATTTTATTCTCTAGGGTGTTAGAAAAATAAATATATATAATGTTTGGGGGTTCTAAGTGAAGGAGATAGGCAGGCAGTGAAAACAAAATAGCTCCATTAGCATTGCTGGGTGTCATACCAACGGCCACCACAAGAGGGCGCCATATTCTAGAAGGTACCATAGGACTGCACAAGGCCGCAAAGCCGGGGCCTCAATTACCGGCCGGCACGGCCCATCGCGCGCGCGGCGGGGGGGTGCACTATGGAGACAGGATACCCCCAGCTGTGCTGCCCCAGGCGCCAGGTCGCTAATTCTAGTCGCCAATGCGACCTGGCGCCCGGTATTCGTCGAGCACTGATGTAAGGGGTGCAGTCTTTTATAACATCTGAATAGATAATATGATTAGACAATCCTTTAGTCTTCTCAGTATTTACAGAAACACACGTTTACATGGTTCTTCAGTTTTTAATCCCTTCACGCCGAGCGTACGCAAATATGCGACCCCACTGGACTGGGCTTTTTTCCGTGTTTCCATATTTGTATACCTCCCTTTGTGCTGGGAGCACACTGCACAGCGCACTTCAGCACAGAGACTGTGGTCTCACCACGAGCCCCGTAATAACGATCGGGCCCCGGAACTCTCGATTTGGGATCACCTGATAGCTGTTATAGCCTCTGATTGAGCCTTTTCAAGTCAAGATCAAGTGTAGTATATGTTCTTATCAGTTTTCAGGAGGGAGAATGTCAGTGCCCTATAGAGAGATGGGGTGCTGGCTAGTATCCCTCCTTAATTGGTAAGGAATGGTGATGGCAGTGGGAGGCCTTTTTCTTCCTGGGTTAAATCTGGCCCCATAAATCTCCCAGGTGGGGACAATCATCTTGAGTTTTATGGCACGAGATCACAGCACCATATACACATTTTTTTCACACCTGTCTCTAGGGCCAGGCCATTTGGTTAGGACCAGAGGAATTTTTGTTTCCTGCCATGGTATTGCACTATGGCACTACTGCACTTCTCCACTTCCCTTTCCCCACTTTTATTTGTGTGTTTGTATTTTTTGTGTGTTTGTCACTTGCACTGTGCACTTTACTCACCGTGATTAGTAGGGTTTTGGTCCTCGGCCTTCCCTGAAAGTCTTGGGAGGGGGTGGACATGGCCTTCTGGCCTGGTTCGTCCTCTCTCATGGGGTCTCCCTTTAGGGGAGCCCCACCTAGTACTTGAGGTCTGGTCTGTTTTGGCAGATCTTCCCAGAGAAGAGGGTCCGCCTGGTTTTGGCTAGGTGGGCCAGTGAGTACCGCAGTCCCTGTCAGGAGTCTTGCGCCCCGAGAGATCAGGGTAAGGGTCCTTCTTCAGAGGTGGAGGTCCACGTGTACACCCTGTTTACTCACTTTTGTGTGTGCACTTTTTTTTGTAACCATATGTTAGTTCAAATGTGTTTCACGCACCACAGGCTTTAGAAAAAAAAGAAAAAGACCAGTCACTGTGAAGCCTGCCCCTGTGTTTTTTCTCTCTGTGAATGGAGGAGAGAGATACATCGTATCTCTCTCTCTCCCCTTGCAGAGGAAAAAAAAGTGTGTGTAAAAAAAAAAAAAATAATAATAATAAAATACAAAAAAATACCTACATTAAGGTTCAGTGCCAGGGTTAGTGTTTGGGTCAAGGCCGGGTCAAGGCCGGGTCAAAGGTCAAAATCAGGGTCAAAGGTCAAGGTCAGGATGAGTAAAAATGTTGGACACAGTCTTTTTTTTTTAAATGAGTATCAGTGTTAGTTAGTGTCAGTGTCAGTGTGTAGGATAAAAAAAAAAAAAGTGCACTATTGTTTTTGGTTGTACTAAGGGTACAAACTACGGGTACAACAGGGGTGAAGGGTTCAAGAAATGCAATGAAGACTTTAATTTTATTCATTCACAATGTGCTGATCGCTTTGAATCAACAATGTATATGAATGGAAGCATGTAAATCGTGCACCCGACTTAAGTTTTAGGAGGGAGTATATAGTAGGTGAGTTGGCTCTTCCTTGTTGTCTATGAATAATGTTCTCTGAAATCCTTGCATTGTATATCTCTTTTCTAGGGAGAAGTTTTCTTTTCTCAAGCATAACTGGAGTTTCAAATTAAGTAAGCCTGGCTGTAGTCCTTTTTTGCCTTTTGTCTGCAATTAGTTTATTATGCATGTGAGGTAGAGACTGATGTGAAAGTACAATATACATAAAGCACTGCATAAATTGTCTGCTCTAAATAAACGCCTGTAATAATAAATAATTATAGAGCACAGTACAATGAGGTGTAATGGTGCTGTTTCTTTGGTTTAATTGGTTTGCTTAGCTGTTACAAAAAGCAGTTAATGATATTCCTTTGTTTAAATTTTACAGTAGCATTAGCTGCAAATCCTAACAGAAACGGCGACTACGGAGCCAGCATTTTGGGCTCATATCTTGCCTAGAGCAGGGTGTTTTGATTAGCTGCTCCCTTTGCTAAGCATCAGTACACACCAAAATAAAGCAAACTGTTTACAAACCCTATGCAATTAACATTCGGCCCTGAATTAGGTTCATTTAAGTATCCAGAACTTCCACTGAATATGGCAGGTTTTGCCTCAAAGGTCTAGTACAAAGGAGAAAGATTGTTCTTCATTCCCTTAAGTCGTCCAAATGTTCCTAAAGTTGCTTGTGATTGCCAGGGCTATTCATCAACTCGCTTGGCTTTCACAGTGTTTTGTACACCTCATCAATAAGCAGTGTAAGGTATAATTACTCATTACAATGGATACAAATGTTCCAATATTCATAGGAGATATTAAAAGAGCGAGAGTGCATTGACTCTGTATTTTAATTCATCTAGCAGAAATCCTCTCTTAGCATTCCTCAGAAGAACTTGTAATGTGCCTGAATGACAATAAAGAATGTGTAATCTGTATATTCACAGAACTTTTACAGCCTCCCTGGCAAATTCATCAGTTTTTCTTTTCCTGTTGGCTAAGCCACAGAGCCTTGTAATAATTAATATCCTCCATACACAATAAAAGATTTATAAAAAGTACACATATAATATAGAAGGAAAACATAATGTTTATACAGGTTTTATGTTACAAATGAAAACAGTAACATTGAAAGCTGTCTTAGAGTATAATTAAAAGCTCATCCACCACTGTAATAAGAAAAAAAGATATCTGTTCAAACATTTTTAGCTGTTTTGAGCACAACCCCAATATTACATATATAGCGGTGCAATGACTCCATAGATCAGATAAATGCTACCAATGTCAGATAATGTATGATATCAGGGACCTATAGGCAGTATAAATATAGATACCTGCAGACTGGTCCTCACTGGCTAAGCCTCCTGGCTATTCTCCTTCTGCACCCTTGGTGCTAGTTGTCTCTTGGTTGCTGCCTGGTTCTTACTCCTCTTCAGCAACCTGTGCTGGGTTCTCCCACACTACAGATTGTCTTCCTGTGTACATGCACCTTTACATGCATTATCTTTATGTGTGTTGTTCAATTGAAGAGGCCGTGTATGCCAGTATGATTAACTCTTGTTGCTGACCTTGTTTATTCTGAACTTGTCTGAACTTTGTCTACCCAGTCCTTGCTATAATTTCAGATTATATATTTAAAGTATGTTCTCTGTATGTCCTACTTTACATGTTCAGCTCTGGTTACCCAGAGTTACATAGTTAGTCAGGTTCAGTGACCGATGGTAGTTTTTTTTTGGGGGGGGCAGCAAACACCCCCCCTGCCATCTGGCCACCCGGCACTACCCCCCGTGGCACTAATACACTCCCTCACCACCACCCAATGTCCTTACCTTCGATGCTGGCGGTGAGATCGTGGCGGGCTCGGGGAAAGCTGCTCCGGTGTCCTCTCCTTGAGCAGCTTTCGCTATGTCTCCTCTCACCTCCTCCGGGCGCTAGGCATCCAATAGGATCGCCAGACGTTTTGGCCAATCGGGAAACAAGTTTCATACGTGCTTCCCAATTGGCCGGGAGGAGGATCAGTGTTGCAACAGCAAATTTTCCTTCGCTGTCGCAACACACCTGAATGGGCTCCAGTTGCAATGCTCTGCTTCTCAAGTCCACCCTATTTTGAAGCCTATTAGAGCCTATGGCTCTAATCAGTGCTTCAAATAAAAAACCATGGCCATAATTCATATGCCCGGTGACCTGAAAGGGGCCGGACACATGAATAGGGGGTGGCCGTGGTGGCAGTGGATAGATTCATGCTATGCATGAATCTATCCAATATGCATATAGGGGGTGGCGAGGATAGGGGGGGGGCGCCCAGGTGCCCCTAATGGATGGGCCGCCATGGTCAGGTTGAAAAAAGACACTAGTTCAACCAATAAATAAATAAAAATAAATAAATAAATCATACAATCCTAGATACACAATCCTTCACTCACACTTGATGCAGAGGAAGGTGAAGAACCCCAGCAAAGCATGATCCAATTTGCTACAGCAGGGGAAAAATTCCTTCCTGATCCCCAGAGAGGCAATCAGATTTTCCTTGGATGAACTTTACCTATAAATGTTAGTACCCAGTTATATTATGTGCAATAAGGAAAGAATCCAGGCATTTTTTTAAAGCAATCTACTGAGGTGGGCAGAACCAACTCTGGAGGGAGTCACCTCTGTAGGGGTGAGAGAATGTGGTACCTAATTTAAATATAAAATGTGGGACCTAAAGTCCACGTGACAAATCAATCAATCAATATAATCAGGGGTCTCAAAGTACCGGCCCCCATCGGGCCGGGTATAAATGGCCCGCAGGCAGGGCCGATCCTAGGCGGGTGTGACATGTGGCAGTACGCAGCGGCTGGGAGCTTTCTTTCTCCGTCTCCTCTCCCCCGCATGCTGCTGCAGCCCAGCGCGTAAAACACAGGAACAGAGTGAAGGGAGGATCCGGCCATCGCCCCGCCCACCTAGTTCTATCGAGAAGTGCCAGCTATTGAATAGTATCTGGGACAAACTGCTCATGTGCCGTATGTAATACCACAACAGCTGATTTTACTATCAGCTGATGTGTCCGCAAGACAGCGCCTGCGCACAATAGCCAACTGAAGAAATTTTCCAGTCAGATTGTGCCGAGGCACGTTTAAGTAGGTGAGGGGCAGAATTTAACATGAAGGGGGTGGATGTTTTCATTGATGGCCAGTGCTGATCTAACATGAAGGGGGCGGATGTTTTCATTGAAGGCCAGTTCTGATCTAACATGAAGGGGGCGGATGTTTTCATTGATGGCCAGTGCTGATCTAACATGAAGGGGGCGGATGTTTTCAAGGATGCCCACTGCTGCAAAGATAGGGGCAGAATTTTTAACATTTAGCTAGCTAAATAGGCCCTCCAGGAAGAATAGCATATAAAGATATGTTTAGCAGATTTGTTTGGGCATAGTTAAAAATTCCGCCCCCATTTTGCAGCACTGGCTATCATTGAAAACATCCGCGCCCTTTATGTTAAATTCTGCCCCTCACCTACATGAACACTCCTCGGCAGTGCAAGGCACAATCTGACTGAAAAATGTCTTCAGTCGGCTATTGTGTGCAGGTGCCGTCTCGCTGACGCAACAGCTGGTCGTAAAATCAGTGCTCAGTTAGTCCCGGCACTATGCAATAGCGGGCACTTCTCGACAGAACACTGGCCCCGGATCCAGGGTCCTGCTGCCACCTCAGGGCTGAAGATTGTGGCGTTCTCAGAGTGCCCTACCACTAGGCCTGTGATCAAGCCAGGACCTAACAGGAGGAGAGGACTCGGGAGGCAGAAGATCAGGCATCCAGCTGACTGCCAGGAGGAGACGTAAGTGAACCATCACACGGAGGCTGAGCAAAGTCCTTAGTTGTGTGACTGGGGTTAAAATTTGTGAAGAGGGGGTATTTGTGGAGTGTGTGTGTGGGGGTGGTATTTGTGGAGTGCAGGGGGTGGGGGTATTTGTGTGAAGTAGAGTGTGGCGGGGCATTTGTGGAGTGTAGGGGGTAATGCTGGGTGTTAATAGTGCGTCTGCTGACACCAATGCTGGGGGTTAATAGTGAGTCTGATGATGCCAATGCTGGGGGTTAATAGTGAGTCCGCTGACACCAATGCTAGGGGTTGAGAATAAATATATAGAAATATATAAATAATGGGGCGCTAGCATAAATAAGTGGAAAGGCTAATAGGAGTAATAACAAGGGTACATTAAAATTAATATTAAGATAAAAATGTGGCGCTGATAAACGTCCACCACTCCAAGGGGGATCATCCAGCAAGGGTGGCTCCAGACACAGCGTCCAAAGGAATTAATGGAATAGAACAAGGAGTATAGCATCAAATACCAAATGGGCTATACAAACAACATCAAGTGAGTATAAATCAATATCCCTTGTGTCCAAGAAGGATAAAAAGGTGCACAATAAAAGCTAAAGGTGGCAATATATAATCAGATAAACAATGGCGAATGACGTGTATATGCAATAATACAGTTTAAAAAATATCATTAGTGCAAAAAGCAAACCGTGAATAAATGCACCTGTGCAAAAAACAAACAGCACAAATAAACCTGTGTAGGTAAATATAATGCTGTGAATCCAGGATAAAAGTGTAAAAAGCAAGTCCTGTGCAATCAAACGGATAGTCCCATATAAAGTGCACAATTCATAAACAATCTCCAGGTGAGGTGGTGGATTTTTATATTTGTGATAGTCTTTAAGGGTAAACCGTAGTGCTCCTTTTCATGCAGGTGTCCTGGGTTGTTTCAATGCTGGGGGTTAATAGTGCATCCACTGACACCAATGCTGGGGGTTAATAGTGCGTCCACTGACACCAATGCTGGGGGTTAATAGTGCGTCCACTGACACCGATGCTGGGGGTTAATAGTGCGTCCACTGACACCAATGCTAGGGGTTAATAGTGCGTCTGCTGACACCAGTGCTGGGGGTTAATATTGCGTCCGCTGACACCAGTGCTGGGGGTTAAAATATTGCGCCCACTGACACCAATGCTGGGGGAAAGGACAGTTTGCATGCGGCCCCCATTGGGTGTGAAAACTTGTCCTGTGGCCCTCAGGTAATTTGAGTTTGAGACCCCTGCTCTAAATGCTATTTTGTCCCCTACCAATACTACTCCCCAGATGAGCAAATGCACCCTGATGAGGAGTCAGGGATGTTGTTAGGACTATAAAAGGCCTGGAGAACCCTTGGACACTACTGAAAAAACGAAAAGTTGCAAACTGTTCATGTGGTCATATCCAGTGTTGCCAACCTCCCGCAGCATTTTGTACTGACAAAACATGGCAAATTTACTGACAGAGCACATTTTTTTACTGACAACTTAAACCATAACAGAACTCATTTTAAAAATGAAGGCAATCAATATTTAAAAAGTATAAACACAATATGGAAACACTGACAATACCCATAACAAGTAATTTGCCTGGTTTACACTTAAAAAGTCAACACAGCATGACAAATTATAAGCCGCTGATTTTTACAGACAGCTGTAAAAATCACAGATTCTTATAAGCTGTCCCTAAATCTACTGGAGGCCAAGTATGCCTGGAGGCAGCGCAATCTTCCTTAAAGCAGAGTTCCAGCCTTTTCTGTGTTTATTAAAAGTCAGCAGCTACAAAAAGTGTAGCTGCTGACTTTTAATAAACACACACTCACCTGTCCCACGGTCCAGCGATGCGGCCGCCCGAAGCCTCGCTTCTCTCCCTCTCCTCTCCATGGCACCGGCACCACTACTGCAGGCACCCGGCTGTGACAGCTTGCAGCTTCACAGCCGGGTGCGCACTGTGCATGCGTGAGTCGCGCTGTGCTTCCTGAATGGCCAGGTAATCTTCTGGGACCTGTGACGTATCCCAGAAGATTGTATTCATGTTTATTCCTCCAGACAGTACTAAAAATTTGTGTACACATATGTACCAACTCCAGCTGCTCCTTTGCATCTACACAGACTTCTGGGGAAGGTGGAGTCTCATGTCTCCCTGGTGGAGCCCTGAACAACTCCCAGCACCTATTCTAAAAAAGGCTGCGCACACCATCAAGATGGTTGTTGTCAGCAAACAGTGTACCAGGATTTGGAGGCTTCATCCCTCCCAAGTCTCTACGAAGCTTCCAGGATCCAGAACCCATACCTGGTTTACAAAATTCAGTTTCCTCCATATGACACAAGCACCAAAGAGCCCTTCAACCTGCCTGGGTGAGAACCCTGGGCGGCACAAATCCTTTTTAAACCATAACAGGCATCATACTGTTACAATAGTTAGATATACTGCACATAGATATACATTTATAGATATTTTGGAGGGTCACACAGGACAAATACATAAAGTGGCTATAACTTTGCTTTGGAAAAGTTTTGTTGATTATGTAAAATTCTAGCAGGAAATTCTTAATTTTGGGTATAAGGCAACATTGAACTGCTCAAGATTGTAGGGGCTGATGTATGTGTGATATTTCCCTTGTCTGCAATGGTTTTGAAAGAAAAATAACAAGTATGATGAAAAGCCATCAATTCTACCATGGCAGCCAAGACTGACTGCAGTGACACATGGGATGAGCTTCATGAGAGAAGTTTGGGTGCTGCCATTGCTTGTCTCTTTATGAAAATGCTAGATACTTATTTGAGTAAGGCCTGGTTCACACCTATGCATTTTTTAGTGCATTTTAAGTTTTGCAGAAACACACTACAGTCTATTTAACACTGTTTCCTATGGGTCATGTTCACATCTGTGCATTTTATGGAAAGGGCCAGGGACTTTTTTCTGGTTTTTGGTTCCATAGGCTTCAATGGATCAAAAATGTGTATTGAAAAATGCAAAATGCACCTGGAATATGCAAACTGCAACCTGCATAGGTGTGAATCAGGCCTAATGCCGCATACACAAGACCAGACTTTCCGGCAGAAAAGGTCAGATGGTATCATTCCGTCGTATATTCCGATCGTGTTTGGGATAATCCGATCATTTTTCTTAAAAAAATTCAGACGGACCTAGAAATAGAACATGCTTTAAATCTTTCCGACGGAATCAATTTCTATCGGGAAAACCATTTGTCTGTATGCTGGTCCGACAGACCAAATACGATGCAAGAGCAGCTATTGGCTATTGGCTATTGAACTTCCTTTTCTAGTCTTGTCGTACGTCATTGCGTTCGAAACGAATGGACTTTGGTCCAATCGTGTGTGGGCAAGTCCGTTCTTTGGGAACTCCGTCGGGAAGCCCGTCAGAGTTTATTCTGACGGAAAGTCCGGTCGTGTGTACGCGGCATAAGACTTCAGTATATTTCAGTCTGAGACTTGGAACAACGCTGGAAATGAGGGTAGGAAAAGTGTCAGAATTAGTCAATTCTATATTTGTTCTAGGTCAGTAAGTATATATAAGTATATAGCATTGTTGCTAAAGCATCTGAATAACAGCAGGAGATAAAGCTGTTACAAAAGGGATGCAGTAATGGAACCCCCTATTAATTCCTCAGGACAGTTCTGGGAAACATACAGTATAGTGTTTGCTCTTCAAGCAAATGCCCACGCTGTAAAACATTGATCTTTCTCAGTTTTGGACAGTAACCCATTTAACAAAAAAAAACATGTACTGCAGCATAGGTGAGCAGGAAGAATAGTGTAAGATTGCAACCTCACTTCTATGCATGTGTGTGGCCCCTTTTTCATCTTGAATCTGTTGGATTCAGGTCTGTTGGTCATGTTTTCAGGCTGAAAAATACTATAATTGATCCAAATGACACCTTTTGCGCTAAAAATAATAATACGTATATTCCTTAAATAAACTGTGCAAATGTAAATCGTATAAATATATATACCTCAAAAAACAATGATGTTCTTTTAAAAAATAATAAATGTCACTGCTGCTGCTTTAACAAAACCCAAAAATGTATCAAAAAAAGGTGAAATCACAAAGTGCAATGCCACAAACATAACTAAAAAGTGCAAAACCACAGTGATGGGGAGATTTACTAAAGCTGGAGTACTCAGAATCTGGAGCAGCTGTGCATGGTAGCCAATCAGCTTCTAACCTCAGCTTGTTCAATTAAACGTTGGCAATGAAACCTGGAAGCTGATTGGTTTCTATGCAGAAGTGAGCCTGGTTTTGAAGTCTTCTGCTTTAGTACATAAACCTGCTGTGATAAATGAATAAATGAGCTGCAAACCTGAAGTAATGTCAAGCAGGCTCCACACCAAGGGATCTTCACGCAGGGGGGAGTCAAAGGGTGTACAAATAGAAACTAGTTACTCTATAAGTCTATCAACAGAATCATACTTATCTAGGTGGATGCTGCATCTGTCCCCCAGCGCCTCTGTACTGAGAACCGAGCGATCGAACACCGCAGATGGCTCAGTTCACTTAGCTCCCCGAGCGGAGAGCTGCTGACTGTCAATCAGCAACTCTCCGCTCTACCCCCCACGCTCACTGGAGCGCTGAGCTGTGGAGGGGTGGGGAGCGGCCATCTCAGGCTCTTAGCTGAGAGCCTGAGACGGGTATCAGTCCAGGCACCTGGCTGATCCAGACTTTATTGTCGTGATGGCGCGGTGCTTGGACTGATTTCTGGGACGTCAGCAGAGAGTGGACATCAGCCGGCTCTCTGCTGATGACGGGTCACAGAACTGAAAAACAAATTGTACTCTTGTGATCCATAGGAGAAGCCCAGCCAAACAAGCTTTGGCTGGACTTCTCCTTTAATCTTTTTTTCTTTTTGATTTTAATAAAGTGTTACTATTGTAGTTATTTATGAATTTATTTACGCTTGTGGTTATTTTGTTGCAATCTTATTTAAATTGTTGGGAAAGTATTTTCCCTATAAACTTTTGTAACAAACAGCAGCCATCTGTGCGATCACATAAATAGATTTTTGTATTTCTTATGTTAATAAATAAAGTAAAAATTCTTGTGGATGTATTAAAAAAAATAAAAAAATAAGGTATGTTTTTAAAGGGATTTTTGTTACCTTCAATTTACTGATATATCCTTCCTTTGTTATTCTCCCTCTCACCTCTGTCTTTGTTGATATGTTATATCTATAGGGTTATTTTATACATAGCCATTGATTTACTTTGTATATATGCAAAGTTAAAGAATTTTATACTATGTTTACTATTAAACTTCTTTTTAACCTAGTAAATATATTAGCCTTGGTGACCCTTTTAAAATAATTTTGATGTTTTCTGAGAATGTCACCGGAGTCTAAGTAATTTAAAATAAATCTGATAGCCATATAATTTAAAATATTTATACCTGAAAAATTGTATCTTGTGATATATGTTCTTATGTGGGAAAATATATTAATGTGGATCACCAGGCAGGGGGAAATTATTCCTAGCCAGGCTGCTAGATGATTCAGGAATATATCCTGCATGAAGGTCTCATTAACTGTCTATTAATAACAGCTGTGCAACCATATACTGTACAGTAGTTATAATATATATATTTAAAATGGCTTGCAGATTGTGTGGCAAATATTTTGTGTATGTGCAAAAATAACATTAAAGAGACACTCCAGTCAAAATAGGAAACTCAATGCAACAACAATGTTTTATTCTTAAGACTGAGGCCCCTACTTTCTGATTCTGAAACCGCACCGATACCTTCTAAGATGTGTAAAATACCAGTTCATTCATTTTCAGTGCAGTTGTTTTCAGATTATGGATTTCTGCACTGCATACAAGTGTAAATCTTTTTTGTTTTAAAAAATGAACAGAACTTATAATATATACATTATCAGGCCATGATACTTAACCCTTGCTGGAAACCTAACATTAAGGGCCCACTCACGCTTCATGTACACTGTTCATGTGTTTACATACTGTAAGTTGTATCATGCTTTACCTTGCATTGAGTTTAGGCAGCCCATAGTGCCATTGATGCATCTCAGCATTGGCTCCCTAAGCATCTACTGTAACCTACACCAATATGAATTAAAAACAAAGTCTAGCAGAAGCCAGTAAGTAGTTAGTTAGTAAACTGATAAAGGGGCCATTTGGACTTCTCGTCTGCTCGCTTCTATATTGGAGCATTATTTGTCAAAATCAATGTATTTATATCATGACGACAATACATACTACTAAGGCTGTCATATTATATAGTAGGCTAAATTCCTATAGGCCCACTTACTCAACTATGACATAGACTAGCTCATCACTTGATGTAAAAACAAACATAACATTGAAGCCCTCAGACTCACTGTAAATGTGCGTTTCTGCGCTTACTAATATCACTTACTCTCTCACTTACTCTGCTCTTCTTTCAGTTCAGGTTTTCAATTCCAGAGCCACCACCTCTTGCCATTGTAGCCCTCTTTGGGGGGTTATGATAAATTACCCTCCCCAAACAGGATATTGCACTAAACTTGTAGGTAAATAAGAGAACCAGAACCTTCGCTAAGTGGGAGAGTGGGTTTGATAATAAAGTTGGCAGTGACTCCACCGATGACATAGCATCTGTGAACAGAGAGGATTCCCTTCCTGGGAAATTAACCAGTAATCTAATCAAAGGCATTGGGAGCAGAGGAACTACTGTATACTACATATAACATTGTACCCCTACCAATTCACCCATAAAGTCTCCAAAAATACAAACCACAAGAGACCGTGACAAATTGACAATTCCTTTATTTCAAACCTAAAAATAATAAAAAGTGTCCCATGATGTACATCCATCGTCAATAGGGATGGGCCGAACAGACCCGTTTGGTTCGCACCAGAACGTCCGAACACTGTGAAAGTTTGGACCCAAATAACGAACCCCATGAAAGTCAACGGGACCCGAATGTCAAAAATCAAAAGTGCCCATTTTGAAGGCTTATATGCAAGTAATTGTGCATACACTGGTTATAGGGGTCTGGGTCCTGCCCTGGGGCACATGTATCAATAAAAAAAAATGAGCAGTGATTTTTTTATTTTTAAAGTGAAAGCATAAAAATGACATATTCCCCCCACTATAGTGCCTGTGGGGTCCCCTTATGCCGCGTACACACGTACGGACTTTTGCCGGCGGACCTAAGTCCAGCGAACAATCCGCTGGACTTTCCCGCTAGGTACGCCGGACTAAAAAGCGAACGGACTTGACCACACACGATGACGTACGCACGTACGACGGGACTAGAAAAAGGAAGCTCGAGATCCCAAACGACACCCTTTGGGCCCCGTCAGCTAATCTCGTGTGTATCGCGTGTTAGTTGACGTTTGGTTAGAGACGATTCGCGCTTCTCAGACTTCTGCTTAATTCGTTCGCTTCTGCCGTTCAGTTTGTGCTTGTGAGGTTTGTATCTGGCTTTCAGTGCGTGTGGATCAGTTCCTACCTGTTCTCAGGCCGTTCTGGTCCGCTCGTTCCTGTTTTTCAGGTCGTTCTTCATAGGCCTTGCTGTTCTTCAGTGCGTTCTGTTAAGTTGTTTGTTTGATCAGCCGACCGTTTTGAAGCCATGGAGTGTGGACGTACTCGGGAACGAGTTCGTGCTGTGCAGGGGCTCGGTGTTGCGGTTAACACCTTGGCACGAGCCCGGTCCATGAACAGGGTGAGGAGGAGTTCATGGACCAAGAATTGGTTGCGCCAGCGTGACCAATTCTCGCATATGCCTTTGCTCCGTGAGATCCGTGAGAATAATCCTGATGATTTCAGGAATTATCTCCGGATGACGGACCCCATTTTTCACCGTCTGTTGGCTTCGCTGTCCCCTTATATTACCAGGCAGAATACCTGCATGCGGCAAGCCATCAGTGCGGAGCAGAGGCTAGTCGCCACGTTGCGTTACTTGGCGACGGGGAGAAGCTTGCAGGACCTCAAGTTCACGACAGGCATCTCCCCCCAGGCTCTGGGGCTCATTATTCCAGAGACCTGTTCTGCCATTATCCACGTCCTGCAGGAGGAATACATTAAGGTAAGTCTTCTCTTTTAAAATTACCTATGTCTTGTATGTTTGTTAATGTAGTGCATCAATGTCATCATTAGCTAATTACCATGATAGGACTATTCTATGAATGTCCCCTATTCCTTTTTTTTTTGGATTTTGTTTTTTTGTCTAGTATTTTATGTTTGACTTCTCGAAATAGTTTTAAGAATGTATTATTTAGTGGGTCACATGCATATTTGCTTGCACCAACCTCCCCAGCATGGAAGCTTGGCCCCCTAAACACCCCTAGCCTAGTCACTTTGTTTGGTTAAAAATGTATATTACCAGCTCCATTGTACAGCTTTACTCACCCCCCCTTTCACCCCCCTTGACCCTCATTTTTAAATTGATTGCATGTGTTTTTGGTCAGCTTGTAATTATCCCCACCCCCCCCACACCCCCTGATAATTAATATCATGTGTTTTTGGTCAGCTTGTAATTATACCCACCCCCCCACACCCCCTGATAATTAATATCATGTGTTTTTGGTCAGCTTGTAATTATCCCCACCCCCCCCACACACACCTTTAATTAATTGCATGTGTATTGTGTGACCTTACCATTATTTACTCCCCACCCACATCCCCATTATTATCTTCTCTGGTCCATCAGAGGGGTCATCAATCAGAGATTTGTCCCTTTTATCCTTAATCTTTTGGCTTTATTTCAAGGATTTACAAAATAAATACATATGTTCTTCCAAATTGTTTTTTAATTTGTTGCATTTAGTTTGGTGTTTTGGCTGGTTTATAATTTCAATTGTATCTTTCTGTTTGACTTCACAGTGTCCCTCCACGCCACAGGAATGGCAGACTGTGGCTTCCCAGTTTGCTGCCCGTTGGGACTTTCCCAACTGCGGAGGGGCGATTGACGGCAAACACGTGCGAATTGTGCCCCCACCCCATTCGGGGTCATACTATTGGAATTATAAGGGGTTCCATAGTATCGTGTTGATGGCGGTGGTGTCGGCACACTATGAATTTCTGTATGTGGATGTGGGGAAAAACGGCCGGATGTCGGACGGAGGAGTCTTCAACCACACGGAGTTCGGTCATCGTCTCCAAACTGGTGGGCTGGAGCTGCCACCAGATGAAGATAATGTGGAGGGACTCCCGTTCGTCTTCATTGCCGACGAGGCGTTCGGTCTGGGTGACCATCTGATGAGGCCATTTCCCCAACGATCCCTCACCCCTGAGAGGAGGATTTTTAATTATCGGTTGGCCAGAGCAAGAAGGGTGGTGGAAAATGCCTTTGGTATTATGGCCAACCGTTTCAGATTGCTCCTTACATCGCTACATCTGGCAGAGTACAAACTCAATACTATTATTCTGGCATGCTGTGTCATGCACAATTATTTACGGAAACATTCAGGAACATACTCCTTACCAATTGGCCCTGAGGCCGGAGTGGAAGGCAACATGACAGGGCTGGATAATCGCCCTCTTGGTTCCGCACCACAATCAGCCCAGCAAGTGCGGGACCTTTATTTACAGTATTTTAATGGTAGGGGGGCCATTGAAATGGCAGCAGACCCTTAAACCATCTTTTTCATTTACAATGAATAAATACAGTTATTTATGTTTGAAATATTGGTCGTTTCGTATTGTTTGGCTTTTAATTTGGCCTGTTTTATATGTTGTCCTAGTGCACATCTTAATAGTGGCAAACTTGTTTAGCGTTTAGTAAATAAGCCCCTTTGTCAATGAACCACAACATGTTTTTGTCAAACTGGTAGTATTTAAAAAGAAGAAGCCACACATTTTTGAATTTGTGCAAACATTATTTTTTTTATTATAGTGCACATCCAAAACTTTTTTTTTTTTTTTTTTTTTTTTTTTTTTTTTTTTTTTTTTTTTTTTGGAACATGAATTTTTTTTTTTTTTTTTTATGTTATCTTTTTGACATTTTTTTGGTGTTTTTCTCACAACATATTGTTTTTTTTTTTGGGAGTGATTTTTTAAAACAAACATAAAAACATGTTTAAAATTGTTTAAAAAATTTTGGCTTAGCATTTGAAATTATTTACACAATGTAAAAGTCCAGAACTTACAAAGTTCAACAGGTAACCCATGAACAGAAGAAGCCAAATTTTGAATATGCACACTAATTTAACTGGAAAATGGGTAATGTCAACATGTGCTATGTTCCATCATGGGGAATCAATGGACGTGTTTTGTGTGTGAAACCCCTTCCCTCTCACCTACTAGCATTAGGGGTTGCAAACACAAAATGCGTCCATTGAGATCCCCTGATGGCACATAGCACATGTTGACATACCGTGTGCATATTTAAAATTTGGCCTCTAAAATTAGTTAAACAGCGCTTCAAAAGGGGAATGAAGGACATGATTGATGTTAAGAAATGTAAAAGGGGTCTTTAGATTCTACCCAAAACATCAATCATGTCCTTCATTCCCTGCTGCATGGTGGCCATCTCCTTCTGCATGTTTTCCAGCTGCAGATTCCAGGCCATGATCTGCCCAATAAGCCTGTGGGCACTGTCAGTGGTAAATGGCTCCGCAGCTTGTCGTTCCACAAACAGATCAGCATCACCTAAAAGTTGGGTAGAGAAAACACAAGAAAAAAAGTGTCAAAAACATGCAGACCTTAATTTATTAGCTCAATCTGTGTTCTGAGACACTCACTTGGTGGGGTGCAGATTTCATCCACTTCAACCACCTGTTCCGCCACATCCACGCGTGGGCTTGGGCTAACTGCCCAATTAGTCTGGTGAGGCCGGGAGGTCCTCGTAGGTTCGGACTGACGTCTGAGTCTTTTGCCCCCTATGGTAATGGAACACAAAAAGGTACACTTTTGAATCACACTGATATTTGAGTGCCAAAATAGGATTAGTAAACATTGTTTAAAAGTCTTGCCAATTATTAGCAGTTTGTTAGAAGATCCTACTTGAAGACAGAATTGAAATGTCTATCTAATGAAACTCCAATACTTAAAGCGCCCTTCAACCCTAAATTTGAACTTCCGCTCATTGGATCCCTGCACCCCTGTGGTGTCTTATTTTGAACGTTTTAGGGGGGATGGGTTGCAGATACCTGTGTAAGGCAGGTATTTGCACACACATCCGGCCCTAGACTCCCACAGAAGTATACGCCACATCCCGTCCCACCGTGCTGTCTGCTGGGACACACAGGGGTCCCCGAGCTTGCGCGGACCAGTCCTATTGCATTGCGCAACTGGCGCATGCCCAATAGTGACCCGGGAAGTGAAGCCGCAAACATTAATTTCATGATTGCAAGATCAGAGATTGTAGCTGCACCATCCAAGGGACAGGTGAGTGTACTTCTTTGAAAAGTCACCACCTACAGTATTTAGAGATGATGAGCATTTTTTGGGAATTGTGAGCATGAGACCCTGCTTAACATATTTATCCCCCCCCCCCAAAACAGCCTCTGGAGTCCCTGTGTAAGTTACCAGTAACACCCTTACTACAGCAGTAATTGTATAGATAGTGACAATAATAAACAACCTTACAACTCCAACAACCCAAAGCCAGGTAAACTCAATAAACGTTATGAAGACAAACGGAACTTTCATCAAATATGCGCAAGTTTCAGGTACGAATGGTAATTACATCTGCGCAAGTTTCAGGTACGAATGGTAATTACATCTGCGCAAGTTTCAGGTACGAATGGTAATAACATCTGCGCAAGTTTCACGAACGAATGGTAATAACATCTGCGCAAGTTTCAGGTACGAATGGTAATTACATCTGCGCAAGTTTCAGGTACGAATGGTAATTACATCTGCGCAAGTTTCACGGACGAATGGTAATTACATCTGCGCAAGTTTCAGGTACGAATGGTAATTACATCTGCGCAAGTTTCACGGACGAATGGTAATTACATCTGCGCAAGTTTCACGGACGAATGGTAATTACATCTGCGCAAGTTTCAGGTACGAATGGTAATAACATCTGCGCAAGTTTCACGGACGAATGGTAATAACATCTGCGCAAGTTTCACGAACGAATGGTAATTACATCTGCGCAAGATTAGACATATCAAGTATAACCATAGTAGCGCACGTGCTTGACTTACTTTTTTTTGATGGCTTTTCGAATTCTCCTGTATTGATCGTGCTCCCTGGATTTGATGTCGGACCATCGTTTGCGCAGTTGATCCTTGCCCCTTCGTACGCCGAATTTCTGCTCCAGGGTGCTGACGATTGTATTGAGAATCTTGTCCTTGCGCAAGTTGGGACGAGGGTACGGGCCATTTTCCCCGTCGTAATCTTCCCTTTGGAGGATGTCCACCATCTCCACCATCTCTTCAAAGGCCATATTGGTGGCCTTATATCTGCTGCTGGATGCAGATGTGTTCGCTTCTTGGCTTTCCTCCGCGCTACTGGCTGATAATGTGTCCGCCATATTCATCAATTAATTCACCAACAATGCAACGAGGGGAAGCGGGGCGGGGAATACTCGTCATGAGGAACGTCATGGGAGGGCGACGCGGAGGACGCAGGCGGACTTCGACGCGTGCGCAGTGTATATAAGGCTGTTTGAGGGGCCCACGTGTTCCCGAACGGAAGTAGCGAGCGCTCTGTACGAAGGTAAGTGTTTTCTAGGATGCATTACTGTGTTTTTTTTGGGGTTTTGGGCCAGCATTTTTTAAGGATATGTGTGTGTTGCTGCCTGTGTGTAGGGGTTGCTGCCTGTGTGTAGGGGTTGCTGCCTGTGTGTAGGGGTTGCTGCCTGTGTGTAGGGTTGCTGCCTGTGTGTAGGGGTTGCTGCCTGTGTGTAGGGTTGCTGCCTGTGTGGATGTGTTGCTGCCTGTGTGTGGGTGTGTTGTGTAATGTTTGTTAAGAAAAACTGGTTGTGCGTTTTAAGTAACATTTGTGTTTTTGGTCTTTTGTATTGCCATTACTAACAAAACAGAAACAAACATGTCATCACCCCAGTTGAATCCATTCAAGGACCAGCAGTTCATGTCCGAATTCATTGCCCTGTACAGAAAAAATACCAACCTGTGGCAGCTCAAGAACCCTTTGTATGGCAATAGGGATGTCCGGAAGGCAACACTGGGGCCACTTGTGGCTTTTGTGAAGACTAAAGTCCCCAACGCAAACACCAAGTTTGTGGAAGCCAGAATTGCAAGTTTAAGGCACATGTACAAGCGGGAGCGCAAGAAGATTGAGGAATCAGTCAGATCAGGAGCAGCAGCAGAGATGGTTTATGTACCGAAGCTGTGGTACTACAACCAACTGACTTTTATAGGTGACCAGATGGAACCCAGGGAATCACTGTCGACTCTTCCCTCCACCCTTCCCTCCACTCTTCCCTCCACTCTTCCCTCCACCCCAGCTGAGGCTTCCACGGAAGGAGAAGACCCCTCCACCTTGGAGCAGGCTGATGCGCCCAGCTGGAGCCAGGTATATATTTAGTAGCCTAAATTGTGATTGTGTGAATATTAATGCTGTCAACGTTAAAATGTGAAACAATTAACACCCTGAACTCAGAATTGTGAAAAAAAACTGACAAAAATTATGCACACTTCTAAAAAGTGTTGGTGCAACATATCGATACATATATAGTGTATACATACATCCAGTAGTGGCAAAAAAAGCGTTAGACAACATTGGTGATCTGCTTGGAAAATGCAGGGGTCCAAATGATAGCCTTTTGGATCTTTTGGAAAATTTAGATGCTCGTTCCTAGGTTTACAATTGGATGATTGAGTAGGCCAGAAACCACAAAACAGGTGTTTGATTTTTGTTTTTATTTGCACACAGGATGAGCTGACCCAGGATGATGCCGGGACAAGTGGTATGGAGGAGGAGGAGGACATGCCCAGCGAGAGCCAGGAGGTGGCTGGGCCCAGCACGAGCCAGAGTGACAGCCAGACCCAATTAAGAAGTCTACCTCGACCCCTGCCCTTACCCCCAAGAAGGCCCAGGAGGATGACCATTGTGGAGGAGGAATCACTGGAACTGATTCGGAAGGCGAGTGCGATTCTCGACAAACCCCCCCTTCCAGAAGAGGGCTATGGCAGCTACGTGTCCAGCAGGTTGCTGGAAATGGAGAGGGGCCAACGGCACCTGTGTGAGGGCCTAATTTCTGAGGCAATTAGGGGGGTTTGAGGGGTGAATTACGAGAATCCACCCGCCTGACCCATGAAGGCCCCACACCAACTTCTCCTCCTCCTCCTCCTCGTCTTCCTTCTCCTCCTCCTCCTCCTCCTCCTCCTACTCCTCCTCCTACCACAAGTCAGCCTCCAAGGAAGCGTGCAGGGAAGACTGCAGGGAAGAGTGCAGGGAAGCGTGGTGCGAAGAGTCGGAAGTGATTGCCTGGCTTCAGTCTGGTCTCACAGAAGACACAGGCTGTTGTAGTGCCACAGCTTGGGGACATAGATGTCATCTGCTGCTGTTCCTGGTCTGTCTGATTCCTGGTCAATCTTCTTGTGCTCCCTATATTGTATGAAATGTGCCCAAGCTTAATTTTTGGCTTCACAAACTTGGTGTCTGCCGTTGGGGCAAAAAGTCTTCACAAAATCTACAAGTGGCTCCAGTGTTGCCTTCCTATTTTGTTTTGCCTTGTTTGTTTTAACCAGAATAAATGGTCATTTAATTTTCATCAAATAATGATATACGTGCTTGTTATTCAAAAACATAGTTTCTTTAGGAGTAGGCAGGTACATGTCTAAACATTCATTTGACAATACAAGTGTAAAGTGCAAGTTCAATGGAACTGCAAGTGCAGTCGCTGGAAAGGTGAGGTTTAAGATCGGAATTAAGGGCAAGCTCTGCTGACTCCACAATTGTATCATGTGTACTAACTAATCCTTTTGATAACCAACAAATAATAAAAAAATATCTATATAGAGATATATGTACATATATAATATATAGATATATATATATATATATATATATATAATTTTATTTTTATACACGTATAGATCTATATATCTATATATATTTATATATAATATATATATATATATGTAGATATCGATATATATTTTTTTGCGCTTATTGAGAAATATAGATATATTTTTCATTTGGTGATTTGGATATCTATATCTATATCTATATATATATATATATATATATATATATATATATATATATATATATATATATATATATATATATATATATATATATATATATACAAATATATAACTTCAGTAAAGAATGCTGAAGAAAATCATTCTTCAAGTACGTTACCATACAAATCCCGCTGTCAGAAAAAAAAAAAAAATACCTGCTTAAAGTGGCAGATCTGTACCATGTCTAGAATTTGCTGCAGCAATGATTGCATTTATAAAGCCCAACAAAAATCACATTTTCCTGCAACCTGCCTTTATAAAGCCCAACAAAAATCACATTTTCCTGCAAGCTGCCTTTATTTTGCTCAGCAACAGCTGGGGAGCCAGTGTGTATGATGAGGCCACAATGTAGTGCACTAGAAACAAGATTAGAATTTTTTTGGATACATTTTGCTGTGGAAAAACTTTGGATACACTTTGACTTTGGATAGAAGTAA
Organism: Lithobates sylvaticus; assembly: GCA_028564925.1. NCBI lineage: Eukaryota > Metazoa > Chordata > Amphibia > Anura > Ranidae > Lithobates > Lithobates sylvaticus. The sequence continues at coordinate 368,352,293 of CM053027.1, forward strand.
CGGGTGCATAAAAATTGGTATTTGGGTGTCGGTGGCGCCTTCCCACCATAAATCTTTCTTTTGGCCCCCCGTGTCCGCCCCTGGGGGGGTCACCCTATTTTAGGGTGTCTCAATTGCCGTCCTGCCGTGTTAAGGGCTCCTATGTGGGTGAGTCAGACAGAGCTCTCTCTTTTTTATCAAAAACTCCAAAAAAACTTTTATACTATAAAATTGTCTTTATAATCTGTTGTTACTGATGATGTACTATATATATTTTTTTTCTAGATGTTATGGGTGACGCCTTTTGAGGAAGCAGCATTGGCTGCGAAACTAGTCAAGGAATACGTCAAAAACCCACACCAATTTGTCCCCATCTACCTAGGGGTTTTGTATTTATCTACATAATCTCATTATTGTACAGGAGCTGCTTAACATTTTTGTTGTTTTGCCATTTACATGTGATATGTTTTTTCTATTCAATGTTTAAATAAATTAAAAATTTTGGTTTTACTTTTTTGCTTGATTCAATTGGGTATCGGAATAGTCCTTTTTTTTCCCTCCCCACTAGTCAACACTTTAGAGCACCTTTTGGAGTGGTTCTCTGAATAATGTCCACTTGATCATTCTATTAATGTACGGGATGAGGGTACCCACCCCTATTCATTTTTTATATTGAGGCTTCTCCATTTAAACTACTAGTAGGGTGGATGACACACCCAGATCTTCGGATCAATTAATCTCTCTGCCTCACAATCATACTGTTTATTTCATTTTTGTAATTGATTTGATTGTCCTTCAGCTGTAAAGTTGTGGTCCTTGTTATAAATATATATATTTTTTTATGATTTACTATTCTTCAAAGCACTAAGCAAGCCTGTGTCTCTGACACATATTTTCTTTCTTTGCCACCATGGATGTCTTAGGCTCAGCATGGGGGGGCTTTATGTCCACCATCCAGGCCGAATGCCTAAATAAGCACAAATCTGAAGATGATACCAAAGTATTTTTAGATAGGATGTTTAATTTACTAAAAAGGAAATCACACCTGCACTGGCATACCCAGTACTTCAAATTATACATACAGGAGAAGGTATGCCCCTTGGGCCTCCGGATCCAGGTATTTCCAACACTTAAAGATCCAACTGCTGATTTCAAAAAATCATGGGAAGATACACTGACTACATGCAGTGTTGAACTCATGAAACATTTAACTACTCATCACAATGCTGACATGCTATTATTGGATGGTGAGATAGAAAGATTGAACTTACAATTTCCCAACATAACAGAATCTACCTCCTTTCCAGATAAATGGAAGGAGGCAAGAGAACGTTTGGAAACCCTCAACAGGTAAATAATAGTAAAAAAGCAGGGCAAGTTTTCTCAAGACAAACTGGCATTTACAGAAGGCTATGCCTATAAATGGATAGATAGATCGTACCCTAAAGCCCCATACACACGGTCGGGTTTTCGCATGGATTCTGTCCTATCGGACAATGTTGTCGGAAAATCCGACCGTGTGTAGGCACCATCGGACAGTGTACGTCGGATTGTCTGACGGACAAAGTCCTATCTCCTGCTGGATAGATTTTTCGACAACAAAGTCCGATCACACCAAATCCGATCGTGTGTATCGAATTCCTGACGGACAAAGTGCCACGCATGCTCAGATCACATTACAAGACCAAAGCTATTGGCTACTAGCCTCTACGTAGTCCCGTCGTACGCAACAAACGTCACCACGTTCAGAATGATCGGATTTTCTGACAACTTTGTCCGACCGTGTGTATGCAACACCAACATCGGACAAAGTACGACGGACATGATCCGACGGACCTGGTCCTCGTATAATCCGCACGTGTGTATGGGGCTTTAGAGAAATGCAACCCGCAACTGCAACTCTCAAATGACTATTTCGGTAGATCCAACTGAATCTGATTCTTCCTTATCTTCAATATCCTCAAAGGCAACCTCGGGTCCCATGAATTAACGTACCTCTGGTTTTTCCACGGAAGCGATCCCTCACTGGCAATGGGCACCTTACTAAAGAACCGAAAAAGGGTAAAAAACAAGGAAAGGGAAGTAAGATCCAACAATCTCCTCGAACAAGGGTACAGGCCCCACAAAATTAGGCTTCTACCTCAACCCTTCATAGCATTATACCCAAGCTCTTGCAACCCCAAATCCAAACCCTTTTTCCGATCAATCTTTTAAATCCAAGAACTCCAAATCCCTTCAAACGAGGGAATCTGGATGCGTTCGTGCAAAAGATTTAGCTATTAAGTCCTCTATCGATGACATCCCCACCCCTACTTTGAATATCATTAATCTTACATCCTGCACATTAACTTCAGAAGAGGAATATGTTCTCCAGTTGGGTCTAGGCTTTTGCCCATCAGAACCAATCAATATATATGATACCATCAAAGACCTCTACCCCTTTGCTCGTAATTTAACATACAGTTTCATTTATGACCCTGACAGAAAGAAACTCAATCTTGAAAAAGAATTAGCTGAAAGGTCCAAACACTTTTCCATGCAGGAATTTATGGCTCTACGAGACCTAATGCTCCTCTATGAAGAAAGTGGCACGCAGAATAATGAACCCAACCCGATTTGCCAGCGGTGTTGTGTCAACGCCAATATCTATTGGCGTGGACACAACCCAAATGGCAACCGGGAGGGAACCTAATAAATTGAAACTTAAATCTCGATCTAGTCAAGGAATACGTCAAAAACCCACACCAATTTGTCCCCATCTACCTAGGGGTTTTTGTATTTATCTACATAATCTCATTATTGTACAGGAGCTGCTTAACATTTTTGTTGTTTTGCCATTTACATTTGATATGTTTTTTGTATTCAATGTTTAAATAAATGTTACATTTTGGTTTTACTTTTTTGCTTGAGTCAATTGGGTACCGGAATAGTCCCTTTTTTTTCCTTCCCCACTAGTCAACACTTTAGAGTACCTTTGGAGTGCTTCTCTGAATAGTGTTCACTTGATCGTTCTATTAATGTACGGGATGAGGGTACCCACCTCTATTCATTTTTTATATTGAGGCTTTTCCATTTAATCTGTGGTGACATGGTGGAGCTTGTAGTGTGATGGCATGGTCATGAATGGCTTCCAGTGGCACTGGGTCATTGGAGTTTATTGATGATATGACAGAAGACAGAAGCAGCCGGATGATTTCAGCAGTGTTTTTAGAGATATACTGTCAGCCCATATTCAGCCAAAAGCACCAATGTTGAATGGACGGCGCTTCACAGTACAATGATCCAAAACACACTGCAAAAGCAACCCAGGAGCTTTTGAAGGAAAATAAGTGGAATATTCTGCAATGGCCGAGTCAATCACCTGATCCCCACCTAATTGAGCATGCATTTCACTTGCTGAAGGCAAATTAAACTAAAGGCAAACTAAAGGCAGAAAGACCCACAAAGAACTGAAGACAGTTGCTGTTAGAGCCTGGCAAAGCATCAGAACAAAGGAAACCCAGTCTTTGGTAATATCCATGGGTTCCAGACATCAGGCAGTCATTGCCAGTAAAGGATTCTCAACAAAATATAAAAAATGTACATTTTATTTATGATTATATTCATTTGTCCAATTACACTTGAGCCCCTGAAAATGAGGGGACTGTGTATAAAAATGGTTGCAGTTCCCAAAATGTGTACTTGATATTTATGTTTAACCCCTTGAATTCAAGCTGAAAGTCTGCAATTCAAATTCATTTGGATTGTTTAATTTTAATTTTATTCTGGTGGCATACAGAGACAAAAGTATGAAAATTGTGCCTGTGTCCAAATATATATGGACCTAACTGTACCTTGGTATATATAGTTATTAATAATGATGCTTCCAGATTAATGTTGCAGCAGTTGCAGGGGCCTCTGAGGATGATCATGATACAGTGTCTGTCTTTGTGTTGAAGACATGAAGAAAAAATCAGCAGCGAAGGGGAGTTCCTCCAACTGTTGTCCAACCGGCCTGGAACACAGAAACTGTGGTCTCGCACTGAAACTCTGTGCTTTAGTCCCTCCCTAGTTATTTCTAATCTGTCATGAAACTGAACCTCTAAATACCAGAAGTGGTTGTTGAATGCCTAACCTGTCTCTAGCCTATGCTGGTTATCGAGCCCTGTGCTAAAGCTAGCTATAAAATCCCAGATCAGAAGAGACAGGGTTAAATAAAATAACAGGAGCTGCATATAAACTCTATTGCAGTAAACAGGTTTACCTACTACTGTACTGGAATGTGACCAGTACATGCATACAGTAGCACAGACCTAGATATCTGGCTCTATGCTTGTGAAATAATAACAATAGGATAGAGATACTCTGTCTGTCACAAGGCTTCAGAAACACACTCAGGAAGCTATGGGCAACTGCAGTTAAATGATTAGAACATAGGAATACTTGCAGAATAGACTCTTCTGGTCTGGATTTATCAGAATAGACAGGACACGTGGCTGAGACTTTCTCTCGCTTTCCACTCCCTTCTTCTGGGGTTTTTGAAGCCAGCCTCTAGGAGAGAGGAAGTGCTAATACATAATTATACATAACACTGTGATATTAGCAGCTAACAGTAGAGGGCAGCAGATCCCTACACCATTGTTTTCTTCTATATCACACGCTTCTTGCATCCTCACTCTTCTTTTGGGTTTGAAACAATTTCTGTTTCCCCATTGAGTTTTTTGTGTTCTGACACCTGTCATCTGGACAGGATGTGAAGAGACGTCACCCCAATGAAGAGGCAATTAACAATAAAAAACCTGACAAGCTTTCTAAACCTTCCTCATTCTACTAGAAACATTTTTTTTTTTCATTGCGTGTGTCCCTAATGGGAAGATTTCACTTCTTGCTCTGTTTTATTTCAGACAGTTATCGAGGGAAAGCTTCCCAATAGGCACACAGACAACAACACAACCCCGAGAGATGTTTTAATACAAACCTTCCCTAGTCTATTCAAATTAGCCCCCCTCCCTCCCCAGAAAAAAACAATAGGAGCACGCTCTGAGAAATACATAAAATATAACCGATTGCAAATAGAGTTTTGGTAATACAGATTCACAGCTATTACCTCAAACTCCAGGTGTTATTAATGACAAGGAAATTGTCAAAGCAGAACTCCATCTAAAAATAAAAAGTCAGTCACCTGTTCTTTTGAATAAAAATGTCTTATACATAGATTTTTCCTGCAGTAGCTGGTCCATTGATATCGCAGGCTCTTTCTTTCTCAGCAGTGGTGGGAATGGGCATTTTCCCTGGATATAATGGCACCCATATAATGATGCTTGAGCACCACTCAGTCATGGAGCACAGTGAGTCCAAGCAGCATGAAGACGTTCCCTCCACAAGGTGTGTCAGCAACAGGACGAGCTTGCAGAAAATGGGCAGAATGACATGAGTGTCAATCTGCTCAAAGTTTATTGTTGGCACTGGATGGAAGAGGAAGCTGTGAAAAAGGTAAGTACAACTGGCACATTTTTCTTTATTGCAAAAGGAAGAGGAGCTTTAAAAAATGAAATTGGAGTTCCACTTTATTATTTTGTATCAGGACTAGGGAAACTTGCTATTTCCCAAGTGCAAACCCCGCAAACAACATCCTAATAATGTAGAGCAATATATCTATAATAAATGATGTTATTGGCTGTTTTTGTAAAAAATACAACTCAGTTACCATGTATAACTGCCTCTAGAATCAGTACTGAACTCAAAACGGTTTACTGAGAGCATTTTAAATAAGAGTTGGCACGTTAACAAGATACAAATGCAGAAGTTTGAAAAAAAAACGTTTTTTTCCCAAAAGGTACAAACATCTACAAATCTATATTTACCTATACCAGTCCAGGTTCTTAAAGCATTAGCAGGCAATTAAAGTATATGTGAGACTGGGTTCACATCTATGCGAATTGGATGTGGGTTTTTCCCACATCCAAATCACATAGCAGGGGATTGTGACTGGCTCTCTATGGAGCCGGTTCACACATCTCCGCAGCGAGTCCGGTGCAAATTGCACGGGAGCCCTGTGCGTCTTTTGGTCTGTTTCAGGTCCAAATTCAGCCAAAAATGTGGGCTGAAATCGGGCCTGAAACTGTGAATGGAGATGCACCGGACTCCTGCTGTGAGCCGATGCGTGTTATAGTGTGAACCCAGCCTGAATCCTCACCTTGTAAAACAACCCATTTAGTTTAAAATAGAAATGAAAGGCAAAACAGTTATGTACACATATAAAAAATAAAACATTATAAATATATAACCTCTGTTTTTGATTGCATAAGGGGTTCGGAAAGGTGGGGTGGAAACTTGGTTATCACAAGTCTGACCATTAGAGAACTGGCAGGCTGTGCTCCCAGCAGAAAAGCCATAAAACTGACCACACTAGAATGGGCGTGCTTCTATGCTCTGGCATGGTCAGTTTGAAACATGAAAGCAGGGGGACTGGCATGATCACTGGGTAATTCACACAAAGGAAGAAATACAAAGAGGACAGAATCCTTTTTAACACAAGTAACCAGTACAACATACCCAGTGGTGTAACTAGAACCTTCAGGGCCCCGGTGCAAGAAACCATGAAGGGCCCCCCTGAACCCCAGCCGAGGCCCTTCCCTCCAAGTCTGGTGGTGGAACTCCAGGGCTCGGTCACAGGTACGACTTTTGTGAGCCCTGTAGTTTCACCACTGGTATCAGCAGTTTTTTTAATTATTTTTTAAAAAAATTTAGAAGTCCCTTTGGGGGACTTTGGTTAGATATCAGAGGTCTAAACAGACCTATGATGTTACACCTTTGAGACAAAGAGGAAGAAGGGAAAGGGAAATTGGGTCCCTGTCCTCTGGGGAGGAGTGGGCCCTGTCCCCAGGAGAGATTGGGTCCTTGTCCTTAGGGGAGATGGGGTCCCTGTCCCCACATAAGTAGGAGTCCCTGTCCCTAAGGGAAATGGGGTGCCTGTCCTCTTGGGAGAAGTGAGCCCTGTCTCCAGAGGAGATGGGGTCCTTGTCCCCAAGGGAAATGGGGTCCCTGTCCTTTAGGGAGAACTGGGCCCTGTCCACAGGGGAGATGGGGTCCCTGTCCTTAGGGGACATATCTCCCAGAAAGACCTGTCAACATCTGTGTATGACGGGGAGGAGGGGGGGTGCTGGCAGACAAGCCTGCGGTGTCCTTTGGGGAGCCAGCTCTCATAGGGCTGCACTGCATCTGTGTGCTTAAAGTTTGTTTGCCCGGGAGAAGCATGCAGTGCAGTGTGAGCCGGACTCAGGGGGCAGGACTTACACCGGACTGAGCAGCACTGCATGGAGCAGGAGAGGGGGACCCGGAGGAGTGGCAGAGGACACAGGTTGTGTGGGGAATGCACAACTAAAGAGCAGCCAGTGTGGTAGTCGAGCATGGAGCTCTGCTAGTCACCTCCCACCTCCAGTCACCCGTGCGCCCAGTGCCTAACCGCCTATGCTGCCACCAGCCATATGTAGAGGGGGCCACATGGGCCCCTTGCAGCACAGGGCCCGGTTACGCTCGCGACTGCGGCACCCCCTATAGTTACACCCCTGAACATACCATATATATATATATATATATATATATATATATATATATATATATATATATATATATATATATATACACACATATATATATATATATATATAAGCAATATGAAATGTTCAGGTAACATACACTTTAAGGCCTCATTATTGCTTTTGAAATTTTTGTGGATTCCTAAGGATAGAGTGAAATTGCAAGGGTATTCTAGTAGCCTTTATGCTGCAGATAAATATAGAATATGTGGTTAGAAAGCCTTTCACCTATGAAGGAATTGCAAAGCATGAATGAATTTTATTTGTGTATCCATAAAACTATTTTGAGTATTTAGCAGCTGGTACTTGTAAATATCTTGTTGAACACAAACAAGAGTTTAAGCCAAATGACAAACTTAAAGTGGTTGTAAATGTTTCATTTTTTTCCTAAAATAATAAAGATGTTTTACTTACCTGCTCTGTGAAATGTTTTTTTCACAGAGAGGCCCTGAACCTCCTCTTCTGGGATCCCCGTCAGAACTCTCAGCTCTTCCACCCTTCATAGTGCCCCATTAGCAAAACACTTGCTATGGGGCACTCAATCAATCCTGAGCTGGGCTGTGTGCCTCAGTAAAAACACAGCACTGCTTGTCCCACCAACCACCCTCTCTTCACAGGATTTTATTGGCAGGAGCCAATGGCTCCAACTGCTTCCTCTGAGTCCTGTGAAGAGAGAGAGAGGGACCACCAATAGTGCACCAAACATCTTTCAGTCTATCAGGCAGATGTCCCTCTAGGCCAGTGGTTCTCAACTCCTGTCCTCAGGACCCACTAACAGGCCAGGTTTGCAAGATAACTGAAATACATCACAGGTGATATAATTTGCTGCTCAGTGATCGCAGTATTCTAGTCTTCATCTCCCCAAGGGAATACTTAAAATCTGGCCTGTTAGTGGGTCCTGAGGACAGTAGTTGAGAAACACTGCTTTAAGCCTTACTCTGCAAATCATATGTTGGCCATATACAGTTTAGTGAAGAAGTATTTGCCCCTTTCTGATATTTATTTTTTTTTTGCATATTTGTCACACTTTTATTTTTTTTTTTAAATCTTTTTATTGAGTTTTATATGTATAACATACAACAGTGGGACATGTCCACTAGGACAACATCCATAACCAGGCCAAGTGGCCTATGCCTGTCTAACAGAGACCTCCTATCTAACAATCCTTCCCCCACCAGTCACATCTCGACAATTTTAAGGATTCACAGTTTCTTTTAACTTATTTATGTGTGATGTTGCTGTGCAGAGTCTATGGTACCCTTCCTAGCGGGTGTTTCCTCTCAGGGCAAAACCGTTAAGTATTAGAACACTTGTAATGAAATTCGGCTGGCCCAGTGCCCGTGGTCATCATGTTCTTTCCTTTACCCTACCGTGGTGTTGGAGTTAAACCACGAGTGCCATACTTTATCAAATTTTTTCATACAACCCCTAGTTTCATATGTAGCTTTGTAATAAGGTAACATTGAATTTACCAGACCTTTCCAGGCGGAGATGCTCAGAGCCTCTGGTTTTTCCAGGCCAATAAGATAGCCTTTCTTCCGTAAAAAAGAATACATTTAACATTGTTCGCATGGACCGTGTAGGCACTACATCATCTACTCAGATCATCAAACAAATGTTATTATTACACAAAGATAACCCGAGTAAATACAAAATGCAGTTTTTAAATGATGGTTTCATTTATTAAGGCAAAAAAGCTGCCCAAACTTGCCTGGCTTTATGTGAAAAAGTAATTGCACCCTAAACCTAATAACTGGTTGTGCCACCCTTGGCGGCAACAACTGCAATTAAGCATTTGTGATAACTGGCAATGAGTCTTTCACATTGCTGTGGAGCAATTTTGGCCCACTCTTCTTTGCAGAATTGTTTTAATTCAGCCACATTGGAGGGTTTTCCAGCATGAATGGCCTGGGTAAGGTAATGATACAGCATCTCAATTGGATTTAAGTCCAGGCTTAGACTTAGACCACTCCAAAACCTAAATTTTGCTTTGTTTGAACCATTTGGAGGTGGACTTGCTGTTGTGTTTTGGATCATTGTCCTGCTGCATAACCCAAGTGCACTTGAGCTTGAGGTCACAAACTGATGGTCGGACATTCTCCTTTAGGATTTTCTGGTAGAGCTCAGAATTCATGGTTCCATCAATTATGGTAAGTCATCCAGGTCCTGAAAATGCAAAGCAGCCCCAGACCATCACGCTACCACCAATATGTATGACTGTTGGTATGATGTTCTTGTTATGAAATGCTGTATTCGTTTTATCCCAGATTTAACGGGACGAACACCTTCCAAAAAGTTACATTTTTGTCTAATCAGTCCACAGAATATTTGCCTAAAAGTCTTGGGGATAATCAAGATGTTTTTTGGTAAATGTGAGATGAGCCTTTTTGTTATTTTTGGTCAGCAGTGGCTTTGGCCTTGGAACTCTCTCTTGGATGCCATTTTTGCCCAGTCTCTTTCTTATTGTTGGATCATGAACACTGATCTTACATGAGGCAAGTGAGGCCTGCAGTTCTTTAGATGTTGTTCTGTGTTCTTTTATGACCTCCAGGATGAGTTGTCGTCATGCTCTTGGAGTCATTTTTGTAGGCCGGCCACTCCTGGGAAGGTTCACCATTGTTCCAAGTTATCTCCATTTGTGGATAATGGCTCTCCCCGTGGTTCACTGGAGTTCCAAAGCCTTAGAAATGGCTTTGAAACCCTTCCTGGACCGATACATGTACATTACTTTGTTTGTAATCTGTTCTTGAATTTTTTTAGATTGTGGCAACATGTGTGGCTTTTTGTGATCTGTTAGCGTGCTTCACTTTGTCAGACAGCTTCTATTTATGTGATTTCTTGATTCAACAGGTCTGGCAGTAATCAGGCCTGGGTGTGGCAAGTGAAATTGAACTAAGCTTTCCAAAACATTGTGGTTAATCACAGTTCATTCATGACCTTTAAGCTCCTTGCTGAGTGAAACACGTTGGAATGTTTGCATCTCAGATAAATCGGTCTCTTTGTTGGACTTTGAGGAATAAATGTGAGGTGTTTAACCACTTCCCACCCGGGCCTATAGCAGAATGATGGCCGGGCGGTGGTTGCGTTATCCTGACTGGACCAATCACAGCTGATCACAGCGTGTAACCAGGAAGTGCCGGTAAACCACTTTCCTCAGTTTGCTCTGACAGGGTGAGCAGATCGGTAGCTCCCCTGTCAGAGGGGGGGTTGCTCTGATAATCAGCACATTGATTATCAGTTCAGCCCCCATCAGAGGTTCCCACCACATCTGCCAATCAGTGCCCATCAACTGCCAGTCAGTGCCCACTAAAGTGCCAGTCAGTGCCCACCAAAGTGCCAATCAGTGCCCATCAAAGCACCAATCAGTGCCCATCAGTAATGCCTGCTAGTGCCCATGTCAGATGCCCATCAGTGCCACATATCAGTGCCACCTATCAGTGCTCATCAATGCTGCATATCAGTGCCGCCTATCGGTAAGTCGTCAATTATGGTAAGTCGTCCAGGTCCTGAAAATGCAAAGCAGCCCCAGACCATCACGCTACCACCAATATGTATGACTGTTGGTATGATGTTCTTGTTATGAAATGCTGTATTCGTTTTATCCCAGATTTGACGGGACGAACACCTTCCAAAAAGTTACATTTTTGTCTAATCAGTCCACAGAATATTTGCCTAAAAGTCTTGGGGATAATCAAGATGTTTTTTGGTAAATGTGAGATGAGCCTTTTTGTTATTTTTGGTCAGCAGTGGCTTTGGCCTTGGAACTCTCTCTTGGATGCCATTTTTGCCCAGTCTCTTTCTTATTGTTGGATCATGAACACTGATCTTACATGAGGCAAGTGAGGCCTGCAGTTCTTTAGATGTTGTTCTGTGTTCTTTTATGACCTCCAGGATGAGTTGTCGTCATGCTCTTGGAGTCATTTTTGTAGGCCGGCCACTCCTGGGAAGGTTCACAATTGTTCCAAGTTATCTCCATTTGTGGATAATGGCTCTCCCCGTGGTTCACTGGAGTTCCAAAGCCTTAGAAATGGCTTTGAAACCCTTCCTGGACCGATACATGTACATTACTTTGTTTGTAATCTGTTCTTGAATTTTTTTAGATTGTGGCAACATGTGTGGCTTTTTGTGATCTGTTAGCGTGCTTCACTTTGTCAGACAGCTTCTATTTATGTGATTTCTTGATTCAACAGGTCTGGCAGTAATCAGGCCTGGGTGTGGCAAGTGAAATTGAACTAAGCTTTCCAAAACATTGTGGTTAATCACAGTTCATTCATGACCTTTAAGCTCCTTGCTGAGTGAAACACGTTGGAATGTTTGCATCTCAGATAAATCGGTCTCTTTGTTGGACTTTGAGGAATAAATGTGAGGTGTTTAACCACTTCCCACCCGGGCCTATAGCAGAATGATGGCCGGGCGGTGGTTGCGTTATCCTGACTGGACCAATCACAGCTGATCACAGCGTGTAACCAGGAAGTGCCGGTAAACCACTTTCCTCAGTTTGCTCTGACAGGGTGAGCAGATCGGTAGCTCCCCTGTCAGAGGGGGGGTTGCTCTGATAATCAGCACATTGATTATCAGTTCAGCCCCCATCAGAGGTTCCCACCACATCTGCCAATCAGTGCCCATCAACTGCCAGTCAGTGCCCACTAAAGTGTCAGTCAGTGCCCACCAAAGTGCCAATCAGTGCCCATCAAAGCACCAATCAGTGCCCATCAGTAATGCCTGCTAGTGCCCATGTCAGATGCCCATCAGTGCCACATATCAGTGCCACCTATCAGTGCTCATCAATGCTGCATATCAGTGCCGCCTATCAGTGCCCATCAGTGCTGCAGTGCCGCCTATCACTGCCCCTACATATTAGTGCCTCCTCATCAGTGTCACCTTATCAGTGCCAACTCATCAGTGCCCATCAGTGCCAACTCATCAGTGCCCATCAGTGCCAACTCATCAGTGCCCATCAGTGCCGCCTCATCAGTGCCCGTCAGTGCAGCCTCATCAGTGCCCGTCAGTTCAGCCTCATCAGTGCCCATCAGTGAAGGAGAAAACAACATTTTTGTAACAGAAGCTAAGAAAAACTATTTTTTTTCAAAAATTACAGTCTTTTTTAGTTTGTTTAGCAAAAAATAAAAACCGCAGAGGTGATCAAATACCACCAAAAGTAAGCTCTATTTGTGGGAAGAAAATGATAAAAATTTAGTTTTATTACAGTGTTGCATGACCGCACAAATGTCATTGAAAGTGTGACAGTGCTGAAAGCTGAAAATTGTCCTTGACGGGAAGGGGGGATAGTGCCTTATATTGAAGTGGTTAATTACTTTAATACTTTCACCCCCTTCCTGCCCAGGTCAATTTTCAGCTTTCAGTGCTTTCGCATTTGAATGACAATTGCGCGGTCATGCAACACTGTACCCAAATGAAATTTGTATCATTGAGAGCTTTCTTTTGGTGGTATTTAATCACCACTAATATTTTTCTAAACAAATGAAATAAGACCAAAAAGATTGCATTATAAAATTTAGAAAATAAGTACATTTTCTTCTTCACTGATGTGCACTGATGGTCACTTATATGCTGCACCGATGAGCACTGACGATGCGGCACTCATGGGCACTGATAGGCAGCACTGATAGGTGGCACTGATTGGCACAGATGAGGAGGTACTGATAGATGGCACAGATTGGCACTGATAGGCTGCACTAATGGACACCGATTGGCACTGATGGGGCTGCACTGATAATCAGGGCACTGGTGATCAGTGCCCTGATTATCAGTGTAAACAATTTGCTGACAGGCTTGCCAGTTAATGGCTCCCCTTTCCTTTTGCAGACACAGCGTGTGAGGAAAGGACTGCCAGTAACCAGCAAGTCTGTTCACATATGATCAGCTGCGATTGGTCACAGCTGATCACATGGTAAAGGGTCACTGTGATTGGCCCTTTACCATGATCTGTGATCACAGCAATCACAGAGCGTGACAGCATGCATGCCCTAGGCGTATCGTGGCAGGCGGGGTACTGGAAGGACGCCCATGGACTCCTAGAACTGGAAGTCCACCCTGTAGCTATCTTTGGCTACATCACCGGCGGAAAGTAGTTAATACAATAAACGGTTCCCTTTCTTCTTTTGGAGTTGCTATAGAGTCGATCCTAAGAACCTACGATTATAAAGAACCTGCTCCTGTGATGGATGAGTGTGGGGGAATTAGAGTCTTGAGTGGAGCATTGGAGAATTTATCTCTGGCCTGATGCATTTAAAGTTATATTTCTTATACTTGAAGGTGTTGACCACTAAAGTGTGGCATCTCTTCAAAGGCTTTGATTTTGCAACATGAATAAACTGTACAGGCATGCCCCACTTTTAAGTGCGCAATGGGGTTTATTTACTAAAGCTGGAAAGTGCAAAATCAGGCTCACTTCTGCCTAGAAACCAATGAGCTTCCAGGTTTTATTACCAAAGCTTAATTGAACAAGCTGGGGTTAGAAGCTCATTGCTTTCTATGCAGAAATTAGCATGATTTTGCACTTTCCAGCTTTAGTAAATAAACCTCATTGTGTACTTAAAAGTGGGGTATGCCTGTACTTACCTAGACATGCTTGCTTGCACCTTCTACTACCCTCTTGAGCGCTGCAGCAGACCTGAATTCTAGGGCACTCTATCACGCCAATGTGGGCTTTTCCTGGCAAGTCAAGGCCTGGCCCACCCCTTGCCATATCTCTCTATAGGTCCATTACTGTAACTGGTATTAAGATATAAGAGATGAAGGGGGGTTGGTCATTTACATAATGGGATTCTGCAAGTTTTAAGACTTCTAGGATGCTTATGAAAATGAATGAATGGCATCCCAAGATTCAGTTAATATTATGTTGTAATTTTACAGTAATACTCCCTAAAATTCAATGCAGTCATTTCATACCTAAGCAGTAATTCTCAGCTGCTCTTCTTGGGAATTAGAATGATGGTATTCGAAATTATTCCAAATATCACATAGATATCTTTTCTCTAGCTAGTCCATTGTCCAAGTATTTTATTTTTATCTACTACATTTCTATTTCAGTAGTTATCTATAGTAGGGTCCTTTCCATATTACCCAAACCAAAGATTCTATACTCTTTTGAGTTGATGTACTAAAGGCAAAAAGGCTATCAATTTAGGAAGAGAAGAAGCAAATTGCAAGGGATTTGCCACAGAGCTTAGTAAATACGGAAAACTTACAATTTGCAATGAATATCACAAGGAAAATATTTTTGCTTGCACACGAATGGATGATGGCTGTCATCCGAGTTTCACCTTATTTATGAAGTTCTGGAGCAAATTTCCTTGCAAAGTGCAACTTCCCTTCCCCTTGCAAACAGTCTATTTGCCTTTAGCAAATCAATCCCTTTGACACCACTTCAGTGCCCAAATAGTGGATGTGATTGTTACACACAGTAACTGTAGGGAAAAATGTTCTGCATTCTTTCTTACATAAAGATATTGCTATTTATTATTTCTACGGTAAAGGGTTTTGGGAAGAGTAAAATATATTTAACACATGTCGTATTTTACATAACAGAAAATATGTACTGTACTTTCTGTGATTAAAACTAAGTAAGAAAATTAAAAGAGAAATGGTAAACAGAGTTACCCTCAAAACTAAAAAGCAACATATAGCTGAAATATAATCCAACTGCAGGAAACAGAAATGATTTTTGGTTCAGGATATTGCTTTTCGCACATCTTTATTATTGCTCCTACAGTTTGCTTCTATTAAGTGATTAATTGGAAATAAATAAATCTTTTCCAGTTCCCTCTAAGCTCAGTGTGATAAAAGCTGCAGCAAAAGCTTGAATGGCAGTTTCTCTAGCAGGTGAGTAGTGAACGCTCAATTTATAAGTGTCATAAACTTGAAAATGTCTCTGTTGAAATGAAAGCATAAATGTAAGTCTTTCAGCATCGGTAAAAGTAATAGGGCTGGGAAGGTCTATTGAGTCCAGATGGTTTGCCTGCTTTATTGTCATGTCAGTCCTTCATCTAGACTTGTGATGGGAATACTAGATAAATTCTGACATTGGTGTTAAATAATTTCTTATTAGTTTACTCTATTACTGTATTTTTGTCTGAAGCCCATTGTACTTGTCATGCTGTGAACCTTGTTTGCACAGATGGCAAATAAAGGTTAACACCTAAAAGAATATTAATCATGTATGCACAGGCCCTTTTTGCCAGTGTGCCAGTACCTTAACTGCTGGGCTGTCCTCAAAACCCATACTTGCTCACTCAGAGGATCCATTGTTGGCTGGTGTAACATGCAACTCTGCCTCCACATGCTGGGTCCTAAACTACGATCTTCTCTTCTTACCTCCTTCGGGAGATGGTCTCTTCCAGTTTCTTGCAGAAAGACCCCTAAAGACACACCTCTGCACATGTGCAGTGTGCTGGAGATTGCTACAAAGCCTCCTTGGATGTGTCATGCGAGTATCCCAAGAGGTTTTGGGCAGGGGAATGGTCATTCTCACCTAAGTGAGAAAGCCGGAAGGGCATGGTCCTGTAAAAAAAGGTATTTTGGGGTAAAACTGGAAAAAAAACAGGACTGGGTAAAATCATTATAAATGATTAAAGAGAATTAAGGTCTGCTTTCCTGACACATGGGAATTATCAGTTCAGCCTTGTTTTGTGGTAAGAAAAACTGATGAATACTGATTTAGGTTGCATCAGTTTGCACATCTGTCTTCAGTTCAGTTTACATCAGTTCTTCTCTGTTTTATTTTCTGGACCCAGACGGCCTGATGCCGTGTACACGCGATCGGATTTTCTGATGGGAAATGTTGGATGTGAGCTTGTTGGTGGTAAGTCCAACCGTGCGTATGCTCCATCGTACATTTGTTGTCGGACTTTCCACCAACAAATCTTGGCTAGCATATTCTCAAATTTTCCGCCAACAAATGTGTGTTGTTGGATTTTCGATTTATTTCGATTTTTTTTTTTTTTTTCTAGATAGAAGTTGGAAGCTGCTTTTGTGTAAGACATTACCTGAACTTGTGTCTTACCCTCCAAAACACCATTTGGCCACAGGGAGTGATGAGAGGAAGCCCCAAGACCTGACAAGGAGCTCACAGAGAGTTGATAACTCTCTCCACCATGAAAGATCTGGGTGCAGGAGCTGCCAATCAAAAGCACCAGTGTTGTAATATGGGAGAAAAGGGAGTACCTGATGTTTAACCTTATCCCTGGTAACTAAAAAGAAGAAAGGAAAGCTAAGTATGCACAGTTTGAGAAGCCACCTATTAGGTGAACCTTTTTCATGGACAAAACACAGGTCCATTTTAAAGAGACACTATAATTAAATAATTAACCCCTTCATTGCAGCTAAACATTTCTCCTTTGTAGAGCTAGAAGCCAGTAGAAACTTCTGGGTGTGTTGGGTGTTGCACGCTCTGGCTCCCCACCCCACCACCCTGCAGCTTTGAATGGAAAACCACGATGGAGATATAGAGGCAACACACTCCAGAATGTAAGATTTTGGAGTTTCTACTAGCAAAAAAGCTAAGATTCCAATGCTGATGGTTCTACCAGTAAGAGAGCAAATATTTATTGCAATGGATGTGGTACTGGTTACTGTACTTTCATACACAGTCTTTTTTTTTTATTATTTATATTTAACGACAGGCGCTCCCTAAGCTGCCCATTGAGCACTTATAAAAGAAACACAAATAAGTGGAAGGTGGAAAACCTGGACCCTTAATGAACTAAAATGTTTTACTTGTAACTTTCAACTACAACTATTAAATACAACTATAAGCAAAAATACAAATTTGTTTTAAATAAAACACGAATGCATTTTTATAGCAAACTGTTGCCTTTAACCACTTCAGCCCCGGAAGGATTTCCCCCCTTCCTGACCAGGCCATTTTTTGCGATTTGGCACTGCGTTACTTTAACTGAGAATCGCGTGGTCGTGCGACGTTGTACCCAAACAAAATTTATGTCCTTTTTTCCCCACAAATTGAGCTTTATTTTGGTGGTATTTGATCACCTCTGCGGTTTTTATTTTTTGCACTATAAACAAAAAAAGAGTGACAATTTTGAAAAAAACACAATATTTTGTAGTTTTTTCTATAATAAATATCCCAAAATTTTTTCTCAGTTTAGGCCGATATGTATTCTTCTACATATTTTTGGTAAAAAAAATTGCAGTAAGCATATATTGATTGATTTGCGCAAAAGTTACAGCATCTACAAAATAGGGGATAGATTTATGTCATTTTTATTATTATTTTTTACAAGTAATGGCGGCGATAAGCAATTTTTATCAGGACTGCGATATTGAAGTGGTCAGATCGGACACTTTTGACACTATTTTGGGACCATTGACATTTATACAGCGATCAGAGCTAAAAATGGCCATTGATTGCTGTATAAATGTCACTGGCAGGGAAGGGGTTGACACTAGGGGGCGATCAAGGGTTAACTGTGTTCCCTAGGTGTGTTCCCTAACTGTGGGGGTGATAGGACTGACTAGGGGAGGAGGGAGATTGGTGTTCATACTTAGTATGAACACACAATCTCTCTCCTATTCCCTGAAAGAACAAGGATTTGTGTGTTTACACACACACATCCGGTTCTCGCTCTGTCACAAGCGATCGCCGATGCCCAGCGGCCATCGTGCCTGCCGGGCATGTGCATCGGCTCCAGGGACACGCGCCGGACGCATGCCCAGTGCCTGCTGTCATGTCTTAGGCTACAACAATTTGCACAGCCAAGCCAACCTGCCGCTGTATAACTGCGGCGACTGGTCAGCTAGTGGTTAATGTTAGTCATACAACACATATAACCTTGTTTCTTAGTAGATGCCCTTTATTAAAATGTTTTAAACTAATTTACCAAGAAACTTACTGTGAATACGATTATTTTGTTCATCGGTAAGAAAAATTGAGGTGACAAAAGTAAGAATGTCATGTTAAAAGCATTTCATGTGTTCTCTGATATTTTGCCTTATTTATTCATCTTTGCCTTGCACTTCATGAAATGTCTGAAATTATATAGATTATTTGCTTTTAAAAAGCATTTGACATCTAAATGTTGGTGACCTTATCTTTCCTGTGATCCTTTTGAAGTCAATTGTAACATATAAACTTTGAAATGACAGAACAGTGGTTGTCTGACATTGGCTGGTTTTCTATACAATCATCACATGAAGACAGAATGAATGGATACTTTTGCAGGAAAATAACTACAGAGTTAGTTTAAAGTTCAGTAAATATACTGTAACATAAGAAAGAGATCACAGAACAGCTAAAAACAAATGTACGTGCCATCAAAGTGACTAATGTAGAGGGAAAGGTAGTAGTATCATTAAATCCTGGCATAGTGCTAACAACCTGAAAGGCACAATGACATTCAAATGTACAGATTGGCAGGCTCTTCAATTGGTTATTTTCAGCATCTTTTGGACATAAATAAATAAAAGCTGAGCATTGTAAGCATCCCTGTCAGTGTTAAATGGTTTGTCCCAACCCTCTAACTGCCAATTTTGCTGGACAGGTTGGACCAAAAAAAGAAAACAAATGTAGCCTCAACATATATCTGAATTGGTAAGCTACAATAGCCTACATGTTTGGTTTTAATACGCCTTTAATCATAGAGATTTAGGAAACAGAATGAGGTAGAGATATATATACATGCTTCTATGTTCCAAAATTGTTATTAATGTTATATCAACATTAAATGTAGACAGAATATTGTATGTGCAGAAACAGATCATGCCTGCACACACTCAGCCCTATTGTCACACCTCTTTGCACTCATTCCCTCTCACACCTCTATGCACTCAGCCCCCCTCACACCTCTACGCACTCAGTCCCCCTCACACCTCTACGCACTCAGTCCCCCTCACACCTCTACGCACTCAGTCCCCCTCACACCTCTACGCACTCAGCCCCCCTCACACCTCTACGCACTCAGTCCCCCTCACACCTCTACGCACTCAGCCCCCCTCACACCTCTACGCACTCAGTCCCCCTCACACCTCTACGCACTCAGCCCCCTCACACCTCTACGCACTCAGTCCCCCTCACACCTCTACGCACTCAGCCCCCCTCACACCTCTACGCACTCAGTCCCCCTCACACCTCTACGCACTCAGCCCCCCTCACACCTCTACGCACTCAGTCCCCCTCACACCTCTACGCACTCAGTCCCCCTCACACCTCTACGCACTCAGTCCCCCTCACACCTCTACGCACTCAGTCCCCCCCTCACACCTCTACGCACTCAGTCCCCCTCACACCTCTACGCACTCAGCCCCCTCACACCTCTACGCACTCAGTCCCCCTCACACCTCTACGCACTCAGCCCCCCCCTCACACCTCTACGCACTCAGCCCCCCTCACACCTCTACGCACTCAGCCCCCCTCACACCTCTACGCACTCAGCCCCCCTCACACCTCTACGCACTCAGCCCCCCTCACACCTCTACGCACTCAGCCCCCCTCACACCTCTACGCACTCAGCCCCCCTCACACCTCTACGCACTCAGCCCCCCTCACACCTCTACGCACTCAGCCCCCTCACACCTCTACGCACTCAGCCCCCCTCACACCTCTACGCACTCAGCCCCCCTCACACCTCTACGCACTCAGCCCCCCTCACACCTCTACGCACTCAGTCCCCCTCACACCTCTACGCACTCAGTCCCCCTCACACGTCTACGCACTCAGTCCCCCCCTCACACCTCTACGCACTCAGTCCCCCTCACACGTCTACGCACTCAGTCCCCCTCACACGTCTACGCACTCAGTCCCCCTCACACGTCTACGCACTCAGTCCCCCTCACACGTCTACGCACTCAGTCCCCCTCACACCTCTATGCACTCAGCCCCCCTCACACCTCTACGCACTCAGTCCCCCTCACACGTCTACGCACTCAGTCCCCCTCTCACGTCTACGCACTCAGTCCCCCTCACACCTCTATGCACTCAGTCCCCCTCACACCTCTACGCACTCAGTCCCCCTCACACCTCTACGCACTCAGTCCCCCTCACACCTCTATGCACTCAGCCCCCCCTCACACCTCTACGCACTCAGTCCCCCTCACACGTCTACGCACTCAGTCCCCCTCACACGTCTACGCACTCAGTCCCCCTCACACCTCTATGCACTCAGTCCCCCTCACACCTCTACTCACTCAGTCCCCCTCACACCTCTACGCACTCAGTCCCCCTCACACCTCTACGCACTCAGTCCCCCTCACACCTCTACGCACTCAGTCCCCCTCACACCTCTACGCACTCAGTCCCCCTCACACGTCTACGCACTCAGTCCCCCTCACACCTCTACGCACTCAGTCCCCCTCACACCTCTACGCACTCAGTCCCCCTCACACCTCTATGCACTCAGTCCCCCTCACATGTCTACGCACTCAGTCCCCCTCACACCTCTATGCACTCAGTCCCCCTCACACCTCTATGCACTCAGTCCCCCTCACACCTCTATGCACTCAGTCCCCCTCACACCTCTACGCACTCAGTCCCCCTCACACCTCTATGCACTCAGTCCCCCTCACACCTCTATGCACTCAGTCCCCCTCACACCTCTATGCACTCAGTCCCCCTCACATGTCTACGCACTCAGTCCCCCTCACACCTCTATGCACTCAGTCCCCCTCACACGTCTACGCACTCAGTCCCCCTCACACCTCTACGCACTCAGTCCCCCTCACACGTCTACGCACTCAGCCCCCCTCACACCTCTACGCACTCAGTCCCCCTCACACGTCTACGCACTCAGTCCCCCTCACACGTCTACGCACTCAGTCCCCCTCACACCTCTATGCACTCAGTCCCCCTCACACCTCTACGCACTCAGTCCCCCACACACCTCTACGCACTCAGTCCCCCTCACACCTCTACGCACTCAGTCCCCCTCACACCTCTATGCACTCAGCCCCCCTCACACCTCTACGCACTCAGTCCCCCTCACACGTCTACGCACTCAGTCCCCCTCACACCTCTACGCACTCAGTCCCCCTCACACCTCTACGCACTCAGTCCCCCTCACACCTCTATGCACTCAGTCCCCCTCACATGTCTACGCACTCAGTCCCCCTCACACCTCTATGCACTCAGTCCCCCTCACACCTCTATGCACTCAGTCCCCCTCACACCTCTATGCACTCAGTCCCCCTCACACCTCTATGGACTCAGTCCCCCTCACACCTCTATGCACTCAGTCCCCCTCACATGTCTACGCACTCAGTCCCCCTCACACCTCTATGCACTCAGTCCCCCTCACACGTCTACGCACTCAGTCCCCCTCACACGTCTACGCACTCAGTCCCCCTCACACCTCTACGCACTCAGTCTCCCTCACACGTCTACGCACTCAGTCCCCCTCACACCTCTACGCACTCAGTCCCCCTCACACCTCTATGCACTCAGCCCCCCTCACACCTCTACGCACTCAGCCCCCTCACACCTCTACGCACTCAGCCCCCCTCACACCTCTACGCACTCAGTCCCCCTCACACGTCTACGCACTCAGTCCCCCTCACACGTCTACGCACTCAGTCCCCCTCACACCTCTATGCACTCAGTCCCCCTCACACCTCTACGCACTCAGTCCCCCTCACACCTCTACGCACTCAGTCCCCCTCACACCTCTACGCACTCAGTCCCCCTCACACCTCTATGCACTCAGTCCCCCTCACACCTCTACGCACTCAGTCCCCCTCACACCTCTACGCACTCAGTCCCCCTCACACCTCTATGCACTCAGTCCCCCTCACATGTCTACGCACTCAGTCCCCCTCACACCTCTATGCACTCAGTCCCCCTCACACCTCTATGCACTCAGTCCCCCTCACACCTCTACGCACTCAGTCCCCCTCACACGTCTACGCACTCAGTCCCCCTCACACGTCTACGCACTCAGTCCCCCTCACACCTCTACGCACTCAGTCCCCCTCACACCTTTACGCACTCAGTCCCCCTCACACCTCTATGCACTCAGTCCCCCTCACACCTCTATGCACTCAGTCCCCCTCACACCTCTATGCACTCAGTCCCCCTCACACCTCTATGCACTCAGTCCCCCTCACACCTCTATGCACTCAGTCCCCCCTCACACCTCTATGCACTCAGTCCCCCTCACACCTCTACGCACTCAGTCCCCCTCACACCTTTACGCACTCAGTCCCCCTCACACCTTACGCACTCAGTCCCCCTCACACCTCTATGCACTCAGTCCCCCTCACACCTCTATGCACTCAGTCCCCCTCACACCTCTATGCACTCAGTCCCCCTCACACCTCTATGCACTCAGTCCCCCTCACACCTCTATGCACTCAGTCCCCCTCACACCTCTACGCACTCAGTCCCCCTCACACGTCTACGCACTCAGTCCCCCTCACACCTCTACGCACTCAGTCCCCCTCACACCTCTACGCACTCAGCCCCCCTCACACCTCTACGCACTCAGTCCCCCCTCACACCTCTACGCACTCAGTCCCCCTCACACCTCTACGCACTCAGTCCCCCTCACACGTCTACGCACTCAGTCCCCCTCACACCTCTACGCACTCAGTCCCCCTCACACCTCTACGCACTCAGTCCCCCTCACACCTCTACGCACTCAGCCCCCCTCACACCTCTACGCACTCAGTCCCCCTCACACCTCTATGCACTCAGTCCCCCTCACACCTCTATGCACTCAGTCCCCCTCACATGTCTACGCACTCAGTCCCCCTCACACCTCTATGCACTCAGTCCCCCTCACACCTCTATGCACTCAGTCCCCCTCACACCTCTACGCACTCAGTCCCCCTCACACGTCTACGCACTCAGTCCCCCTCACACGTCTACGCACTCAGTCCCCCTCACACGTCTACGCACTCAGTCCCCCTCACACCTCTACGCACTCAGTCCCCCTCACACCTCTATGCACTCAGCCCCCCTCACACCTCTACGCACTCAGTCCCCCTCACACGTCTACGCACTCAGTCCCCCTCACACCTCTGCGCACTCAGTCCCCCTCACACGTCTACGCACTCAGTCCCCCTCACACCTCTACGCACTCAGTCCCCCTCACACCTCTATGCACTCAGCCCCCCCCTCACACCTCTACGCACTCAGTCCCCCTCACACCTCTATGCACTCAGTCCCCCTCACATGTCTACGCACTCAGTCCCCCTCACACCTCTATGCACTCAGTCCCCCTCACACCTCTATGCACTCAGTCCCCCTCACACCTCTATGCACTCAGTCCCCCTCACACCTCTATGCACTCAGTCCCCCTCACACCTCTATGCACTCAGTCCCCCTCACACCTCTATGCACTCAGTCCCCCTCACACCTCTATGCACTCAGTCCCCCTCACACCTCTATGCACTCAGTCCCCCTCACACCTCTACGCACTCAGTCCCCCTCACACCTTTACGCACTCAGTCCCCCTCACACCTTTACGCACTCAGTCCCCCTCACACCTCTATGCACTCAGTCCCCCTCACACCTCTACGCACTCAGTCCCACTCACACCTTTACGCACTCAGTCCCCCTCACACCTTTACGCACTCAGTCCCCCTCACACCTCTATGCACTCAGTCCCCCTCACACCTCTATGCACTCAGTCCCCCTCACACCTCTATGCACTCAGTCCCCCTCACACCTCTATGCACTCAGTCCCCCCTCACACCTCTATGCACTCAGTCCCCCTCACACGTCTACGCACTCAGTCCCCCTCACACGTCTACGCACTCAGTCCCCCTCACACCTTTACGCACTCAGTCCCCCTCACACCTTTACGCACTCAGTCCCCCCTCACACCTCTATGCACTCAGTCCCCCTCACACCTCTATGCACTCAGTCCCCCTCACACCTCTATGCACTCAGTCCCCCTCACACCTCTACGCACTCAGTCCCCCTCACACCTCTATGCACTCAGTCCCCCTCACATGTCTACGCACTCAGTCCCCCTCACACCTCTATGCACTCAGTCCCCCTCACACCTCTATGCACTCAGTCCCCCTCACACCTCTATGCACTCAGTCCCCCTCACACCTCTATGCACTCAGTCCCCCTCACACCTCTACGCACTCAGTCCCCCTCACACCTCTACGCACTCAGTCCCCCTCACACCTTTACGCACTCAGTCCCCCTCACACCTCTATGCACTCAGTCCCCCTCACACCTCTATGCACTCAGTCCCCCTCACACCTCTATGCACTCAGTCCCCCTCACACCTCTATGCACTCAGTCCCCCTCACACCTCTATGCACTCAGTCCCCCTCACACCTCTGTGCACTCAGTCCCCCTCACACCTCTACGCACTCAGTCCCCCTCACACCTTTACGCACTCAGTCCCCCTCACACCTTTACGCACTCAGTCCCCCTCACACCTCTATGCACTCAGTCCCCCCTCACACCTCTATGCACTCAGTCCCCCTCACACCTCTATGCACTCAGTCCCCCTCACACCTCTATGCACTCAGTCCCCCTCACACCTCTATGCACTCAGTCCCCCTCACACGTCTACGCACTCAGTCCCCCTCACACCTTTACGCACTCAGTCCCCCTCACACCTTTACGCACTCAGTCCCCCTCACACCTCAATGCACTCAGTCCCCCTCACACCTCTATGCACTCAGTCCCCCTCACACCTCTACGCACTCAGTCCCCCTCACACCTTTACGCACTCAGTCCCCCTCACCCCTCTTTGCACTCAGTCCCCCTCACACGTCTATGCACTCAGTCCCCCTCACACCTCTATGCACTCAGTCCCCCTCACACGTCTACGCACTCAGTCCCCCTCACACCTTTATGCACTCAGTCCCCCTCACACCTTTACGCACTCAGTCCCCCTCACACCTCTATGCACTCAGTCCCCCTCACACCTCTATGCACTCAGTCCCCCTCACACGTCTACGCACTCAGTCCCCCTCACACCTTTACGCACTCAGTCCCCCTCACACCTCTGTGCACTCAGTCCCCCTCACACCTCTACGCACTCAGTCCCCCTCACACCTCTACGCACTCAGTCCCCCTCACACCTTTACGCACTCAGTCCCCCTCACCCCTCTGTGCACTCAGTCCCCCTCACACGTCTATGCACTCAGTCCCCCTCACACCTCTGTGCACTCAGTCCCCCTCACACCTCTACGCACTCAGTCCCCCTCACACCTCTACGCACTCAGTCCTCCTCACACCTCTACGCACTCAGTCCCCCTCACACCTTTACGCACTCAGTCCCCCTCACACCTCTGTGCACTCAGTCCCCCTCACACGTCTACGCACTCAGTCCCCCTCACACCTCTACGCACTCAGTCCCCCTCACACCTCTACGCACTCAGTCCCCCTCACACCTCTACCCACTCAGTCCCCCTCACACCTCTACCCACTCAGTCCCCCTCACACCTCTCCCCACTCAGTCCCCCTCACACTTCTACCCACTCAGTCCCCTTCACACCTCTACGCACTCAGTCCCCCTCACACCTCTACGCACTCAGTCCCCCTCACACCTCTACCCACTCAGTCCCCCTCACACCTCTACCCACTCAGTCCCCCTCACACCTCTACCCACTCAGTCCCCCTCACACCTCTACACAATCAGCCCCCAACACACCCATAGTCACTCAGCTGCCCCCCACGCCTGTACACACTCAGCTGCCCCCCCCCCACACACACACACACCTGTACACACAAGGCTGCCCCAACAACTGTACACACAAGGCTGCCCCCGCACACACCTGTACACACTCAGCTGCCCCCCACACACACACACACCTGTACACACTCAGCTGCCCCCCATACACACACACACACACACCTGTACACACTCAACTGCCCCTCCCCCACACACACACACCTGTACACACACTCAGCTGCCCCCCATACACACACACCTGTACACACTCAGCTGCCCCCCCACATACACACCTGTGAACACTCAGCTGCCCCCCATACACACACACCTGTACACACTCAACTGCCCCCCCCCCACACACACACACACACAAACACACACCTGTACACACTCAACTGCCCCCCCACACACACACACCTGTACACACTCAGCTGCCCCCCATACACACACACCTGTACACACTCAGCTGCCCCCCACATACACACCTGTACACACTCAACTGCCCCCCCCCACACACACACACACCTTTACACACTCAGCTGCCCCCCACACACACACCTGTACACATTCAGCTGCCCCCCCACACACACACACACACCTGTACGCATTCAGCTGCCACCCCACTCACACCTGTACACACTCAGCTGCCCCCTACCCCCATACACAAACAGCCTCCTCCCTTCACTTGTACTCACAACCCTACTTGTACGGTGGTTTTCCTAGTCCCAGGTCCAGTTTCTACATGTCCTTGTGAGACACGAGAGGAACTGCAATCCAAAATATAGTACTGGCAGTCCACATGAAGGGTGCACATGCAGGAAGCAGCCAGAGGTGGCAGTAAAGAGCCTGACTGTGAGCTAAATAACCAAGAGCAGCAGCTGCTGACTCGCACGAATATAGAGAGCCAGGGCAGCTACAGAGCACCCGCCCTGCCTTGTCCCAATACTGATAGCTGGCCTGACACCCCCCCCCCAATGTGTGGCACCCGGGGCGGCACGCCCTCCCATAGGTATGCCTCTGCATAGAAGGTTTAGGTGTGCTTTAACACACCGATTTTAAGGTGTTGTCATACATGCAAAATTTACTACCGCTGAAATTGTTTTCTAATTTAAAAGCATGTTATCATTGCTAATTGCAGAGAAGAACAAAGAGAATATCTTTAATGGTATGTAGTGAAATCATCTTCCTTTCATTAGAGAGTACTCACACCTCATGAAATATTAATTATCGGCTTTCATTTGATATAACCACAGAACATTGGCTTGCATTATGTACATCTGAATTAATTCTGTCTTCTACAGCAATAGCAAACAGTGCAAATACAGCATATTGTAAGTAATTGTGCTACTTCTAGCACATTACGCACTTGGTTTAATTTAAAGACAAGCATTTTCAAAAGGTTAACATAAGGGTAGGGTTGATAAGACAGTTGAACAGCTTGGCTTCCAGCAGCACCCTCCATCATGAAGACTTCTCAGAAAGAAAGGAAGCTTAAAATATGTTCTTTAACATTCAATCCTATATGGGTTTATTTTAGAATTGCTTTCTAAGCATCACATTTCTGTGATTGCTTGCATATGTAATCAATGAAGTAAATGTGTAGAGATGTGACCCATTGATAATGCCTCTGCTGAGCTGTGAACAGGAACTATTGATGGTCTAAATTAAAGAGGAATTAAACCTACATTTGAGAGGGGTGAGCTCCTAACAAACACATATTTGCATATTTTTTTATTTTTTTTTAAATCTTTATTTATGAATTTTTCATAACATACATTTCATAACACATAACAAACACCAATTTAAATCCCCCCCCCCCACACCTTCCCCCCTCCCCCTGCCGTCCCTGCCTTGCAATCGAACATTGGATGTTTCAGGCTAATTGCCTAGAAAACTAACATTTCCAAAAAAAGAGTCTCATTTTACAAGTGGAACGCCTAGGGGAGCCTCCTTGACCCCCCTTTATCTTGTTATTTCTTCCACAAATCTCCATGACTCTCTAAAAGTATCCCAGCCATCCCACTCCCCCCCCCCCTCCTCAACTTTTTCACTTTCTTCCCTGTGAGGTTCAGATCCTTCAATTTTTTGCAGCACATTAACTCTGGCAATCCATTCCCCTATCCGCGGACTCTCCGGGTCCAGCCATTTCTTAGGGATTACGTTTTTGGCCTCATTTAAAAGAATATGAATTAATGACAACTTGTACTGCTTCACGGGGGTATCAGTCCCGTGAAACAGCACCGTCCAAGGGTCCTCCAGAATAGTCTTCACTGTGATTATCTTAATTAGGTCAAGAATTTGTTGCCAATATTTTTTGATCTTAGGACAACCCCACCAAATATGGGCCAACATACCTATGGCTCCACATCCTCGCCAGCACTCCGGGGACTTATCTTTTTGGAATCTACTCAGTCAGTTTAAGAGGGGTCAAATACCATCCTGAAAGGCATTTATAATTTACTTCTATTGTATTAATATTCAGCGCCGAACCGTGCATTAAATTTAAAAAAATTTCAATTCTAACATTACTGCAAGGAACTCCAAGTTCCTCCTCCCATCTTTTGACGCATGGAGGGGCACTTACAATTTCTTCACGAATCATCATTTTGTATATACGAGAGATATTATTTCTAGTTGAGGGTCGTAAGCATATTCTCTCTAATGCAGTGTAATCCTCTGCATAACGGATTGGTTGCGGAAGACCCTCGACAAAATGTTTCAGTTGAGTGTATCTCCATGCGTCAATCGACATTAAATCTGAATTATTCCTTAACTCGTGATATGTGACTATTTTTCCTTGTTTAATAATATCTCTCAACTGTGCCTCCCCTTTTTTAATCCAATTACCCCAAAGTTCACTCCTCCCTGGAACAAAAAACGTATTATTTTTTTAAGTACAACAAAGGGGAATTGTATTCCCATTTATTATTCCTGTACAACCTATCCCACTCTCTTAGTGTAACCCGTGTGATTTCATGTGCCCTTCCCCCCACTATCCTATGTCTTGGTGGGTTCCAAATAATGTGTCCTAAATGTGTATTACTTAGTGACATATTTGCATATTAAGCCACAGCTACCTCCTATCCACTGTTATCTCATCTCGCCATGCCGAGAATAGAGTCATGTAGCATACACTTAACAAAGAAAAATTGCCAGGGAAATTTTTTTTTTCAAAAGAGACTTCACATGACTCTTCAGTCAAAAACGCTAAACATAGAAATGGAGCTTGACAGAACACATAACTGTAAAGATGGGTCACTGCTGCATAATTTATTTCCAATACCGGTGATAAAATCTTAGTCTGAGTGTTGGCCTTTGGGCATCTTCTCTGGCCATCGGGAATGATCTCACTCCTGCGCATATGCAGAAGGCCATCATCCTGGCACTCAGAGACCAGTCCAGCACTGAAGGCTGAGCTGGACATACGCAGCTCAGTTTACAGTGCTGGAAAATACAGAGGGCATGCAGATAGGGGCATTTTATTGCAGAAGAGACAGTGCATGTATTTTATGCAATAAAAGCCTGCCTGCTTGCTGTTTCTTACAGCAGAACTTCAGTTCCTCTTAAATTAGCTTTTTACTACTTGATGAAAAACAGAAAAAAAATACAAACTATCTATAATAGATTAGTAATACTTACCAGTACGGTTAGTGGTGACTCCAATCTTTTCTGTCTTTTATAGCTACGGTGCTGCTGGTATCTGATGTTATTTGGTGGTTCCAGGTATGCACACTGTGGTTTCACCTGCTGGATGCGATTTCAATACAGGACACCAAACAAAGATTGTACATACTGTAGGCAGTGCACCAGTAGGTGTTGGCTTTGATAAGTATGCAGTTATATCTTCTATCTGAATCTGGTGGCACCCTAGTGAAATCCTATGACACATTAAGAGAGACAATTGTGAAAAAAATTCACTTTAATTTAGTGCCAGTTACATACAGGAATATAAGAAAAATGGTTAATGCAACAGACCAAAAAGTTCAATAATCAAAAGTGAAATCATATTATTGGCATTAGAAATTCAACAACCGTAATAAAATACTTAACTAAAAATATTTAATCTAAAATAATCTAAAAATATTGTTTATTTCATATATATATACAAGGAGCGTGCATAAAAGCTGAACATGATGAGTAAGAAAATATGCATAACAACACATGATCAAAATAATAAAGGTATAAATAGAACTAGCATGCACATGCCAATAGCAACATGCCCGATGCTGGCACATGCACCCACATGGTATATGTGCATCCACCAAATGGTATGTAAACAACATTGTAAAATATAATAGTAAAGAATGAGTAAATATCAATCCGTATAAATATTGATTGATATTTACTCATTCTTTACCATTATACTCTATTATATTTTACAATGTTTACATACCATTTGGTGGATGCACATATACCATGTGGGTGCATGTGCCAGCATCGGGCATGTTGCTATTGACACGTGCATGCTAGTTCTATTTATACCTTTATTATTTTGATCATGTGTTGTTATGCATATTTTCTTACTCATCATGTTCAGCTTTTATGCACGCTCCTTGTATATATATGAAATAAACAATATTTTTAGATTAATGTTACTCAATAAATACTTTATATTGTAACTTATCTCCACTATTGAATTGCTTCATTCAAAGTCCCAACTCCCCTTTGATTTTTATCCTCCTGATTGGCTGACCCACAGCAACGGCCCCATTGGCTCCCACTGCTGTCAATCAAAGTCAGTTAGCCAATCAGGAGAGAGTGGGGACGTGGCCGAACCATGGCTTTGTGTCTGAATGGACACCGGGAGCTTGCGGCTCTGGTGCCCCCATAGCAAGCTGCTTGGTATGGGGGCACTTGACAAGAGGGAGGGGCCAGGAGCACCAAAGAGGGACCCGAGAAGGGGAGGATCCAGATTGCTCTGTGCAAAGCCATTACACAGAGCAGGTGAGTATGACATGTTTGTTATCTTTAAAAAAAAAAAAAAAACTAGGCTTTAGCCCTAGTTAACACTGAAGGTGGGTTTGAAATCTATTTTAGACAAAAAAGATATTTGGGGGGCACACTCTAAAGAATGCATTAAGATGGTGCTGCCATAAGACCATACAACAGAACAAACATATTACAGCGCACACATGCAAAACTGACATTTACCTCCAGCAAGGCTATTTAAAAGCACCTAGACAGACATTTTCAAAAAAACATTATCAAAAAATATGGGGATTTGGTCACACCATATTGCTATATGGTGCTTAAGCCCACTTACTGCGACAAAGTACCCCATGATTAGTGGGTCCTACACTATCCATAGATCGGGAGATCCTGCTTCTCTGAACCAAGGGAGATATACTCCTCTATATGGGAGAACATGAGGTCTCCACCCATGATACAGGTGGTCACTAATTGATGCTCCACCCAAAAGGATTTGGTCAAAATCCATACAATAGACAAAAAAGATATTTGGGGGGCACACCCTAAAGAATGCATTAAGATGGTGCTGCCGTAAGGCCATACAACAGAACAAACATATTACAGCGCACACATACAAAACTGACATTTACCTCCAGCAAGGCTATTTAAAAGCACCTAGACAGACATTTTCAAAAAACATTATCAAAAAGTATGGGGATTTGGTCACACCATATTGCTATATGGTGATTAAGCCCACTTACTGCGACATAGTACCCCATGATTAGTGGGTCCTACACTATCCATAGATCGGGAGATCCTGCTTCTTCCTTTTGGGTGGAGCACCCCACTCAGTAAGTACCTCAATTAGTGACCACCTGTATCATGGGTGGAGACCTCATGTTCTCCCATATAGAGGAGTATATCTCCTTTGGTTCAGAGAAGCAGGATCTCCTGATCTATGGATAGTGTAGGACCCACTAATCATGGGGTACTTTGTCGCAGTAAGTGGGCTTAAGCACCATATAGCAATATGGTGTGACCAAATCCCCATATTTTTTGATAATGTTTTTTGAAAATGTCTGTCTAGGTGCGTTTAAATAGCCTTGCTGGAGGTAAATGTCAGTTTTGCATGTGTGCGCTGTAATATGTTTGTTCTGAAATCTATTTTAAACCCTCATTTTAGTAAGAGTTCGGGGGCGATTTGAAAGACATCTGTGTGGGTTTATGCACAGATGTCTATTGAAATCACCCCCAATGTCACCAAAAGTAGTGTAGGAACTACTTTTGGAAATCCGTGCGGCGCCGCAAAGTCGTAGTTGCACTGATTGAGACAGTGCTGCTACCGGCAATAGGCTGCGATTTGACATCTGTACAGCTGCTATGAGGCTGTGTCCATTCAAATGGATGGTATTGCAGGATCTGAGGCTTCCCTCCTGGGCTGGAAAGTGTGGATGGTCCAGCCCATGGGGGGGAGCCTCAGAGCCTTGTAGCAAGATTAACCTGGCTGCAATACCATCCATTTGGATGGACACAGCCTCAGCAGCTGTACAGGAAATTCATCAAGGCGATTCACCTTTCTTGCTACCTAAGTGAACCAGAATTGTTCCTTTTTTCTCTCTCCCCCCCCCCCCCCCCCCTCCTGGGCATTATTTTACTTTCTTAGTGTGATAAGATAGATTAATCACCCTCTGCATAAATCCCCCATGTCCGCCGCAGGGGGAACCTTTGGTTTGCAGATATATTTGCTTGGTCATACAGTCATTGATTTATCCTCTTGAAGAAGCTGTCTTATGATAGTGAAACTGTTGAGGACTGTATAAATCTGTGAACATACTCGTTAACCAGTAATCAGTCTGGATGTCTACAAGTATTGAATTGCTGTATTGACTTTCCATTATTGTTTTGATAAATTAATGTTGTGATTTATGTTTTTATATGTAATAAATGAATATTTTATGATAATCAAACTTTTGGAGCCCATAGTAGACAGCTTAAGCAACTGTCCCTATTCCCCTCCTCTTTTTTTCCCATCATTACTGGATGATGGTACCCTTTAACATTTTAACATAGTTTTGATAATGATTGAGGCCAATTTACAATGTGTGTTAGATAAGATAATAACTGTATCATTTTCTAAATTCATTTAACTCATATGGGTACAAATTAAAGTCAATCTGAGCAAATGTATGCTCTGCAATGTCAACACAAGCAGTATGCAAATACAGCTCTGCCTACTGCTCTGATTTCAACAAAGCAATATTTAAATGAGGCCTAAGTAACTTTGGCTACCTGCTGTGCCTGAAAGTGGTTATTTCTCAATGTGTTTATATTCAGGGCTCATTAAAAAAAGATTGATATACTTCACCTCAGTGTCCTCTACTGTTCAAAAAGAAAAATAAGGTTTAGTCTAATGTTTTCTAATTAAGTTACAGCTTAATTGTTGCAGATCCTGCTAACCAAAAGCTAATGGAGTGATTTCAAAATTCTTCATTTAGAATGAGAGAGTATTAGATTGTTATCTAACTTCAGTATAATCTAAATGAAGAAATCATTAACCACAAATGTTGCTTTATTAGAACCAGTCAGATACTGAGGTCAAAGTGTAGCAGTTCTTCATAAACATAGGTAGTAAAACTCTATATAGAAAATCCTAGACATACCAATGCGGGTTTCTGGCATTTCCTGCATTTCCTGCAAATCCATCATACCGGCCATTGGCTCACTAAAAGGTGTGTGGAAAGTGCATCTCTACCAGGTGCTGACTCGCAGCAAGATGCTTGTGTCCACACGACATTCTTTTTTTGTGTTGCACAGCACACCGCAGCACAGCAAAGTGCAACAGAAAAACAAAAGAATATCGGGTGGATATTGCACCCCCTGTGAGTCTGTATCCCCTGCCTCCCTAAAAGCAGCAGTTCAGAATGAGGGGGAACCTCCTTCTTTGTTCCTATGACAGAGTTGAGAGGGGAAGAGGGAGTCCTTTCCTGGAAGTCAGTACTGGGAAGGAAAGGGGGTATTGTGGTGTACTGTAACTGAGGGGTCTGTACCGGAGAGGGAGGCTTGCACTGAGGGGTCTCTTCTGGCGAGGGGGGTCTGTAATGGGGGTTGACTATCCTGAGTAACCTGTACTGAGGAGGGGGTGTGTGTACTGGGGAAGGGGGGTTCTCTACTGAGGGGGCCTATACTGGGGAAGGGCTTCTGTTCTGTGGGGGGGTCTGTCCTGAAGAGTCTATATTGGGGGAGTGTCTGTACTAGGGTGCCCACGTGTCCCAGATTGTCCGTGACTATCCTGCAATTGCCATGTATGTCCCAGGACCCGGGCACCTTCATTCTGGGACAATACAGTGTCCCAGAATGAAATAGAGGACACATCCAGTGCAGCCACCCTACATTTCCTGGACTGGTTGCTAGGGCCGGCCCTGCCTGGTGTCTAGTAACCAGTGATGTCACAGACAATCAGAGTCAGACAGGCCAGGAGCGAAGCCCGCGCTTAGTGCTGCACAACTTTCTGCACCCACCTCGTCACCCCCTGGCCCCACCCCTCCTCTTCCGGCGCCCAGTGGCATTTAGCAGGGACTGGTCTGGTGTGATCTTCACTCACCAGTGTCAGCCCACGCGCCCCACTGTGTTGTCAGCCCGCCCGCTGTCAGCTAGGAATAGATGTGCCCGACTGCTGCTACCGCTTAAGTGGCAGCCTTACAGGCGGAGGGTCCGGCGATGACATGAAAAGGCAGAAGTGGCTGAAGCTGTCAGGCTGACTGAAGAGGAGTATGCAGTGTCCAGACTCCAGTCCCGGATCCTCTCCTCCCCCCTCCTCCCTGCACTTCACTACAAAGACAGAGGACATGTGCTGCAGGAAGTGAGTGACACCTACAAGGAACTGCAGTAATTCAGGTACAGATAGCATGGGGACATACACCACAGGCTGGACTGGGCTTATGTTGGGGCTGTGACATGGAGAGGCCAAGCAGAACTGGAATAGGATGGCCATGAGTTGGGTGGTGTGCTCTGCTTCTACTAACATTGATATGGCATGGATTAATGGCCATCACTCCTCAGGACTCTCTGCACTGACTCTCTCCTCTTACTTTCTCCAGAGTGCCCCTTTACTTCCTCCAGAGTGCTCCCTTACTTCCCCCCCTTACTTTCTCCAGAGTGCCCCTTTACTTCCTCCAGAGTGCTCCCTTACTTCCCACCTTACTTTCTCCAGAGTGCCCCTTTACTTCCTCCAGAGTGCTCCCTTACTTCCTTCCCTTACTTTCTCCAGATTGCCCCTTTACTTTCTCTAGAGTTCTCCCTTACTTCCTCCCCTTACTTTCTCCAGAGTGCCCCTTAGAACAGCAGGAGCACTCTGGAGGTAGGATGTAAGGTGTACTCCAGAGGATGTAAGGAGGCACTAAGGGGGCACCCTGGAGGATGTAAGGGGGCTCTGACTAAATTAGTACCACCATACACTCCGCACTCCTCTCCGCTCCTCTCCATTTTAGCTTGCACATGATTGGATAATAAAATCAGCAGAGCTTCCCCTCATTTCAGATCTACCCCTCAGATTTACAGCGAGTGCAGTTTCAGTGCAATTTCAAGTGCACTTTGCACTTGTAGTGCAAAGTGGATTTGCCTTTCGTAAATAACCCCCAATATGTTGCCAGGAAAACAAAATGATTGGGTGATCAAGTCCAAGACTACAGTGGTGTGAAAAAGTGTTTGCCCCCTTCCTCATTTCCTGTTCCTTTGCATGTTTGTCACACTTAAGTGTTTCGGAACATCAAACCAATTTAAACAATAGTCAAGGACAACACAAGTAAACACAAAATGCAATTTGTAAATGAAGGTGTTTATTATTAAAGGTGAAAAAAAATCCAAACCATCATGGCCCTGTGTGAAAAAGTGATTGCCCCCCTTGTTAAAACATACTATAACTGTGGTTGTCCACACCTGAGTTCAATTTCTCTAGCCACACCCAGGCCTGATTATTGCCACACCTGTTCACAATCAAGGCATCACTTAAATAGGAGCTGCTTGACACAGTAAGGTCCACCAGAAGATCCTTAAAAGCTACACATCATGCCGAGACCCAAAGAAATTCAGGAACAATTGAGAAAGAAAGTAAGTGAGATCTATCAGTCTGGAAAGGGTTATAAAGCCATTTCCAAAGCTTTGGGAATCCAGCGAACCACAGTGAGAGCCATTATCCACAAATGGCGAAGACATGGAACAGTGGTGAACCTTCCCAGGAGTGGCCGGCCGCCCAAAATTACCCCAAGAGCTCAGCGACGACTCATCCAAGAGGTCACAAAAGACCCCACAACAACGTCAAAGGAACTGCAGGCCTCACTTGCCTCAGTTAAGGTCAGCGTTCATGCCTCCACCATCAGGAAAAGACTGGGCAAAAATGGCCTGCATGGCAGAGTTCCAGGGAGAAAACCACTGCTGAGCAAAAAGAACATCAAAGCTCGTCTCAATTTCTCCACAACACATCTTGATGATCCCCAAGACTTTTGGGACAACATTCTGTGGACCGATGAGACAAAAGTGGAACTCTTTGGAAGGTGTGTGTCCAAGTATATCTGGCGTAGAAGGAACACTGCATTTCAGAAAAAGAACATTATACCAACAGTAAAATATGGTGGTGGTAGTGTGATGGTCTGGGGCTGTTTTGCTGCTTCAGGACCTGGAAGACTTGCCGTGATAAAAGGAACTATGAATTCTGCTGTCTACCAAGAGATCCTGAAGGAGAATGTCCGACCATCTGTTCGTGTACTCAAGCTGAAACGAACTTGGGTTCTGCAGCAGGAAAATGATCCTAAACACACCAGCAAGTCCACCACCGAATGGTTGAAGAAAAACAAAATGAAGACTTTGGAGTGGCCTAGCCAAAGTCCTGACCTGAATCCTATTGAGATGTTGTGGTATGACCTTAAAAAGGCTGTTCATGCTCGAAAACCCTCTAATGTAACTGAATTAGGACAATTCTGCAAAGATGAGTGGGCCAAAATTCCTCCAGGACGCTGTAAAAGCCTCATTGCACGTTATCGCAAACGCTTGGTTGCAGTTGTTGCTGCTAAGGGTGGCCCAACCAGTTATTAGGTTTAGGGGGCAATCACTTTTTCACACAGGGCCATGATGGTTTGGATTTTTTTCACCTTTAATAATAAACACCTTCATTTACAAATTGCATTTTGTGTTTACTTGTGTTGTCCTTGACTATTGTTTAAATTGGTTTGATGTTCCGAAACACTTAAGTGTGACAAACATGCAAAGGAACAGGAAATGAGGAAGGGGGCAAACACTTTTTCACACCACTGTACATCTACAATCTATGGACAAAAAAAAAAACCACCAATGTAGTGAGACACTTTGTAGAACAACATAGGGTCTGGTATATAGACTCTTTCAGAGTCCATATTGAAGAAAGGGGGGGGGGGGGGTATTGTCCTAGCGGGTAGAGGAGATTAATTTTCCTTTATGAGTAGACGAGAAGTGTTTAGGATTTTTATGAGTGGGATGTGACATACTATTTGGAATAGTTGCTTCCAGGATTTTCCATTATTCCTTTATAGTTTATTTTCTTCTTTCCATTGCCCTTCTTTTACCTTCTACATTCATCCCTGTCCCCTGCCCTTTCCTTTCTTCTTCTTCTTTCTAATTCCTCTTGTAGCTTTTCACTCTTCCTCTCTATCTTTTTCCTTCCCCATTTTTATCCCTTGGGGGTATCACAATAATGCCTAATTATAGTGTTTGATTTACGTGTTTTAATGATTGATATTTTTAAACATTCAGGTGATTCTTTATTTAGTGTTGGGTACATAATGAAGGTACTTGACATTGGCATGAATAAGATACTTGACATTGGCATGAATAAGAAGTACCCCCCATTTCTTTTCATATTTCCCCTCTTCATCTTTCCCCTTCCCGCATTGTCTCCCTGTCTTTTCCTGTTACTCTCTCATTACTATTCTCTGAGGTGTATTTTCCAATGTGCCCCCGTGGTTATCCTATTACCATGAGATATCGCTCTTGTATATCATGAGTAATGCAGCAGGAGACCTATGAATACCCAGAATAAAACTCCAAAACATGGTGGAGCAGAGCTGGGTACAATGGCAGGGATACCTTGCCAGAGCTCCTGATAATTAAGGGATGGTGGCACATTATCCAGCTTGCCAACATAATATAGATTTTGGGTGGACTAAAAAAAATATTCAAAATTGGTATGTAAATAAGTGTCTTAAAGTGTCTTAAAGTGTTACTAAACCCACAACAGTAAAATCAGTCTGTATATGCAGTAAAGCATGCTTGTTATATTCACTGTGGTGCCTAAGCTCCTGCACATTGTGTAAAAAGGCTGTTTGATCCTGTCTTCTCTGACCCTCCCCTTCTTCCACAGTCCATAATCTATCTGCTGATTGAACAGAGCCTTATGACTCTGCACATGCTCAGTTTGGTGTGTATTGCTAGAGATTTTTTTTTCTTTCTTCAGAGGGTGCATGTGGTCAGCACAGGGCCAATCAGCACTGTCCAGACACAGGGTCAGGTGTCCTGCAGCCTCATAGGATAATCAGAGTAGAATGTAAACTCCTCCTACAAGCTTTAACCAGACACTCATAGAAGTCATAGGACTACTATATACTGCTGATGAGAAAAGGTATTTAGCAGTTTATATTTACTAAAATAATTGCATTTCTGTGTACTGTGGGAGACGAGATATAGTGAATGCAGGGCCCTGGGTTTAGGAACACTTTAATATATGTATCTCTCTTCCCTGGAATGTAAATTATTTATATTAGCTGCCAGCCAATGAAAGCTTTACAAAATACTTTTCATTGCTTTGCAATGTGTCTGAGAAATCAGCCTGAGAAACAAATAAAAAAATGTGGCTGGTTTGCTACACATATTGACAAGCTCCGAAATTTATTTTTTCCACCCATGCAACCTCTCTTTTTATAAAAGTTAGTTCATAAGAATTGGGGTGTTTAAAATATTCAAAACAGAAGCAGATATGTTGTTAAATTATTTGCAATATATGTAGTAAAGATGGAGTTTAAGTTAATTGCCTAAATATATCTCAGCTGCCAAACACCATAAATAGTATACTAAAAAACATGGAGGTGGATTATATATAGAGTTTGTTCTTACAGTCAAAATTTTTCTACAATGTATGTTGTTAAACATTCAGTATTACCATAGTCAAACTAGTCAAACTTATTTACTATCCAAGGTAATCGGAGGATGGCACAAATAATTTTACTTCACGTCAATCAACAGCTATTTTTTTGGAGACACTAAATCACAGCCTATTCTTATGCAAAGTGAACAACTGCCTTTTTTTCTGCCTAATTGGCTTCACATCACATGGCTGTCAGGTAATGACAAAGCTGTTTGCAAGGAGATCTAAAAAAAAAAGTGTTTAGCTGAACTCTGTGGACTGACAAGTTAGTTCTTTTGGGTTTATACAAATAATTAGTATTCTGAAGCCTCTAAAGACTTATCAGTACACAACCTGCCACCCTGCTGACAACATGCTTGACTGGTAGACATGTTGCCTGAGCAAATCTAAATGTGATTAAAAAATATAACATTTATACTGTATATATATATATATATATATATATATATATATATATATATATATATATATATATATCTCAATAATAACATTTATAAACATAAACCTCAAGTTTAAGAAAAGGGAATTTACCCCTAGTGTTTGTACCTAGTGGGTGCATT
Source organism: Lithobates sylvaticus (assembly GCA_028564925.1). Classification (NCBI taxonomy): domain Eukaryota; kingdom Metazoa; phylum Chordata; class Amphibia; order Anura; family Ranidae; genus Lithobates; species Lithobates sylvaticus. The sequence continues at coordinate 368,392,095 of CM053027.1, forward strand.
TTGAATCCTGTATGCTTTTCAATCCATCAGCCGTAAATCAGCCATGTTGCTATAAAAAATTACTGAAGCAAGGTATACCCGTTGAAGCAGAACTTGAAGTGTTTGTAACCCTAAAAAAAAAAAAATGAATCCTGTACCTTTAAAGCATGTTATACAGCACAGTACTTGTGCTGTGTGATTTGGCCCCCTGTAACACCTGAAATACCTGGCTGATCCTGCCTGGTTCTGCCCTCCCCCCTGTAAACTGGCCTCAGTTTATCATGGCTGCTGAGCCCTGACACTGTGGTCAGTTTACGCGTCCCTGTCATTTGTAACTCTGCCCCCCCCCCCCATCCCTGCCTGTCAGCTCCCCTCCTGATGATAGAATAACAGTGTAAAATCTCTCCAATCCCCTCTGTTGGATAATATTATGTTCCCCAGTGTGTGTGAGTTAAAAAAAAAGCCGCTGTGTACCTTATTCCATAGCGCCGATTGGCGCTCACGTGACCACCTGGCTCTCTTCTCCTCTCCTGCTCCCAGCTGAGGTCAGCAGGAGTCCCTCCCACTATAGCTGTCAGCCTGGGAGAGGAGGCGGTCAAGTAAGCACCAATCAGCACTATGGAATAAGGTACACAGCAGATTTTTTTTTTTATAATCATATACACTGGGAAACATAGCATTGTCTAACATGGGGGATTGGAGAGACTTTACAAGTGGCAATTATTCGACAGCTGAGCGACCAGCTCAGAGGAAGGAAGGGCAGAGGCCAGCTCTGACAGTACCCCCTCCTCAATGACTCACTGGGCTTGAGGGGAAAACATCTATGGAAATCACAGAGGAGTACAGAGGCATGTACATCCGAGAATGAGACCTAAGAGTGTTCCTCCAGACTGTACCCTTTCCAATGCACCAGGTACTGTATGCGCCCATCAAACCTACGGGAGTCAACAATGGACTGTACTTCATACTCCTCATGGTTCTCAACCTGTACAGGGTGAGGACATGGCACCGAGGTGGTAAAGCAGTTGCAGACCAAAGGTTTTAATAAGGAGACATGAAATACATTTGAGATACGCATATTAGAAGGAAGGTCTAATGCGTAAGCCACTAGGTTAATCCTGCAAAGAATACGGCAAGGCCCAATAAACCGAGGTGCGAACTTCAGAGAGGAAACACGGAATCAGAGGTTGCGAGATGACAGCCAGACCCTGTCCCCAACCTGGTAGGATGGTGCAGGCAGGCGTCTGCTGTCAGCATGGAGTCTGTACCTATCATTAGCTTGTTGCAAAGCCTCCTGGACTTGTGCCCAAGTGGAATGAAGACCACGGAGATGCTCCTCTAATGCAGGAATACTGTGTGGAACAAATGAGTCAGGCAACATGGAAGGTTGGAAACCATAGTTCGCCATAAACGGGGACAATCGGGAAGCAGAATTCAAGGCACTATTGTGAGCAAACTCCGCCCACGGTAAGAGGTCTGACCAGTTGTTATGATGGTCAGAAATATAGCAACGTAGGAATTGCTCCAAAGACCGATTGGCTCGTTCTGTGGCCCCATTAGACTGTGGGTGACACGCAGAGGAGAAAGCAAGCTGAATTCCCAACTGTGCATGAAAGTCTCACCAGAACTGGGACACAAATTGACTACCCCTGTCTGAGACAATCATCTTGGGTAGCCCATGTAAGTGAAAGATCTCCCGAGCAAAAATGTAAGCCAGTTCCTTAGAAGTAGGCAACTTCTTAAGTGGAATACAATGAGACATTTTTGAGAACCGGTCAACCACCATAAGGATAACTGTGTTGCCCTAGGAGTTGGGTAACTCCACAATGAAATCCATAGACAGGTGGGTCCAGGGCCTCTCTCCATTGGATATGGGTTGTAGGAGGCCCACTGGAAGATGTCGTGGAGTCTTACTCTGAGCACACACGGAACAGGGAGCTACAAAGGCAGTTACATCAGCCTGCAGACTTGGCCACCAGAATTGCACATGTGCAAACTGGCGCGCAAAACAGAATCCCTGTGCGCGATAATGCTTGCGCACACCCGTGATTGACGCTGGCGCCAAAATAGTCTCAAAAAAGTCTATTTTTGGCTCCAGCTCCTGTGAAACCTGTTATCTGTGAAACCTGTGTCCTGATCTCTGTGTTTACCCGGCTTGTTTTAACTATCCCTTGAACTCCACCTGCATTGACCTCGGTTTATCCTGTGACCCTTCTTCTGCCTTCTACCTTGGCTCCTGTTTGATTCTTCCCAGGGTGGCCAGCAGCCTTGGAAGAATGGTAAGTCTGGAGCACGGCAGTATGGAGACTCTCCGGGACAAAGCAGCGGTCACAAGGTTTCTCAGGAGGAGCATGGATCTGAGCAGCAAGAGAAGTGAGACTGGTGCGAACCGTAGCCAAAATACGATCAGGAGGAATCACAGGAACCGACTCCATCTTGGAAGTGGAGGAAAATTGTTGTGACAAAGCGTCAGCCCTTACATTCTTAGTATCGGGTAAGAATGAGACAATGTAATTGAAACATGACAAGAAAAGAGCCCATTGCGCCCTTCTAGGAGAGAGGCGTTCAGCCTCAGACAAGAATGTGAGATTCTTATGGTCAGTAACAGTGGCGGTACATCCCTAAAGGCAGCAGGAGCGTCACCCCCTCTCTCCTGGCACCTCTCTATCACCATAGATAGATTCATGCATTGCATGAATCTATCTATGGTCGCCGCTGACACAGCGGGGGTGTTTTTTGGAAGCACCTGATTAGAGCCTTAGGCTTTAATAGGCGCCCAAAAAGGTGAACAGCGGGTGCAATGCTGTGCGTTCGCTGTTCACTCAGCTGTGTGTTAGCAAAGCGAATGAATTCGCTTTGCTAACACTGAACCGCCTTTCAGCCAATCAGGTGCTCGGTCTGTTACCTGTCACCGGATTGGCTGAAATGTCAGGCGCTGTGATTGGACGCCTGATAGAGAATTCATTGAGTAGCGTGCAGGACACCTTCGCTGACCCGCTGCAAGACAGGTAAGTGCAGGACGATGCACACTGGCAGCAATTGGGGCACAGTAGCAGCTATTGATGGGCACACTGGCAGCAATTGATGGGGCATAGTAGCGGCTATTGATGGGCACACTGGCAGCATTTGATAGGGCACAGTAGTGGCTATTGATGGGCACACTGGCAGCATTTGATGGGGCACAGTAGCGGCTATTGATGAGCACACTGGCAGCATTTGATGGGGCACAGTAGCGGCTATTTATGGGCACACTGGCAGAATTTTGTGGGGCACAGTAGCGGCTATTGGTGGGCACACTGGCAGCATTTGATGGGGCACAGTAGTGGCTATTGATGAGCACACTGGCAGCATTTGATGGGGCACAGTAGTGGCTATTGATGGGCACACTGACAGCATTTGATGGGGCACAGGTGAGTTGGAAGCTCTGGTGCATGAGGAGAGCTATGATGTAATTGGTATTGCTGAAACTTTGCTTCAATCTTCACATGACTGGGCTATTAATATTCCTGGCTATGCACTCTTTCGGAGAGACAGGGTAAAAAGGAAAGGTGGCGGGGTCTGTCTCTATGTGAGAAGTGATCTCAAAGCAAGCGTGAATGAGGACCAGAAGAAAGAGAAAAGAGGGAAGAGGGAAGAAGGAAGAAGGAAGAAGGAGACTGGGCTCCTCCGCTCGTAAAAGAACTGCAAGAAGATAGCGGAGGAGCCGGCAGAAGAGCGGGAGACGACGCCGGAGAGCAGGAGAAGAGGCTGGACATCGGGAGAAGAGGCGGGGAAGTCAGAAGAAGACCCCCAAAGTCGGAAGACCTCCGGAGCTGATTAATACATTTCTTTAAAAACCTCAGTTTTTTTTTTATTGACACTTTTTCCCCCCAGGTGAATGGGTAGGGGTACGATGTACCCCATACTCATTCACATAGGGTGGGGGGCCGTGATCTGGGGCCCCCTTATTAAAGGGGGCTCCCGGATTCCGATAAGCCCCCCGCCCGCAGACCCCCACAACCAATGGCCAGGGTTGTCGGGAAGAGGCCCTTGTCCTCATCAACATGGGGACAAGGTGCTTTGGGGTGGGGGGGCCGCAGGGCGCCCCCATTCCCCAAAGCACTCACCCCCTATGTTGAGGGCACGCAGCCTGGTACGGTTCAGGAGGGAGGGGGGCGCTCGCTCGTACCCACCCCCTTTCCTGACCGGCAAGGCTGCGTGCTCAGATAAGGGTCTGGTATGGATTTTGGGGGGACCCCCACGCCGTTTTTTAGGCATAGGGGGCTTCCCTTTAAGATCCATACCAGACCTAAGGGCCTGGTATGCTCCTGGAGGGGGAACCGATGCCGATTTTTTATTTAAAATTTGGCGTGGAGTTCCCCCTTGAGAGCTGATTATTCTCTGATTGGCCACGGCCAAAGTCGCCTGGCCTGGGGCGACTTAAAGTCGTGTTGTAAGTCGCCCCAAGTCATGTTAAAGTCGCTCCAAGTCACGTTGTTATTCATACTTAAGTCGTGTCCAAGTTGCCTCCAAAAGTCGCGCTGGAAGTCGTGTTGCCCCAGTGTGAACCTGCTCTTAATGTTGATAAATGTAAAGTTATGCACTTGGGAGCTAAGAATATGCATGCATCATACATGCTAGGGGAAGTACAACTGGGGGAATCCATAGTGGAGAAGGATCTGGGGGTTTTGGTAGATCATAAGCTCAATAATAGCATGCAATGTCAAGCTGCGGTTTCCAAAGTCCTTTCTTGTATTAAGAGAGGTATGGACTCCAGAGAGAGAGATATCATTTTGCCCCTGTTCAAATCATTAGTAAGACCTCATCTGGAATATGCAGTTCAGTTTTGGGCACCAGTTCTCAAAAAGGATATCGGGGAACTGGAGAAAGTGCAGGGCAACCAAACTGATAAGAGGCATGGAGGAGCTCAGCTATGAGGAAAGATTAGAGGAACTGAATTTATTCACTCTTGAGAAGAGGAGAATAAGGGGGGATATGATCAACATGTACAAATATATAAGGGGTCCATATAGTGAACTTGGTGTTGAGTTATTCACTTTACGGTCAACACAGAGGACAAGGGGGCACTCTTTACGTCTAGAGGAAAAGAGATTTCATCTCCAAATATGGAAAGGTTTCTTCACAGTAAGAGCTGTGAAAATGTGGAATAGACTCCCTCCAGAGGTGGTTCTGGCTAACTGAGTAGATTGCTTTAAGAAAGGCCTGGATATTTTCCTAAATGTACATAATATAACTGGGTACTGACATTTATAGGTAAAGTTGATCCAGGGAAAATCCGATTGCCTCTAGGGGGATCAGGAAGGGATTTTTTTTTCCCCTGCTGTGGCAGATTGGAGCATGCTCTTCTGGGGGTTTTTTTGTTGCCTTCCTCTGGATCAGCTATGGGTGGGGAATTGGGTGTGTTGGATTGTACAATGTTTTTTATTTGTATTTATTATTTCTTTTTTTTGTGGTTGAACTGGATGGACTTGTGTCTTTTTTCGGCCTAGCTAACTATGTAACTATGTAATAGCTATTGGACCCTCTTGAGCTTGAACTATAACAGCCAACATACAACATACGCCCTACCTGCTCCCCCATCTTGTAATGTTTTTGACTTTGAAAAAATCTGCTATTTTCTGCTTTAGTTAGGGATAAGGTTCTATAAACTTTTTGGGCCTTCTGCCAGTCTAGGCGTCTTTCTTCTATGGGATCTGTGATGTAATCCTGCTCTGTCTGATTTACCATTTGCATTATTTCTTCCTCTCGGCAACTTGATGAGCTCTTAATTTTAGACATTTTGTTAATCATTACTCCTCGTAAATATGCCTTCATAGCATCCCAAACCACTAATAAAGAGGTTGAGTCCTTATTATTTAAAAAAAATTCTACCAATAGTGATTCTATCAAATTCTCCTCTGACATTAACGATAACCACTGTGGATTAATTTTCCAAGGTGGGAGGGATAATTGTCCCTCAATCTCTATGGCCAATATAAGTGGGGAGTGATCTGAGAGCCCTCTGGGGCCATATTCAATTGAATCTAACCATGGAAGAAAGTTATCATTCCCCAGAGCCAGATCAATTCTTGATAAAGATCTGTATGTATTCGATAAGCATGAGTATTCTCTTTTCAATGGATGTCTATTTCTCCACATATCTACTAACCCCATCTCTTGTATTTAGCAAGCAAACCTAGTTTTATTCACTTTCTGTTTACCTATTGAGGTGTTATATCTAGCTTCCTCCTCATTCATTGTGTTAATAAAATCTATCATTACTAAAGTTGGCAAAGTCGGCCATTGTGCCATTTTCCTAAAAATATTTTTCAACACTTCATCTTTATAAGGGGGAGGCACATAAACATTCAACATTTTTTTTTATCATTTAATGAACACATAACATAATATAACAACCTTCTGGGTCTTTAAAACTCTGTTTGCATGAAAACCGTAACGAGCGAGAGACTAAGACACTAACACCTCGTTTATATGAAGAATAAACAGAATGGATTTGATACGGAAATCTTGATGTTTCAAAAAGTACTATATCCTCACGCTCAAGATGGGTGTCCTGCAAAAATACTATTGCATGACAACATCTTAATTTTACTACTCATTATTTCATTTCCCACCATCTAATGGCCTAATAAATTCATATTTGTCCAACCTGGGTTGGAGACCTACGTTTCCTATAGTTAGGAACCCAGATTATCCTATAGGCCACATGAAAATAGTATTTCACATATTTCCTGATAGTCTTGCCGGAAAAAAATGGGTAACCAGCGATATCTAGCATGAAATGTTAATTAGTTAAATATTCTATTGTAAATTTTCTTTTCCTTTTTATTTTCCCTTTTTCTCCTCCCCTCTCCTTATAATCTTTTCTTTCCTTCTTATGTCTTTCTTCCAACCAGATATTAACCACACCTGGATTTTCAAAAAAATGTACAATGTCTCCATCCATAATTGGTAGCTTGGCTGGATATAACATTGAGTATGTTATTTGTTTTGCCCATAATCTACGCTTAACCTCTACAAATTTTGTACACTTTTTCTGTACTTCAATCGAAAAAGTCTTGAAAAAAGGACACTTTATTGCCATTATACTTAATATTACTTTGTTGGCGTTCATTGGACAAAATTAAATCTCTATCTCTATAATTTTATAATTTTATAATAATTGGCTTGGGGGTACTTCTAGGTGGAGGTGGATGACTAGGCATACAATGGGCACATTCAATTGTAAAAAGTCTAGAAAAGCCCTCAACTCCTATTACATCCATTAACCATTTTTCAAAAAAGGCAGTTATAGATTGGCATTCCTTTTGCTCAGGGAGGCCCAAGATGCGAACCTTGTTACGCTTTTGCCCGTTTTCCAAATCCTTCAATCTCTGTGCTTTTGTTTGTTGAAATTCCTTTTTTATAAAAGGCAAGGCATCCTCCATCACGCTAACTCTATTCTCCAATACCTTAGTGCGCTCACAGATTTTTTGGTTCTCCTGTCTTATAACCGTAATATCTCCTTTTAATTCCAACATTTGACTTCTTACAGATAATAGAGAGTTATTACAAGCTTGTGCAGCGGTGAAGACATTACTCAGCATAGGTTTCTTTGTGGATACATTAGCTATAATATTACTTGGTTTATATGAACTTCCTAACGCTTGGTTCCCCCAGTACACTGTTCGCTCCTCAGGTGATCTTGTATCTCCATACTACCTTGCTGATCTGGATTTGGGGTACAGACTGTATCAGATACACACCTCCCATCCAAACCCGAGGGGACCTGAGGGACTCGATTTATTGGGGTCTTCCTGGTTACTCTCTTGTGCACCCTGGATGTCTCTGCCATCCCTAGATCCATATCAAGACATATTGCAATTCTCAGACACCTGCTTAACCAGATCTTCCCTAGAACCTTTCTTACAGGTGCCGTGAGTTTGTGTTTGGGATATGTTCTCAGCACCCTCCTGAAAGGGGCCATCCCTGCTATACAACGCCTTCTCCTCCTTTTTTTCCCCCAACGGTTCATTCTCCCAAATGATGTTCAGTCACTGTATTCCCACTACTATAAATGGATAGGTTACAGTCAAATCACAGCCACAGCTTTGTTTTTATCACTGACACAATTATGTACTTGTATATTTTGCCACTTCTTTGCCGCTTCCATGTTATGATAATCTATTAACTATTTTCTCAGAGAATATGGTGTCATAGTTTGTGGGATTTGTAGTTGTGACTTTTAACATTACTGTATAGAAAATCCTGCTTCCAGACTACAGCTCCTAGTAAGCTCTGTGTATTTGTATTAAAGCTATGGCAAAGCAAAGTGCTGAATGCTGCCATCCTGTGGGAAAATAGAGTTCTTTGTTTCAGTAACCATGCATAGTGCTAAAATTCAACGTAAGCTCACCCATCCATTCATGTTGTCACGTACCTTAAGGCAGAGCCCGTGTTGCAGGGAGCGGCCACTCGTAAACCCCTGGTTCAGGAACCCCTGATCGTAAACCCCTGCAGACACAAGGAGGTGTCCTGTAGTCCAGCAGCAGGAAGCAAACAGGTAATGTGCAGCAGACACACGGAGGTGTCCTGTAGTCCAGCAGCAGGAAGCAAACAGGTAATGTGCAGCAGACACAAGGAGGTGTCCTGTAGTCCAGCAGCAGGAAGCAAACAGGTAATGTGCAGCAGACACAAGGAGGTGTCCTGTAGTCCAGCAGCAGGAAGCGAACAGGTAATGTGCAGCAGACACAAGGAGGTGTCCTGTAGTCCAGCAGCAGGAAGCAAACAGGTAATGTGCAGCAGACACAAGGAGGTGTCCTGTAGTCCAGCAGCAGGAAGCAAACAGGTAATGTGCAGCAGACACAAGGAGGTGTCCTGTAGTCCAGCAGCAGGAAGCAGACAGGTAATGTGCAGCAGACACAAGGAGGTGTCCTGTAGTCCAGCAGCAGGAAGCAGACAGGTAATGTGCAGGCGGGTCTCGAACAGGCAGAGTCAAACACAGATGGGCAGATCAGGTACAAGGGAGCATCCAAAGGGGTAGTCAAAGTCCAGAACCGAGATCGGGGCAGGCAGAGGTCAGAAGAGTCAGAGACAAGCCAGGTTTCAGCAGGGATCAGATAAATCAGGTTTTGCAGGTTGACCAAGCACATACAGGAAACACTGTTGATCGGGCAGCAAGGCAACAGGGATTGGGTTGGGCTTAAATAGCGCTCTTGGCGCCAAACAGCGTCAAGGAAGCCGCGCGTGCACGTGCGCGCCCCCGCGCGCTCCCGCGCGCGCCCGCGCGCGCCCGCGCGCACCGACAGCCGCGCTATTGCGCATGTGTGGGCGCAGCAGGCCCGTTCTGAGCCGGGGAGTCCTTCTCCTCCTGGGGATGTTGGGACGTCTGCTGGAGGGACTTTCCTGACATTGCCCCCCTCCAATGGGCAGCCTCCGGATGCCCAACTGGGCCCACTTACTTGGATTGGCTCTCCTGAAGGCCGAAATTAGCCTCTGGGCATGGATGTTGGCCTCTGGCTCCCAAGAATTCTCTTCCGGCCCATAGCCCTTCCACTTTACAAGGTATTGAACCTGGCCATATCTCTTCCTGCAGTCCACAATAGTTTCCACTTCAAATTCCTCCTCACCATCGATAAGCACAGGTTCAGGAGGGCCGGTGTTCCGGCCAGCAAAGGGATCCGGAGTTGACGGTTTTAGGAGGGCAACGTGAAAGACTGGGTGGATTCTGAATGAGTCGGGCAGTTTTAACTCGTAAGCCACGTTATTGATTTTTCTAGTTATAGGAAAAGGACCCACAAACTTTGGCCCCAATTTCCTGGAAGGACACGCCAATTTCAAGTTCTGGGTGGACAGCCAAACCAAGTCTCCCGGCTTCAGGTTGAGGTCCCCTCTCCTCCTCTTGTCAAATGTCGCCTTGTTTCGTTCCTGAGTCTTCAGTATCGTCTCCTGAAGTAATTTGTTATTGGTGCTGAAAAAATTCAGGGTTTCCTGGGCTGCCGGCACGGGGCACTCTGGGATGCTGTTGGACAAGAACAGGGGATGAAACCCGTAATTCGAAAAAAATGGAGACTGGTTGGTTGCAGAATGAACGGAGTTATTGTATGCAAACTCGGCAAGAGGTAGGAGGGGGACCCAGTTATCTTGAGAAAAACAAGAGTAGCAACGCAGGTACTGTTCCAAGGTCTGGTTGGTACGTTCAGTTTGACCGTTGGTCTGAGGATGGTAAGCAGAGGAGAATAGGAGGTTGATCTTCAGGGCCGCACATAATGCCCTCCAGAACCTGGACGTAAATTGCACCCCTCGGTCAGATACGATATTGGCGGGGATTCCGTGAAGCCTCACAATCTCCTTGATGAAGACTCTTGCGGTCTCAGGAGCTGAGGGGGTGCCTTTCATGGGTAAGAAATGGGCCATCTTGGAGAACCTGTCTACTACGACAAAAATGGTTGTGAAGTCTTCAGAAGGGGGCAATTCGACAATGAAGTCCATGGAGATCATCCTCCATGGCTTCTCCGGGACTGGAAGGGGGTTCAGCAAGCCCCAGGCTCTCGTCTTGCTGCCCTTGTTCTGGTTACATGTGGTACATGACTCGACGTATGCCCTGCAGTCCTTTAGAAGGTTGGGCCACCAAAAGGTGCGCAGGAGAAGATCAGCGGTCTTGCGAGCACCAAAGTGGCCGGCCAATTCGTGGTCGTGGCAGGATTTCAGGGCGGCCATCCGTGACTGTTGGGGGACAAAGATCTTCTCCTCATGCCACAGTAGACCGTCTCTAGGCTGCAAGGAACTGCCCGGCTGGTGAGGGATCGAGGCGGAGGTTTGTTTAATTTCGGATAGCAGGTCCTCATGCAGAAGAAGGAAGTTACCTGGGGTAAGTATGGTGTCTGGAGGTGGCGGAACTGTGGGCTCACTGAACATTCGTGATAGAGCATCAGGTTTAGTATTCTTGGATCCGGGCCTGAAGGTGATGTGAAATGAAAATCTGGTGAAGAAGAGTGCCCATCTAGCCTGGCGGGGTCTCAACCTCTTGGCTACTTTTAAATATTCCAGGTTCTTATGGTCCGTGTAGACCAGGATAGGATGGGCGGCTCCTTCCAGAAGATAACGCCACTCCTCGAGCGCGGCCTTGATGGCCAGTAGCTCTCTATCCCCGACATCGTAATTTCTCTCTGCTTCGGACAGCTTACGGGAGAAAAAGGCCACTGGGTGGAGGAGTGCCTTAGGGCCTTGTCTCTGGGAGAGAACTGCCCCTACCGCCACTTCAGAGGCGTCGACCTCCAAGATGTAAGGGAGTGCAGGATCCGGGTGTTTTAAGACAGAGGCCGACACGAACTGGTTCTTTAATGTTGAAAAGGCAGACTGAGCTTCAGGAGACCACTGGAACTTGGTACCTTGCTTGGTCAGCCTCGTAATGGGAGCAATGATGTTGGAAAACCCCTTAATAAATTTGCGATAGAAATTCGCGAATCCTACGAATCGCTGAATTCCCTTCTTGTCCGTGGGGGCAGGCCAATCCAAGATGGCAGACACCTTTTGCGGATCCATCTTAATCCCATCTACCGAGATAACCAAACCTAGGAACTGGATACTTTGACGTTCGAACTCGCATTTTTCAGGCTTCGCATATAGGCCGTGCTGGCGCAGACGGGTCAGGACCTTCTTGACGTGTTCCCTGTGAGTAGTCAGAGAGGGGGAGAAAATCAAGATGTCATCCAAGTAGACAATAACAAATAAATCAAGATAGTCTCTAAAAATGTCATTTACAAAGTGTTGAAATGTCGCAGGGGCGTTGCAGAGCCCAAATGGCATCACCAGGTATTCATAGTGTCCGAAGCGGGTGCGAAAGGCAGTCTTCCATTCGTCCCCGCTTCGGATACGGACCAGGTTATATGCCCCACGGAGGTCTAATTTGGTAAATACCACAGCGGTACCAAGCCTCTGAAATAGTTCCGGTACCAGGGGCAGAGGGTACCGATTCTTAATTGTAATTTTGTTCAAGTCCCGGTAATCTACGCAGGGGCGTAGAGAGTGATCTTTCTTCTCTACAAAGAAAATCCCTGCCCCGGCCGGGGAGGTAGAAGGTTGTATAAACCCCTTTCGCAGGTTGTCATCAATGTATGCTTTGAGGGTCTCCAACTCCAGTCCTGTTAAAGGGAAGATCCTCCCGAAGGGAATTTCTGCACCTGGTAAGAGTTCAATTGGGCAGTCATAAGGCCTGTGTGGAGGGAGTGTCTCTGCCCCCTTTTGACTGAAAACGTCCAAGAAACTGTGGTATTCCTCCGGGACAGCCCTACGGGCCTCAACATCAACCTCTAGACAGAGCAGAGAGGGTGAGACATTGGTGGTCTCTTGCAGGCAGTGCTGACAGCAGTAAGGAGAGAGGAAACTGATGCTCCCCGTGGGCCAGTCGATTTGAGGATTATGGGCCTTGAGCCAGGGCATGCCCAGGATAACAGGAAACAGGGGGGACTCAATGATGTCCAGGCAGAGTAGCTCACTGTGGTTACCCGCAATGGTAGCGTGTAGGGGAGCCGTCTCTTGGGTCACAGGTCCAGATCTGATAGCCGACCCATCGGCTAAATGTACCGACAGTCCTCTGGCTCGGGGACGTAAAGGAACTCGAAATTTGCGGGCAAAAGTCTGGTCCATGAACCCACTACAGGCTCCAGAGTCAATTATGGCGGGGACCAGAGTATTCCCTCCTGGGAGCTGTAGGGAAAGGGAAACAGTCAGGTGAGACGCATTATTAAGTACTGCGGGCAAAACAGTGGAACACAGAGAAGAGTGCTTACAGGACTTCACGGGGCAGGTCCTCACATAATGTCCGGGTTCCCCACAGTAGAGGCAAAGGTTCTGGACTCGCCTGCGTTGTCGCTCCTCTGGGGTCAAGGAAGGGCGGAGGACGCCTAGTTGCATAGGCTCAGAAGGTGCCGTTGTGGTGCGGCCAGAGGGGTAAGGTACCCGGGGTAGCATCCATACCGGACGGGAAGAACCGGTCGTACGCTCAGTCCTACGCTCCCTCAGACGCCTGTCTATCTGAGTGGACAGGTTGATTAAGTCTTCGAGAGTCTCAGGGATGCCCACTCTGGCCAACTCGTCCTTCAAAGACTCGGAGAGGCCCATACGAAATTGATGACGCAGAGCTGCGTCATTCCAACTCGTATCGGCGCTCCAGCGCCTAAACTCGGATGCATAGTCCTCTGCCGCCCTACGGCCCTGTTGTAGGGAGAATAGAGCTGCTTCGGCCGTCGCTGCCTGTTGGGGGTCTTCGTAGAGGATGCCCATGGCTTGGAAGAAGGTGTTCAGATTGCTAAGGCATTCGTGTTTCTGTTCCACCAGGCGGTGGGCCCAGGCCTGGGGCTCCCCTTGTAGCAGGGAGACCACAAACCCCACCTTGGTGGACTCGAGGGAAAAGGTTCGGGGTTGGAGTACAAAAAAGAGTTCACAGGCGTTGCGGAATGCCCTATATCTGTTCCGGGCCCCGGAGAATCTATCCGGAGTAGGGACCTTGGGCTCAGGAGGCAGCATAACCACCGAGGGTGTAGGTGATGCGCTGAGCGCTGTTGGGCCTGAGGTGGCTAGGGTCTGCACACGTTCCTCTAGGCGGGAGTACCCCTCTTGTAGGGAGTTGACGGCCTGTGTCAGTCCGGCCAGGTGACGGCATAAGTCCTCCCTAGCCGTGGCTCCCTGCATAGGCTCAGTCATGGCTGCCCGATACTGTCACGTACCTTAAGGCAGAGCCCGTGTTGCAGGGAGCGGCCACTCGTAAACCCCTGGTTCAGGAACCCCTGATAGGGAAGACAGGAGCTCGAGAGCACAGGGGAGCACAAGTGCCTGGCTGGTAAGCTGGGTAGAGGGCCGGAGATCTGTGCGGACGGGAACCAGGAGGTGACCTGTAGTCCAGCGGCAGGAAGCAAGCAGGTGATGCGCAGCAGACACAAGGAGGTGTCCTGTAATCCGGCAGCAGGAAGCAAGCAGGTAATGTGCAGTAGACACACGGAGGTGTTCTGTAGTCCAGCAGCAGGAAGCAAACAGGTAATGTGCAGCAGACACAAGGAGGTGTCCTGTAGTCCAGCAGCAGGAAGCAAACAGGTAATGTGCAGCAGACACAAGGAGGTGTCCTGTAGTCCAGCAGCAGGAGGCAAACAGGTAATGTGCAGCAGACACAAGGAGGTGTCCTGTAGTCCAGCAGCAGGAAGCAAACAGGTAATGTGCAGCAGACACAAGGAGGTGTCCTGTAGTCCAGCAGCAGGAAGCAAACAGGTAATGTGCAGCAGACACAAGGAGGTGTCCTGTAGTCCAGCAGCAGGAAGCAAACAGGTAATGTGCAGCAGACACAAGGAGGTGTCCTGTAGTCCAGCAGCAGGAAGCGAACAGGTAATGTGCAGCAGACACAAGGAGGTGTCCTGTAGTCCAGCAGCAGGAAGCAAACAGGTAATGTGCAGCAGACACAAGGAGGTGTCCTGTAGTCCAGCAGCAGGAAGCAAACAGGTAATGTGCAGCAGACACAAGGAGGTGTCCTGTAGTCCAGCAGCAGGAAGCAGACAGGTAATGTGCAGCAGACACAAGGAGGTGCCTGTAGTCCAGCAGCAGGAAGCAGACAGGTAATGTGCTTTATTGGGTTTTTGTTGCAAAATGACTCGCGCGCGCGCCCGCGCGCCCCCGCGCGCTCCCGCGCGCGCCCGCGCGCACCGACAGCCGCGCTATTGCGCATGTGTGGGCGCAGCTGGCCCGTTCTGAGCCGGGGAGTCCTTCTCCTCCTGGGGATGTTGGGACGTCTGCTGGAGGGACTTTCCTGACACATGTGCTTTATTTTGTTGCAAAATGACTTCCCCCTAGCATTTCTAGCTGTGACCATCTTGTGCAAGGGCAGATGATTGCATTTATTTTCTGGAATCCATCTGCCCTTAGTTCAAGCATGCAGACAGGAGGGTGTGTTTAGCAGAGAAAACCCCTCCTACCCTGCCCCAGATGAAAGAAAAAAATTCCCATGAAGATTCCTGGGATGTATGACAGAATTTTGGCCTAGGCTAGAAACCAGGCAGCAACTGAAGAAATGTAAAAATAAATGTTTTAAAACAAGTAAATATAATATACCATCCTATATATTTATAGGAATTAAAAATAGTTGAAGTGATACTAAACAGAGAAGTGTTAATAGTCATAACGCATTCCCAAAAATCATATATATATCATTCCACTGTATTTTTTTTTTCAGGGATACACCAATGTCAGTTTTTTAAGACTGACTAGGAGTACCGATACCATTTCTCAAGTACTTGCCAATACCAATTATGATACCCATTTTTAGTGTCAAGAGACAGTTTTTTTTAGACAAATGGTACACCCAGTTCACATATATGCAAATTGGATGCGCTTTGAACCACATTTGATTTGCATGAAATGTGAACCAAAATCCTTTTCTATGCACCCGGTTCAAATATGTGCGTGTTGGCCACAGTATGATTTAAAAAAGACAGTCGGGTACAATTTTCAGCCTGTTAAGGTGCGATTTCCAATTTCATACACTTGAACAATTTTCTAACAATTCAGGGTTCCCCATGGCACGGATTCTATGCCCCAGCCTGCTTCTTCACCAGAGCCCCTGATGGTGGGGATGGACTTGCAGCAAGTTGAAACTAGGTCATGGCACTCAGGTACACCCAGCTGAGAATGCGGAGACCACTCATTTGTGCAGATTACAATCAGTAGACCAGGAGAAAATCCGAGGTCAGGGCAGGAAGCGAACAAGCACAGATGATAAACTAAGCCGGAGTTGGTACACGGGTAGTCAGTCACAGTATAAAAAAGTAACAAGCGACCAGGAGCTCAGAGAACTGTGAACTTGTTCAGGCAATATGGGTTACACTGAGCATGTCTTATATAGGCAAGCAAACTAGGAGGTGGGCCAGGAAGTGATGGAAGAGAAGGAAATAAAAGACCACAGAATAGCAGACAACGCCCATAGGTGAGCACAGTCAAACCACACATGTGAAATGAATCAGGGTAGAGAAGCACTGCAGCAAGGAGGTATGAATACACAAGCAGGAAACTGCAGGTTAACTTGTTACAATCCCCTCCCACAGAGGAGGAGGGAATGAGAGGAGTGTCATTTAGCACTGTGTATATGCCCACATGTGTGACTCTATATTCATGTGGGCTGCACAGATAAGAAAAAGGAGGGAATAAAGAGCTTAGAAGAGAACTGAAACTGGAGCATGCTTAGTAGATGACTGGTCTACACAATCCCAGACTACAATTAGAACACACAGAAGATGGGAGGGACAGCTGAAGGCAGAATGAACTGGTTATATTTCACACTACACCACCAAATGCTTTAGTTGCTTTGTGATTATGCACACTCACTCTGTTATGTAACCTGCAATGAGAGTTTTTCACAGTCTTGATTTAATGACACTTACGTGATGATTGATAGAGTTTAGTTCTGCTTCTGGATTGTAAATACTTACCATTCTTTCTGCTTGTATCTTCAGAACCCAGATCAGTCCCCATTCCTGTACCTTCACACCTTAGATCATTTCAATTACTGTACTTTCACACCTCAGATCAGCCCCAATTCGTGCACCTTCACACCTCAGATCAGTCCCAAATCATGCACTTTTAACATTTTAGACCCCAGATCAGTCCCATTTCTTGCATCTTCACACCTTAGATCAGTTCTCAATTCCTGCACCATTACCCCTCAGAGCAGTCCCAATTCCTGCACCTTCACACCTCAGATCACCCCTATTACTGCACCATCACACCTCAGATCAGTCCCAATTCCTGCACCTTTACACCTCAGATTAGTCTCAATTCCTACACCATCACACCTCAGATCAGTCCCAATTCCTGCACCTTTACACCTCAGATTATTCCCAATTCCTGCACCATCACACCTCAGATGAGCTCAATTCCTGCCCCTTCACAGTCCAGGTCAGCCCAATTTCTGCACCTTTACACATAATATCAGTCCCTATTCCTGTACCTTCACACCCAAGATCAGCCCCAGTGCCTGCGCCTTCACACCCCAGATCAGCCACAATTTCTGCACCATCCCTCCACAGATCAGCCATAATTCCTGAATCTCAGATCACTGCAACCTCTTGCTAATCTATTCCATCACTGTACCCCTCTTCTCATCTGTGCCACCACTGTAACCCCCTGCTCTTCTGTCTCACCACTGCACCGACCTTCACATTTATCCAACCACTGTACTCCCTGCACATCTGTCCCACCACTGTACCCACTTTCTCATCTGCCCCACCACTGTAAATTCTGTGCATCTTTCCCATCACCTCCCTGCACATCTGCCCACCGCTGTATTGCCCTGCTCTCCTGTCATACCCACCGCAAGGCTCCTGACAGGGGCAAGGCTCAACATGGTCCACTCAGCCAAAAGACCTGATGGACCCCTCTCCTCAGGTTCTGCGGAAGCTAGGCCTTGCACCTTGGAGGCTATGGACTGCAGTACAAATACAGTGGCACATACATGAGGTCCCGTAGAAGAAGGCTCACTTTTGCGAGGCCCCGTATATGCATGCACTCATTGTTAAGAGGTTAACATAATACAAATGTTGCAACATTTTTCCCTTTAAATGTATTAACTTTATGCACACTCTGCAAGCTGTTTACTGAAGCATTACGGAGTTAGCACCATTGGCAGGATCCTGGTTGTTTGGGGTTCTGGAGTCTGGTAGGGAAAATGAAAGTCCCTTGCCATTGCTTCATGCCTGCACTTCACCTATGTAAAGTTAGGTGGTTTAAACGGAAGCTGTAGTTTTAATGAGAATGTTTAGATACTCTGGAGAGAACTGGCCTCAGATGGCTCCTTTGTTGATCAACAATTGTCCCATGCAGTATACACACGGTCGGATTTTCCGCCAACAGCCTGTCATCGAACATTTCCCGCCGGAAAGTCCGATCGTGTGTACGTGGCTTTACAGCTTTTTGAACAAACAACAGTAGGAAAAAAGCCCTGAAATAGTAACTAGAAATTAAAAACAAATCACTTTTCTTTGCCATACGGTTTCTGGTCAGGATAACTAGAATTTTTTTTTCTAAACCTAGAAAAAATGTAGTAAAAGTCAATCCTGACATCCTAAAAGCT
This sequence comes from Lithobates sylvaticus, assembly GCA_028564925.1. Classification (NCBI taxonomy): domain Eukaryota; kingdom Metazoa; phylum Chordata; class Amphibia; order Anura; family Ranidae; genus Lithobates; species Lithobates sylvaticus. Next base: position 368,410,162 of record CM053027.1, read on the forward strand.
TTTTAAGCACATTTGGAAAACTTTTGCTTCATGCTGAGATGAATGCCACCTGGTTCACTGGGAGGTACAGGAAACCAAATAAAACTTGCTTTAAGTGTGAAGTGCAGACACCATGCAGGTGACAAACTATTTTCAATATGCACCATTAGGAATCTTCAGCATCATTATGGTAGTTGAATGCTGCAGCACATAATTTATCCTTCATGCACAGACCCACCTTAAAATTATGTGGGCTAATAAAACTATGCCATTATGTCTAGCAATGGTCTTGTCAGAAGAAAGTAGACAAGTGAACATATTTATCCAGGCATCCCACATGCACAAATCTGGTAACACTGTCAGTATTAAAATGACATTAGCTGTCAGTTTAGAAATCCTTTTACTTATCATTTTTTCCATTTGGTTAAGAAATGTCTAGAATTAAATCATGTAATAAAAATGTAAAAATCTACACTAGAAAACTTACAACATCAGTCAGGCAGACCTGTCAAAAGGTAAGGCCTGTTTCTGACATATCTCAACATATCTGTATGTGTACATTTAATTATGTGTTCCTTTTAATGAAGGAAAAGCTTTGGTTTTCTGTAGAACTGTACTCTAAAAAAACAAAACAACAGAGAATTAAACAATTATACAGAGGCCAACAATGCACACACCTTAGCTCAATGTATTCAACAATACAACATGATTTCAAATAATAACTGACACTTTGTTATAAAAAATAAAATAAAAAATCCTGTATAATCCTGTAAAAATATTGCCCTCCTATTGCCAAGATTTAACTCCAGCAGCCCTAAGAATGACACGTGATTTTAAAGAGAGTATATACAGTATTGGACTTGCATATATTTTCTTTCCATTTTGTTTATTATGTATTGTAAAGCACTAAAAAAAATACAAAAAAAAATAATAAAAATGTTTTTCTTTTTGTAGCTAGCTATGAAATATTTCACATTAATATTTTTCCTTATTCTTTAAGGGTTAGGATGATCCTTTGGGGTCTATTCCTTAAGATGTTCTGCCTACCAGTGGTGAATCTAAGCGAATGCCAAGCATGTTGTCCTTCACACATAGTTTTCTGTGTAGATGGATGAAATCAAAAAGAGATTTTAATTGGTACTATAGGATAAAATAAAAGGTGCAATACATTTTTTAATAAGACCAAGGAAAACCTAAGGCACTGTATAACCCCTCAGGATTTTGAATGACAGAGCAAGTGTAGAGTAAAAAGGTATTTATTTGGTAATCACAATTGATAAAATTGACATTACATTATCCAAAGAATTGTCATATAAAAATCTGGGTAACAAAATATTCTGAGTGTACAAAAATAAGCATGGAACTTAGCTGACCCATAAGCAGGTTAGGCTAGCAGAAGTCCATGCTATACATGACCTTTCTGCACGAACTGTGTCCATTAAAGCAGTTTAAGCATTGTACAAACATACATATACATTTAGGGGCCTATTTATGAATGTTTTCAAACAAAATTCCTACAATGCTCACCCAGAATTGACATGTTTTGCAAATACATTTAATCATAAAAATGTCTTGGGTGAAAATTTTGTGAATCTTGGATGAAAAAAAAAAGTGTGTGTGTGTGTATATATATATATATATATATATATATATATATATATATATATATATATATATATATTTGTACACACGAGCTATTAAAGCTTGTATAGCACTTAATTTTGGACAGCCAATGTTTGACAGCCAGCTGACTAGACAGTCTTTGGTCTAGTACACTCAAACTGGATAGTACAAGTACGGTTGACTAAGGTCAATTTCATATTCCTTGTATCACTTTGAGATATACAATCACATGGCCAGTGAAACAAGATGCTAGCAAAACAAAGCTTGTTTTTCAAAGGCCCTGTGTCTTTGGTGTCACTGGAAAGAAAAGAGGGACTATGTCAGTAGTGTCACTAGAAGAAAGAAAATGTCCTTGAGTCAGTGGTGGCACATGAAAGTAAAAAAATGTCCTTGTATAGGTGGTATCAGCAAAACTGATTGGACAATAGTATGAAGGAGGAAGGGGAGCTGGGAGGGTGGGATCTCTGTAGGGGTTCATTTAACTAAGGGGCCCTGTTTGGCTCTGGGGGCTAGTTTAGTTAACACTAGCAGTATCCCTCTGAAGAATTAACCACAGTGGATTCTGTTTCAGGAGGTCACATGTGACCTGCTCACCATCTGTTTTACCCCCCTAAAAGCCCACACCACCTCTTGCATTGAACACCGTTGCAGTGCAGCAGCATTGAGTTGAATGGGTTGTGGTACTGCCCGCCAAACACAACAGTGGGATACATTTTTGCCATGGCACATTTACACCCCTGTCTGCTGCCTTTGCAGCTTAACCCCTACCCTTTCAGTTTTTTTTTTTTAGTTTTTATAGTAAAAAAAAAAACTGTGGTTATTAAATACCAACGAAAGAAAGTTCTATCTAAAAAAAAAATGTACAGTATATAAAACTCATTTGGATACAGTGTTGAATGACAGTGTAATTGTCAGTAAACTATCACATCACTAAAAACTGACCTAGTAATGAAGGGGTATAACAGGCTGGTACTAACCATGGCACTTTAAGTCCATCCCACTGTTAGCGCAATTTGGCCACAGAGCCCCACCCACAAGTCAGCATGCTGCTTCATTCCTTTAGGTATTTCTTTTGGAGATGTGTGAGTGTATGGGGGTGGGGGGGGGGGGGGGGTAAAAAAATTATGGGCCCTGGTTACCATATATGTTAGATATCTTTAACACTGACTCACCCATTCATGTGTAGCTGGAGAAGCCCCATGGAGTTCACTTCATTTAATGAAGTAGAGAGAGTTCAGTGGTTGGAGGGGAGCTGATTTAGTGATTTGGACAGGTCAAATGAGTGTGCTTTCCTCCTGCCATTTTTTTTCTCTTCTAACAATCACTCATTTTCAAGGCACTCCACTGGGTTCAGAGTCCCAAAGCCAGCAGAGAATATTGGTAAAGCTCAGTGTTGTGTTTTATAAACCTGCACTGTTTGATTTCTTTGTGTGGTGCAGCAATACTGCTGGTTTTCTCTCTTTATGATATAAACAGGCATTCTAACTTCCAAATTTGCTGCTGAAAATTTCTGCACCAAAAGTGAGCATAGCAGAAATGTATATTTACCTTCCATAGTTCACTGTTATCCTTTAAACTAAATTACAGGTGCATACAATATATACAGTAAATGGCCAATTAAATTTAGGGGCACACTATCAGCAGATAGGCAGATATCAGGCAGATATCAAATATAACTTGGATATCATTGTTCGTAAATGCCTTTTGTGTACGTTGGTGTTTCTGCATGTGAAAATCTGATCCTGCAAAGGTAATCCATACAGCGGTGAACAATAAGGGTCATTGAAACTCAGACTGCATCGATGTTTGATGGTGTCTGAGCTGAAAACAATGTAGCTGCTTTGAGAGAGACCCCTAGGTCATTTTTATTGTGCCATTCATGATCTTCTTGTATTTGCCTTAAAAAATATCAATAAGTTTAGTGCACATTGTAAAATGTTAAATAAAAACATTTTTCCAGCAAGACAAACCTACGTGAAGATAAATCTAGATACCTAGATAAGATAAATCTTCACATACAGTATCTCACAAAAGTGAGTACACCCCTCACATTTTTGTAACTATTGTATTATATCGTTTCATGTGACAACATTGAAGAAATTACACTACAATGATACAATGTAAAGTAGTGAGTGTACAGCTTGTATAACAGTGTAACTCTGCTGTCCCCTCAAAATAACTTGACACACAGCCATTAATGTCTAAACTGCTGGCAACAAAAATGAGTACACCCCTAAGTGAAAATGTCCAAATTGGGTCCAAAGTGTCAATATTTTGTGTGGCCACCATTATTTTCCAGCACTGCCTTATCCCTCTTGGGCATGGAGTTCACCAGAGGTTCACAGATCACCACTGGAGTCCTATTCCACTCCTCCATGATGACATCATGGATCTGGTTTAAAATAGGAAACGCCGCTGGTGGCATGCGTTCCACCAACACCAGAAATTATGTAGTTTGGACTCGAAACTGGAAATTGCCTCAACATGATGCACTATCCTACAGGGCGTCATCCCCGAGGTCCTTGATGATGCCCTGTGGGAGGGCGGAACGTGCTGATGCAATTTCCAGTTTCGAGACTAAACAACCTCATTTCCGGTGTTGGCAGAACACATGCCACCAGCAGCGTTTCCTTTTGTAATCTTTGCCCATTACATGCTTGATTTTACCTACCTTTTGTAAGTATGCCTTTTTAACCAGCGCAATAAACTATTTGCCAAGCAGTATTTCACTATTAGGCCCCTCTTTCGTCTCTTTTTGGGCACTATTATCCACGCATGACTGATATTATATGGGAGATCTTCTTTGCATCCTGAAGTGAATCTGCCATTCCTGGCCAACACTTTAAGCATGTACGACTCCTAGACTGAAAAGCTAGGTCTATTCCATTTGGTGGGTGGGGACATAGAAGGGGGTGTGGCGCACCTTAAATTTTGGAGCACTATTGCACTTTATCAATTGTAGCACATTGTTTACTATTATATGGACATTCACTCATCGATTAATTGTTTTCACTTATGTATTCATTTGATATTTTTTGCACTATTGTGAGCACTGTAATTTATGAATTTTTCAATTTGTCAAGAGCACCTTGTGTAGCTGCAATTTATACATTATATAATATTTTTGTTCACATTTTCACTTCTAGCATGAGTTTATATATTTAGAATATATTTTGTTTATTGCTGTATGGTCTTGGCCACAGTGCTACAGCTCAGTTTCAGGGTCTTGGCAATCTTCTTATAGCCTTCTTTACGTAGAGCAAAAATTCTTTTTTTCAGATCCTTAAGAGAGTTTTTTGCTATGAGGTGCCATGTTAAATTTCCAGTGACCAGTATGAGAGAGTGGGAGCGATAACACCAAATTTAACACACCTGCTCCCCATTCACACCTGAGACCTTGTTACACTAACAAGTCACATGACACCAGGGAGGGAAAATGGCTCATTGGGCCCTATTTGGACATTTTCACTTAGGGGTGTACTCACTTTTGTTGCCAGCAGCTTAGACATTAGTGCGCTGAGTTATCTTGAGGGGACAGCAAATTTACACTGTTATACAAGTTGTACACTAACTACTTTACCTTGTAGCAAAATGTAATTTATTCAGTGTTGTCACATGAAAAGATATAATTAAATATTTACAAAAATGTGAGGAGTGTACTTACTTTTGTGAGATACTGTAAATCTAGACCTGTTTGTTTCTTGGACTGGAAAATGGAAGATAAGCCCTCTGACTGTTTGACAATTGTGCTTACTGGCACACTAACTGCAAAAAGTTGCATGTCCAATTGTACTGCCTGCTAAAAGCGTGTGTAACTATATGCCCAACCTCCTTGATTGATGTCCTCTTCTAGATGTTGAGTGTTGTAGTGATAAAATGGCAGATAATACCATCAAATAAAGCAACAAATGAAAACCAAAAAGTATCACCAGCACTGCAGTTTATGCAGAAGAGAGTAGCCTTTATTATCATAGACTTGGAATACGACAGTTCTGGGCCCCCAAAGATCATCATCGGAAGCCGAAAGTGTGCTACTGCTAGAGAAACTCATAGATGTGCACCTCTATTTTCATAGGGACGTGTACCCGGCAAGCTGACTATGCATGTCATTGTTCAGAGTGGGAGGAACCTCCAGTAGAAGCTATGACTACAATATTCTGGTGAATCAGCGAGCAGGACACAATGATACCAAGACTGATCATCATGCATATGCAAATTAAATAGGAAAACAGTGTATATAAAAACACATAGCTACATAATAGGCTTTTCATCAGACATTCCAAGAAATACAATCCCCAGTACAAAAACAGACTTGCAAAAAAGTCCAATAAAAATAGAAGGATAAACAAAAATAAATTCTTGGAAAGTCTGAGGTAATAGCAAAATCAACAAAAGATACCATACAGTGGGTATATAATGGGTACACTATAAGTTAACGTGCATCCAAAAAAACAAGTTGATTAAAATGCTAAATTTAATCCAGCAGGCCAATGTGTATTTAAAATATGCATCCAAAAATGTTTCTCTTGCAGCATGTATATATTCCTTGATCATCTGATCGAGGATGAATACTGCTGTGCAAAATGTAAGCACATTTTTTCCCTGGAAGCCCAGGTTCTGAATCTAGGGAAGCGACTGTCAGCACTGAGAAGACCCTCCATATTAAAGGAGACCCGGGAACGTACCCGGCATGTTGCGGCAGGGGTCAGCACAGAGGGGGGTGGAGACAAAGAGGTACAGTCACTAGAAACAAGTAGATGGGTGACAGTCAGGAAGGATAGAGGGGTAAGTGCCAGGGAGGCCGATCCTGGGCTACAGCATCCCAAGTACGCTCCATTGAGTGACATTGGTGAAACCAGTCAGGGACCAGCACTGCTGGACCTGAGGGACTCTCCCAGCTGTCAGGGGAAGAACTCCTCCAGTGAGAGTGGGGGAGGAGCGAAGGGAAAGGATAGACAGATTCTGGTGGTAGAGGACTCAATTCTTAGTAGGGCAGAGAAGGCAATCTGTCACAAAGACCTGAAGCGCCAAACTGTATCCTGTATCCTGTCTACTGGTTGCTCGGGTTCGGCACATCATGGATCTGGTGGACAGATTACTGGAAGGGGCTCCGAAAGACCCGACTGTCATGGAGCTCGTTGGCACCAATGACAAAGTCAGAGGCAGAGTGTCATAAAGAATGATTTTAGGGACTTAGGAGCTAAATTGAGGAAAGGGACCTCCAAGGTAGTATTCTCAGGAATACTACCGGCACATCGAGCCACACCAGAAAGGCAGAGGAAGATTAGGGAAGTAAACAAGTGGCTGAGGAACTGGTGTAGTAAGGAGGGGTTTGGGTTCCTGGAGGACTGGGCTGACATTTCAGTCGGTCACCAGTTCTATAGAAGGGACGGACTGCACCTAAATGAGGAGGGTGCAGATCTGCTGGGAGTGAAAATGGCCAAAAAGTTAGAGGTTTTTTAAACTAGGCGATGGGGGAGGGTCCAGAGGTAGAGATAGTCAGCAATGAACATATTCCAGAGGGTAGTATTGGGGGCATTAGTGGTAGGTTGACTAAAGCACATAAAGCCGAGGTAAGTATAGTAACAAGTCGTATTTGCAATCTCGGAACACCCAATAAAAGGATATTATGCGCCCGGTCTAAACTACGTGGCATGTTCACCAATGCCAGGAGCCTGGCGGACAAGATGGGTGAACTAGAGATACTGTTGAACGAGGATTTTGATTTTGTGGGACTTTCCGAGACCTGGTTCAACAGCTCTCATGATTGGCTGGCAACCATTCAAGGGTAAAAAATGTTTGACATCATTGAGTTAGAACATGAGCACTCCTGGATGACAAGGACCTCGTCAAGTACACTAGCCACATTACCGTATGGCTACGGTACATTGACGACGTCCTTGTCATCTGGGATGGACCTGAGGACCTACTGTTAGAATTCTTTGCTCACCTCAATCATAATGAATATAATCTCAAATTCACTATGACTCACGATCGGAACCAACTGACCTTTCTTGATGTCACAATTGGTCGTTCCCTTGACAATTCCCTTTACACTACTTTATATCGAAAAACCACCGCAGGAAACACAATCCTCCATGCGGAGAGCTTCCACCCGCCCACTCTCAAACAGTCTATTCCATATGGCCAATATTTGCGCCTACGTAGAAATTGCTCCAACGACACACTCTTTAATATGGAGGCGAGTCAACTCCAGTCCCGACTATTGGCACGCGGATATAGCCGGTCGTGCCTGCGCAAGGCCTACAACCGTACCCTTGCGCAGTCCCGACCATGCTTACTCGCATCCAACAAAGCTAAAAATCCTGATGTAGAGTCCACCAGGATCATCATGAGATTTTCCAAGCAGCACGACACTATTAGAAAAATCATCTTACGGTATTGGCCCATCCTAAAGGATGACCCAAAAATTAGCCGATTCCTTTCTAATAGTCCCGCAATAACCTTTAGACGGGCCACATCACTACGTGATCGACTCGTACAAAGCGAATACAAAAACGAGACCAAAAGGCTCAAACATTGTTCTATTATGGGCACCTTTCCCTGCAGTCACTGTTCAGTATGCAAATACGTAAAACGGGAAAAAACATTTCCCCTTCCCAATGGGCTAACATTCCACCCATCCCACTTTGTGAACTGTCAAACGAAAGGGATTGTTTACATCATGCTATGTGAATGTGGTGCGTTCTACATAGGGAAGACGAAGCAGGAGCTCCATAAACGCATATCCAAACATATATACTGCATGCAGATTGGCAACCACTACCTACCCCTTGGACGACATGTGGTAATTGCACATAATTACATTATGCCTACTGTCGCATTCGCCGCTCTCGATCGGATTCACATACCCGATCGAGGCGGCGACTGGAACAAAGTACTCCTTCAGTGCGAACAGAGGTGGATTCACAGACTCGGCGCCACAGCGACGCCGGGCCTTAATGAGTCCATCTCCTTCGCCCCATTTCTAAAAGGATTTGTTTCCGGCAAAACCCAATAAGGGTACTCATTCATTTTTCACCCATCGTGGTCAATTTCAGTCCACTTTACTCCTGGACGCTCGTTGTTGCAGCTCCTGCTTCGCCCTCCCTAGCCCACCGCCTCTTTTTCTTTTTCTTCCTGGGTTAGCCCATGAACATACAGATCCTCCTGCTAACAGCAGTGTGGACAAAATCCGTTTTTCCCTATGAATTTCTCTCGTAATCCTTTAGAACTATATCCAATTAAAATGTATTACAATAGTATGCTTATAATATACTGCATTCATCTCGTCCCTTAACCAGACGAGGATAAACAATGAGATTATGCCAAATTGACATACAGTTAGAGTGACAATTTCCAACCAGAGTTTCATGTATATGTATGATGTACATCTAATGAATGTGTCTTATGTATATTTTTGTACAAACCAAAGTATGTAATTGATCAACATAACTTATGAAAGTACCTTGCTTTATGTTTTCATACTTTAATTAGTCGGAGTTGCTTGTAATCTACCATTGAAACTGAGCTACTTTCCCAATGATCTCCCTGTGGCCCTGTTTATGCTGTGGTTCACTTTTCATTTCTTCACTCTTTCTGCTTTTCTATTTCTTCGTTCTCTTTTTCTGGTCTTCTTTCCATCTTTCAATATCACCTGCACTATACCATCATAAATTCCCTCCTTTTTTTTTTTTTTTTTTTTTTTTTTTTTTTTTTTTTTTTTTTTTTTTTTTTTTCCATGTTATTTATTTATTTAATTTAATTTATTTTATCTTTATTATTTTTTATTTTATATTATTATTGTATTATTAATTTTTTTTTTTATTCCAGACCATTCTCATTCATCCTCTTTTTTTCTTTGAACCCCAGCCTAACTTTTTCACCTTCTTGCCACGGGCTGACCAACATTTGCATGGGAGGAAGGCCTGCCCACCGATGGGGACCACCTGATTCCGCCGTGCCACCTTGGACCCCCAGGGGGCGCCCACACGCCTTCCCGACGAGGGTAAGGAGTGACGCCATACCCAACATCATGGCGCCTCCTTTTCCTCCACGATCGACGCATCTGGGCTGGTCCCATGCGATCGATCGTTGGAATACCCTCGTCGGCGGCATTCCTGACACATCCCCGAACGACGCTCGCCACTGCGCACGCGCGGGACGCCGCTGGTGCGCGTGACGGGCGTACGTCACGCGACTTGCGTCGGGGATGACGTCAGCGACGGGCCACAAGATGGCCGCCAGGAACGCCGGGGACGCCACACGCGGTCTGCCTGATTGGCAGCCACCCACGCCCGAAAGAGGACCCAATGAGCGCAGGGATACACCCACTCGCCGAGTCAGCAGCTCACCGACCCTTTCCGGTCATTCAATTTCCGGCTAGAAACATCCCCACTTACCCCATAAAAGGACCAACCAGCCTCTTACTACAGAGCAGCGACCGCCTAGGACCAGACTACCACCAAGACTGATACCTGGTAGGTACAGACACCGTCAGACGGTGATACTCATCACCCCAATCTCACGGATCTCCTGGGGGTCCCCACAGGATAATCCTGTGGTGCTTTCTAGTAATAGATGCTTTACCTTTGATCTGACTGATCATTATCCATTTCTGCTTTCAGATCGGGTGACCCCACCGATCCAGTAGTCCCACCATCACTATACCAGTGATACAGGACTAGGGGTCTCCCCCCCCCCCCCTTTTTTATTGGCCCTTTTATACAATTTCATGGGTACCGGTGTGTGACTACATTACAGCACTTCTTCATCCCAGGTAGGATTATAATTCCAGCTTATATACACAGATAGTTCTCACCAACATACATCTCTCACACACTTCAATTTTGTCGCATGTTCACCCCCTACCCCCTCACATCCCATCCCCACGATCCCTCCCTCCCTTCCCTCTTCCCCCCCCCCCCCAATTTCCCCATCCTCCCCTTCTCTCGGTTCCCTTCCCCCTTCCCTCTTTCCCTTCCCCCCCCCCCCGCACTCCCGTCCCACCCATTGTTCCACGCCTTTTTCCCTTCCCCCCCCCCCTCTCCCCTCTCCACCCCCCCCCCCTCCCTTCCCCTATCTTTCCCACCTTCCCCACCCCTTCCTCCCCTTTCCCTTCCTTCTTTTCCGCTTTTCCCTTATTCCCCCACTTTCCTTTCTCTTTCTTTCCCCCCCCCCTTTCCCCCCCCCCCCTTTTCTCTTTTCCCCTCCCCCCCTTTTTTTCCCCTTCCCCCCCTCTCCCCCCCCCCCCCTCCCCCCCCCCCCCCCCCTTCCCCTTCCCTTCCCTTCTTTCCCCTTCCTCTTTCCCTCCCCCCCCCCCCCTTTCCCTCCTCTCTTTTTCCCCCCCCCGTCCCCCCCCTCTTTTCCTTTCTCTCTTTCACCCTCCCTCCCCCCTCTCCTCTCCCCCACAATCCTCGTTTTTCCCTCCACCCAATCCTTCATCACTTATCACTCACTTCCCCATCTCACTCCCCCACCCCTTCACTCCTTCACTCCCTCATACACCCCCACACCCCACCCCAACCCCACCATACACTGTGCACTTTCAGTTTCCATTCCCGTCTTTCCTCGAGGGGAACCTATGTCACTACATTTAGGTTTTGGGTTTTTGGTTTTCTTTGGTTTGTGTTGTTTTTCAGCTTTTTATTTTTTATTTTTATTTTTATATTTATTTTTATTTTTTTTTATTTATTTTTATATTTATTTTTATTATACACCCCTGGGTAATCGCACAGCTCTCTTCACACACCCCAACCACCACACGTCCTGGTTATCCCACCTGGTCAGAACAAGTACATATAGAAGTTCAACCAACCACCTCTCTTGTAGCTGTTAGACACTGTTCTACCTGCCTAGATACTAAGCTATAACATGACCTTTATTCCTCTATAGACCCGGCCATTGGAGGCATCTGTGCGCCTTGGGTCTTTCCCGGGCTGTTCCTCCTCCTTTGGTATCACTGCTTGGACAGCAGAACCAATAGGAGTGGAACCTCAAACGTGTGACCTCCCGCAAGGCGTATCACGCCCCATGACCCAGGTGGTAATCGGTGGAACCTGCTCGGTGTGCCCCATATGAGCGGGCGGCGTCCTCCCCATGCAAAGAAACTCTCCAGTGGGAACACCACATTTTCTACTTACAGGATATACATCACTGTGGTAAATATAAACTCCAATATGCACTGTCATATTCAGCTCTGTATACAGTATGAGCTTAGCCTTACTCTATAAACTGTATTGACCACTAATATTGACTTCCTATTCCTCTCTATCTAGCAGACCTTTTTCCCTCTGAGGAAGACCCTTTTGGGTTGAAACGCGTCAGGGACATTTTCTCATATCTACGACAGATTGTTACTGTTGTTATGTGAATATCAGTCTGCATATTGTATATCCATGTTTTTTCCTTCATTAATGTATAGTTACTTGCCATTGTTCCCATTGGAGCTCATGTTCTAACTCAATGATGTCAAACATTTTTTATCTATAAAATAAAACGTCAATCTTTTTTTACCTACAAACTCTGACTTATTTTCATTGTACGCTGCCTAAAAACCCCAACGTGGGGGATCGTTTCCTTCTTCTACTTTTACCCTTTAGGGGTGAGCAGCACTCTTATTTGACCTTTAGGGTCTGTGTCTTTCCCTTTGTACCATTCAAGGGTATTCCCTTTATTGCAGGGATAGAGAGGGTAAAAAAAGGGGGGAGGGTTGTATCTATATATCAAGAATAATGTACAAGTGAATGTGAGAAATGACATCAATAAGGAGGAGGTGGAATCCTTATGGGTAGAGCTCCAAAGGGATGAAGCTAAGGGGAAAATAATACTGGGAGTATGCTATAGGCCCCCTAACCTGAGGGAGGAGGGGGAGACGGACCTCTTATCACAATTTGGATTAGTAGAAAGGATGGGAAGTGTTATCATAATGGGGGATTTAAATTATCCAGACATAGACTGGGCGGAGGGAACCACGCATTCGTCTAAGGCTCGCCAGTTCCTAAATGTCTTGCAGGACAATTTCATGGGTCAGATGGTAGACGCACCAACTAGAAACAAGGTGTTACTAGATCTACTGATTACCAAAAATACAGACTTGATCACGGATGTGGAAATATTGAGCAAATTAGGAAACAGTGATCAGAGGTCAATTGGCTTCAGTATAAATCACACAAATAGGAAACACAAGGGGAACACAAAGACATTGAATTTCAAAAGAGCTAACTTCCCTAAACTGTGAACCTTGCTAGAAGATATAAATTGGGATAAAACCTTAGAAATAAAGAACACGGAGGAGAGATGGGCTTGCCTTAAGAGCATATTAAATAAGTGCATTGGCCAGCGCAAATACATTTAAAAGAGCGAACATAAGTCCTGGATGGGTTAACTGTAATGTAAAAATGCAAATAAGAGCAAAGGAGAAGGCCTTCAAAAAATACAAGGCTGAGGGATCATCATCAGCATTCAAACTTTACAAAGAATGCAACAAGATATGTAATGGTGCAATGAGGGCGGCTAAGATAGAACACGAAACACACATAGCGGAGGAGAGCAAGACCATATTGGCCCAATAAAGAATGAGGAAGGACATCTGGTTACAAAGGATGAGGAGATGGCGAAGGTATTTTATTTATTCTTCTCTTCAGTCTTCACCAGGGAATTGTGGGCTTCAGGAAATTAAACTGCAGTGTTTGTCCTCACGACTCATCACAGGAAACACCCCTATGGCTAACAGGACAGAATTAGAAATAGACTTGGGAAACTTAACATTAATAAATCACTGGGACCAGATGGCTTGTACCCGAGGGTACATAGGTAACTCAGTCAAGTAAGTGCCAGACCATTGTTCCTAATTTTTACTGACAGTCTACTGACTGGAATGGTACCAGCTGACTGAAGAAAAGCCAATGTAGCACCAATATTTAAAAAAAAAAGGCCAAAATACATACCTAGTAATTACAGACCAGTTAGCCTAATATCAATAGTATGCAAGAACTTGGAGGGGATTATAGGGGACTATATACAAGATTTTAGTAATGAAAATTGTATCATTAGCAGTAATCAGCATGGATTAAAAAAGAATCGTTCTTGCCAAACCAATCTATTAGCCTTCTGTGAGGAGGTGAGCTTCCATCTAGATAAAGGAAGGCCCATAGACATGGTGTATCTGGACTTTGCAAAAGCATTTGACACAGTTCCCCATAAACGTTTACTGTACAAAGTAAGGTCCATTGGCATGGACAATAGGGTACATGGATTGAAGTGGGGTCCCCCAGGATTCTGTGCTGGTACCAATCTTGTTTAATTTGTTCATAAACGACCTGGAGGTAAGCTAGGCAGGGCAATAACTTTTCCGCAGGATGTGGAAACCTTAAAAGAAGATCTGAACAAATGAATGGGGTGGGCAACTACATGGCAAATGAGGTTTAATGTAGAAACATTTTAAATAATGCATTTGGGTGGCAAAAATATGAATGAAATCTACTCACTAGGGGGTAAACTTCTGGGGGAATCTAGGATGGAAAAGGACCTGGGGGTCCTAGTTGATGATAGGCTCAGCAATAGCATGCAATACCAAGCTGCTGATAACAAATATTAATATATAAACATAATATTGGCATGCATTAAAAAGGGGATTAACTCCAGGGATAAAGTGTTAATTCTCCCACTCTACAAGACTCTGGTCCAGTGGCACCTGGAGTATGCTGTCCAGTTATGGGCCTCAGTCTTCAGGAAGTATGTACTGGAAATGGAGCAAGTACAAAGAAGGGCAGCAAAGCTAATAAATGGTCTGGAGGATATTAGTTATGAAGAAAGGTTGCGGGCATTGAACTTATTCTCTCTGGAGAAGAGACGCTTGAGAGGGGGATATGATTTCATTTCACAAATGCCATACTGGTGACCCCACAATAGGGTTAAAACTTTTTTGCGGAAGGGATAAGACACATGGCCACTCACTAAAATTAGAAGAAAAGAGGTTTAACCTTAAATTGCGTAGAGGGTTCTTTACTGTAAGAGCGGCAAGGATGTGGAATTCCCTTCCACATGCGGTGGTTTCAGCAGTGGGCATTGATACTTTAAAAAAACTATTAAATAAGCACCTGAACAACTGCAATAAACAGGGATATACAATGTAATACTGACCTATAATCACACACATAGGTTGGACTTGATGGACTTGTGTCTTTTTTCAACCTACTATGTAACTATGTAAGTTTCTCCTGGTAGGTCTCGAGGGCCATTCAGATGTCACTGCCATGTTTTGGAAACCATTGTTTGAGTGTGCCCACCTCTTACCAATATAAATTAGTAGACTACTGGCACTTTCACAGATAAACACAAAAGTTAGCAATGCATATAAAATATCCCTATATCCTATACAGTATGGATTGATTTTGTGTTCTGGCAGAATGGATAGCTCTGGAAGAATCAAATTATAAACATTGCAGTTATGACACCTTCTTTTCTTGTTCGAAAATCGGAATTGTTGTCTAGTATATTTCTCAACAGGATCTGTTTTTACCAGAAACAACCTTCTTGTTCTGTTGGATCTCCATGCTTGCATAGGGCATTGTTTGACTGGTGCATTTATAAAAGGAAGGGTCAGCCTGTAGAATATGTAGGTTCTGGGTTATGGCTTTTTTTCATGCACCCTGATGCTTGGCTGTAGGACTGAGCAAAAAGGAACTTGTCCCCGTGTGTATCCTCCCTACGGTGAAGGTTCATGTTCCTCTTTCAGGCTTCATCCAAGGTAGGTTGTAGAACCACTCCAGGATAATTCAATTGTTTAAAAATTTTAAACAAGTTTCCCAGCATTATGTTCTTGGTCATTTATACTTAAATTCTTAGGACTCACAAAAGCTGAGACACAGCTAGGCCCTCAAGCAGTGTGATAGAGTGTTATGATCAGCAGGTTTAGTAAACAATCATGTGGTATGCTTGCTGTTGGTGAGGAAACCTCCACATCGAAAGAACGTGATGCATTTTTGTGAAAACTTCAGGTTGAAAATAACACCTGAAAAATGAGAATTTTTAATGATAGCAGGTCATTTTTATACTGTACCCACCCACGTCATGACTAACACAAGTAAAAATAGATCTAGATTATTTCTAGGATGTCAAAAGTTTAGACAAGACACTGAATGCAATTATGTCACTATCACAACAAATATGGTAATTAAATATGTCAAATATTTTTTTTTCCCCTCAAACCTTTTGTCACACTAGGTCTCATCTTCATCATGGATCAAATATTCCAGTCTATAACCCCACCAAGTGGAGCCTGGTTACAATATTCATAGCTTAAGCATTTTGTTGGGGAGGTAGCTAGCCTTCCTAGCTAAACAGTTAAATCACTCACTTAGTATTTTTTAACAGATATACTGTATATTTCTGGGAAAATCCCCATCAGGGCCAGGACAAGGGGTTGGCAGGAGGGGCGGCTACCCTGGGCACTGTAGTTTTATGTGAAGTAAGGAGGGGGGGCGCTGTAAGATGATTGAGGGGGGGATTTTTGTTGAGAGGGACAATTGGGGGGGGGGAGGCAGGGAGTAAGAATTGCTAGGAGTGGTGGTTTAGGGGGATTTGTGCTGGGAGGGGGAAAGGGGAGGAGGATTTGTGCTGGGAGGGGGGATTTGGTGAAGGGAGGAGGAGAATTGTGCTAGGAGGGGACATTTTTGTTTGGGATGGAGGGGATTTGTGCTAGGAGGGGACATTTGGGGGTGTATTTGTGCTAGGAGGGGGGATTTGGAGTGGGGGAGAGGATGCATATGCAGAAAGAAAATTTGAAGGGGGGTGAGTTTTTTTTTTTTAGGGGAGGGGCATTTGTGTTGGGGGGATTTAGCGGATGGGAGGCAAGCATTTGTGTTGGGAGGGGGGTATTTTAGCAGGTGGACGGATTTGTACTGGGAGGAGGGGGAATTTATGCTTGGGGGGTAAGCATGCAGATTAGTGCTCAGTTTTTGTGGGGGGGATTTTTGCTGACACATAATGCTTATACATCTTGAGGGGGGCGCAGTTTGGCATGTTCGCCCTGGGCTCTAGATGACCTTGTCCCGGCACTGATCTCCATCCATACCATCTCTTTCCTATATGGTTCACTTCTCTCCAAGCAACAAATGGAGAAGATGTATTGGGAATGGGGAAGGGAATTTAATATTTCCTTACCAGAAAAAGAGATTTCCAATTGTTTCTTATTGACATGTAGCACCCTCCTAGGTAGATGCTAGGATGAGCGTATAATAGTTGTTGTTTTCTTTGCTTAACAGAGAGACAGCTAGGTAAATTTAATTGTTGTCTGCTTAACATAGAGTGATTGGCTAGTGTAGTCTGCTCAGTGTGCGCTGGTGCTGCTCATGCTTTCTTGAAGTTTCACTGTGTCCTAGCAACTATGGAAAGTGGTGGCTGGCTGCAGAGCAAAAAGTGGGGAAGACCAGGGCAACATACCAGCGGCTTCTGCGTGGGTAGCACTACATACACATAAGTTAAGTTTGGCTAGTATAGTCCAGGAACGAAAGAATAAATTGGTAACCTGTTGGTACATGTCCCCTCATAAAATACATTAGATATTGGCCACAAATTCAAATAAATGCTTGTATTGTTTATGGGTTGGAACAATGTTACACTGTTATCTTGTGGAATCATCCGCTAATCAAAAATTTCTGGAATGGAATGGCAAAGATATACAATATTATGGAATAAAACACCTGAAATTGACACCTAATTGCTCTAGATACTACCAGGATCTTTTTCTTCAGTTAAAAACTCATTACTTAGGTTTTTCCTTTGTGTAGCTAGAAGTTTGATTTCCAGATACTGGCAATTGACCAAGTCCTGTGAGATTGGGGAGTGGGGGGTGGTGACATTTAATGAGAATGGAGGAGATGGTAGCACAACACCATGATAGACATAAAGCTTTTAGAACAAATTGGCTGTCAAGAATCCTATATGTGAAGATTTTAAGACCTTGTTATGAGTTTTTGAAATATTAGGTTTGTAGGTCCCAAAGCGAGATTTGTAGGTAGCCTGGAAATAAAGGAATGGCCAATTCTCTCTCTTCCGGTAAGAAGTGAGGTCCCTCATCCCTTTTTATTATTTTTTCTGTTATGTATGTTGTTTTAAATAATGTTACTTTGAATTGAATGGGGTCAAGAAGTGTTGTAGCAATACGAAAGTTTGTTAATAATTGGAAAAGATTATATATATATATATATATATATATATATATATATATATACACAGTATATGTTTTTTTCTGCTGTGTATAATACAACGAGGCTCATCCAAGATGTTCATTCTATTGTACTGCTTGGCAGCAAATATGCACTTGTGTACTACAGGGTCCAGCGATGCAGGGAAACAAAGCCCCCCCCCCCCTCATTCCCTGCTCCGCTCGTGGCGTCGGTGTACTATCATTAGCCGTCCCCCATCACAAAGTGTCCGCTGTGTACTGTAGTACACAGGACACCCATATTCCGAAAATTGCCGAGGATGAACGGCGCCTGTGCCGTAAGTCCACTTTCAAGCCCCACCATCCAAGTGGACATAGAGTCTGAATCTAAAAGAGCCGAGCGCAGCGAAGCCGTGCCCGAAGCGTGTCGAGCGAAGCGAGCCCGCGAGGGGCCCTCTAAGTTTGACTAACCCTATGTCCTATGTCCGAAAATCTTCATGCTCCGTACTGCGCATGCGCCGCGCATGCGCAGTACACTTCGGACACCTGGTGATGGCCGGACTGTTCGTGATAGAACACCGGCATTCTAAAGCCCCATACACACGGTCGGACAATCCGAGGACCAGGTCCGTCGGATCATGTCCGTCGTACTTTGTCCGATGTTGGTGTTGCGTACACACGGTCGGACAAAGTTGTCGAAAAATCCGATCATTCTGAACGTGGTGACGTTTGTTGCCTACGACGGGACTACGTAGAGGCTAGTAGCCAATAGCTTTGGTCTTGTAATGTGATCTGAGCATGCGTGGCACTTTGTCCGTCAGGAATTCGATACACACGATCGGACTTGGTGTGATCGGACCGTGTTGGCGGCAAATCTTTCCAGCAGGAGATAAGACTTTGTCCGTCGGACAAACCGACGAACACTGTCCGATGGTGCATACACACGGTCTGATTTTTCGACAACATTGTCCGATCGGACAGAATCCATGAAAAAGTCCGACCGTGTGTATGGGGCTTTACTGTGAGTACACGGCTGTGGCTTCACAGCCGGGCACCCGTTGCGCATGCACGAGCGGCGCCGCTCGCCGTGATACGCTGCGCAGTCATCTGGGACACGTGACAGGTCCCAGATGACTGTGCGGCGCCGAGGGGAAGTGATGTCAGTGCCCGGGCACTGAAGGAAGCAGACTATGAGGGACCCCCTAGCAACAGGCATTTAGAGGCAAGTTAAATTTATTTATTTTCCATTTTTTTTTTTTATTTTTTTTTTTTATGAATTTTCAGCAATTTTTTGGGTGGAAACACCACTTTAAGTATTCCAAGTATTTATTATATTTATAATCCTATACACCTATCAATTCCTATTTAATTTGTCTAATGTATATTTGTTCCTTATGGTATGTATATATCATGACTTGTAAGCACAGCTAGAATAGATAAAAAAAGGCTCTTAGCAAACCTCAAGATGTTATAAATCTCTCATCCTTATTATAAGGCAGAACACTTAACCACTCAGCCTTGTTTTTTCCCTGATGGCTGTTTCTCATATAGTAGCTGAGATAAAGGTGAATGTAGAATTAGTGATCCCAGATGTTTATCATGTAAGGCAATGTGATTACTGTATTACAAATGAGTCCATGGAAGTACTGAAAGTGTCATTGACTTTGGAGGAAGTCACACATTCTTATGTTACCAATGAAGAGATGATATTGTTCCAGGGGCAATCCTCATTCACGTCAATTCATCAGGTTTCCTGATTTATACCAAGCTGTCACTTGCTGCCTGTTTGTCAGGGCCAATTGAACGGAAGAATTTTTCCAGACAGGATAGCAGATTGGATTTGAGTTATTAAGGAGTGTGAAATGCTGCACAACAAGGACATTTAAACAACTATATTCCACACACTGTTTTATTATTGATTCCCTGCATAGACAGAGGCAGTTAAAAATAAAATTGTAATACACCCAGCTGACATTGCATCCATGGTATTGATAATGCTATAATCTTCATGCCAAGCAATATATTAAGCTGGCCACACACTGCAGTATATGCTGATGAATAGCCAGAACGTTTTTAACAAACCTTCATGCTACGTATAAACCTTGAATAATCACCAAAGACAAAGTATTTCTAGCTGACCTATGATATTCTCCTCCCAAGGTCATGTCACCCAGAGATTCAGACTTCTGATCAAACATTTGATTGGAGATCATTTTGTCAGGAATGAACAGAGCTAAATGTGACCCTTGCTTAATATAGCCCATATCATTTTCCATCCTCTATATATTTTCTGGACGTTTCATAAGAAAATGGTTACCCCGTAAAGATAAAAACATAAAAAAAGATAAACATAGACTACATATAAACTCATATTGTGGAAATATGATTATATATATCACCTAGTTGTTTCCTTGTTACTAGAATCGAATTGTTGCATAAATATTTCATAGAAGGAAATTAACAATTAAAAAGATTGTAAATGACCACCTTGTAAAACAACCCAATCAGTTTTAAAATAGAAATTAAAGGCAAAACATTGTTGTATAGAAAAATATAGTATTGTAAAAAAAAAAGAAAAAAGAATTATAAATACCCTTTTTCCCTTTAAAAAAAAAAGAATTATCACATTTCCTCTGTTCTCAGCTGCATAAGAGCTGGGGGAGGAGAAGCAGCAGCACACGAGCTTTCCAGTGAATGGCTGTGCAGTGGGGGGCGTGTCAGGACGAGTCTGAACATTGCAGGAGAGCACACTATGTTCCCAGCATAGCTAGAGAACTGATCATGGTGTACTCTCCTTCTAATGCCCCGTACACACAGTCGGAAATTCCGACCACAAAATCTGTCGGATTTTTTCCGACGGATTTTGTCCGACACTGATGTTGCATACACACCGTCGGACAAAGTTGTCGGAAAATCCGATCATTCTGACCGTGGTGACGTTCGTTGCGTATGACGTAACTACGTAGAAGCTATTAGCCAATAGCTTTGGCCTCATAATTTGATCTGAGCATGCGTGGCACTTTGTCCATCGGAATTCTCTACACACGATAGGAAAAAGTCTGACTTGGATTTTGTTGTCGGAAAATTTGAGAGCAGGATCTCAAATTTTTTCCGTCGGAAAAAGTCCGATGGGGCCCACACACGGGCGGATTTTCCAACAACATGGTCCGATCGGACATTTTCCGTTGGAATTACCGACCGTGTGTACGGGGCATTAGTGTGGTCAGTTTTAAATAGGAAAGCAGAGAGACTGTCTGGAACACCAGGGATTTCACACAAAGGAAGCAATATAAAGAGAACAGGATACTTTCTCATACAAGTACATGGTACATATGAAGTTTTGGGGTAACAAACGCTTTAAGCCTGGTGGTTCATGTTATACAATTAAAAAAATGTAACTTTTATGCGTGGAATTATGTTTCACTACATATTGCTTCTTTTAAAATAATATGCTTTTTTATGATCTCTTTCCACTAGAATCACTCCAGCGACTGTAAGATCACACTACTAACATACAATGGCCCCAAGCAAATGTCATGAATTGTGTTTCATCATTAAAAAATATAAGTATATATATATATATATATATATATATATATATATATATATATATATATATATATATATATATATATATCATAAAAGGAATAGAAATTTTAGGAATAAAACAATGAACATGTATAAGGATTTGTAGAGTGACAACCCATAATTGATCAGAAAACTGAACACAAGTACAAAGAAAGATGAAAAAGAAACAGAAGAAAAAGGAAAAGAGAAAGGTTTATGTGGTATGGTAAGTGTCAAGACAGTCAGCCAGATATAGCAGAGTAACAAAACAAGAAGCTAAATTGACCAGAATTTTCATTGTAGGATCCAGGATGTCCACACAGATAAAATAGATAAAAGCTTTTATAGAGAGGATTATAAAGACCTCCATCCTTACAAAGGTTGGCAGATGATTCATTTAAACTAGAAGACACTGTAGACTTCCAATATAACTGTTCTCAAAGTACCTAAGAAGAGTGATCCCAATGCTTGGTACTAGTAATAGAATCTGATAAGTGCAAAAGAGCTGCTGGATGCATATTTGGTAGAGTCACACAAGTATATGAATATTATAAATTATAGTTCCATCGTCAGCCTGGTGTCTTTAACACACTAATAGATGTGTCACTAAGTATTTTACATCCTTTTAGCCAGAATATGTACTTAATACATTTTTTCCTTTTTTTTTTTTTGTATTAGACTAGACTGACTATCTTACTTTTTATATATTAAACAGCAATTTCTGTCCTCCTCAGATATTTTTTCTCCAATCTGCAATTCATATATATATATATATATATATATATATATATATATATATATATATATATATATATATATATATTTGGGAAAAATAATAGCTAGGAATTAAGCCATAAAGAAGAGGTATGAAATGTGCGACTCCATTCTTTTAGAAAAATGTCTTCAAAAGGTGTCATGGCTCAGGTTTAGATAATTGTAATAACCTGTTACTAGAATCTGATAAATGAAAATAGCTTAACTGTTAGCCATATAATTGCCAAGAGTAAGAGCTTGCATATAATAATCACTCAACATGTCTCAGAACTACTCTTGCAAGCAATGCTTGTATCATCATTAAAGCTAAACTCCAGACATATATAAAAGACACACATTATTGCAGCTCTGTATTAATTAATCATTGCTTTTTTATTTTATTTTAGCTACACACAGTGCAAGCACATGAATTTGAATTGGCAGCAGCCTCTCGCAGTTCCCTGTATAGCAGAACTCAGACTGGCAGAAGGGGAAGCAACATATGGAGCCAGTCAGATTTGCTGAAGACAAGCAGACTAAGGACATGGATTACTGGAACCATGTCCTGTGGTCTGATGAGACCAAGATAAACTTATTTGGTTCAGATGGTGTCACGCGTGTGTGGTGGCAACATGGTACAAAAAGTATGTCTTGCCTAAAGTCAAGCATGGTGGTGAAAGTGTCATGGTCTGGGGCCGCATGAGTGCTGCCGACACTGGGGAGCTACAGTTCATTGAGGGGACCATGAATGCCAACATGTACTGGGACCAGGCATGTCACGATAAGGCAGGCAAAACAAGCAATTGCTTGGGGCCCAAGCTGGCCTGGTGCCCCAGCCGCGCCGCTGGCTGCCACTTCCTATAAGCTGCAGCCTGTAGCGTGGCCGAGCTCCCATTCCTTCCTCCTGCAGTCCGCGCGGTACAGGAGATTCAGTTTCCTGACATGCTTAATTACATATACAGTGAGAAGCTACTGGATTTGTACAGTAATTTAAGCATTGCTTTGCATCTACCCCTGACTCTCCCTGTGTCAGTGGCCTCTGGTGAGAGGAGCTTTTCAGCTTTGAAGCTGATAAAAAATTACATGAGGTCCACCATGGGCCAAAAAAGGCTCACAGGACTGGCACTTATGCCGTGTACACACGGTCGGAATTTCGACCGTATGTACGTGGCATTAGGAGCCAATCGCTCCTCCGCCCCCCCTGCTGCCCCCATGCTCTTTATGTATCGTGGGAGCAAACGCTGTTGCTGTCAAGATAAATAAATCCGCGCTGCAACTGAATGGCGCACTGAAAACAAAAAAAATTGCCAATAAAAACTGTTAGCGACTGAATCAAAACGCTAACAAAAAAAAATGTTAGCGATCGCAGGGATCAGGCCTGACTCTGCGAACACTGCAGTTATGTGTGCTTAGTGTTTTGTAAGTGACAGTGATCGATCGATACTGCACTTGGGTGGGCTGGGCTGGGCGGAGGGGGAAAACGCAGGTGCTAGCAGTTTTTTTTTTTGGAACCCTAAACTGCTGGGACGCTAGTATAGATCTGATCACAGATATTGATCTGTTCAGATACTATACCACTAAGGGAGGTGTATGCTTTGCGCGTGGGTGTTTGCGGTACTGGCACTAACCTGGGGCGACGCAGACCTTATTTGACCCTAAAACCTAATTGATATCACCCGCCGGGCGATCAGGGGGTTAAACCGTTGGGTAATAAATGGCGGGTGCCCTGACAGTATAAAAAACAAGCTAACTAACCAGCGTCACCCGTAACAGTAATACAAAAAAAAACTGGTTACCTAGCGACACTAATGCAGGGATCAGAAAAACGATCGCTTAGTGACACTGGCAAAAGGGGGTGAAAGGGTTAACTAGGGGCAATCAGGGGGTTAAACCTTTATTAGGTAATATATGGGGGTGGTGTTTTGTGTGCCTAACTGTACTGGTGTCAGTGTACTGTTGTGCACTAACCTTAACATGTTCGCCGCTCGGCGTCTCCGGTCACATAGACCGGCGCACCGAGCGTGACATCACTTCCGCCTTCCTGTCTATACAATAGACAGGAAGGGGAAGCTTTTCATTCGCCAGGAGCGATCGCGAGGGGGTGGCCAGAAACCACTGGCCGTCCCCTCGTCCCGGATCGCTCCTGAAGCGATGCCGACCGTCCCCGCCGGCGGAGGGGGGTCCGATCGGACCCCCCAACCGCCTAAAGAATGGCACGTACAGGTACGTGGTTCTGCCTGTACGTGCCATTCTGCCGACGTATATCTACATGGGGCGGTCGGCAAGTGGTTAAGTATGTTGGATTTAGCTATTGTGCACTTTTTAAATGTACATTTGATTTTATGGTACAGTGGTGTTTTTTTTGCAAATGTTCAATTGTTGAAAATGTTCAAATTTTATGCACATTATATGTAACAGCAGTATTTGCATTGTAAACCTTTTTATTTATATAAAGTGTTGGTGAACTTAAACTGTATCGCTATGATGCGATTCCTGTAGGCTTTGCGTGCGTGCGTGCGTGCAGGGGGGGTTGGGGGTGCCTCCATGTCAATTTTGCTTGGGGCCCTCAAATTCCTTCAAACGGCCCTGACTGTGACATACTGAAGCAGAGCATGATCCCCTCCCTTCGGAGACTGGGCCTCAGGGCAGTATTCCAACATGATAACGACCCCAAACACACCTCCAAGATGACCACTGCCTTGCTAAAGAAGCTGAGCATAAAGGTGATGGATTGGCCAAGCATGTCTCCAATCATTCAGGCAGTGCTGAAAAATAATGGTGGCCACACAAAATATTGACACTTTGAAACTTTGGGCCCAATTTGGACATTTTCACTTAGGGGTGTACTCACTTTTGTTGCTAGTGGTTTAGACATTAATGGCTGTGTGTTGAGTTATTTTGAAGGGACAGCAAATTTACACTGTTATACAATCTGTACACTCACTACTTTACATTGTAGCAAAGTGTCATTTCTTCAGTGTTGTCACATGAAAAGTATAATAAAATATTTACAAAAATGTGAGGGTTGTACTCACTTTTGTGAGATACTGTGTATATATAGTTTTTTTTTTGAAAAAATTTTGAAAAAAAAAAACAAATATTTAAAGTGGTTGTAACCCATAAAAAAAAAAAATTAAAAAAAAAAAAAAAAAAAAAAAAAAAAAAAAGATCCTGTTCCTGGATATACAGCATAGTGCTTGTGCAGTGTCATTTGTCCCTCTCTGTTGTAAAATACCTGGCTGATCCTGCCTGTTCCTGTGTCCCCCTTAGTGTGCTGACCACAGTAATCATGGCTGCTTATCCATGATAATGAAGTCAGTTTACGTGCCTCCATCAGACTGCAGTCTCTACCCCACTACAGTCTCCCCCTCCTTCCCTGCCTGTCAGCTTGGGAGGCTGTGTGTCTGCGATTTCCTCCCCGCCCCTTCCCTCCCGCTGCTATGGCTGTAAAATCACTAATCCCAAATCCTGGAAGCCCCTCTGTTACAGAAAGATATACTGTGCAGTATCTGTGTTTTAAAAAATATGCAGCAAAATATCTTATTTCTGAGCGCTGCTGTGCGCTCACGTGACCTCCAGCCGCTCTCCTCCTCTCCTCAATGGGGAATCTCAGCACCTCTCACTATAGTCCTCAGATCGGGGAAGCTGAGCGATGGGAGGCCACGTGAGTACACAGCGGCACTCTGAAATAGGGTATTTCGCTGCATAAATTAAAAAAAACACAGATACTGCACAGTATATCTTTATGTAAAAGAGGGGCTTACAGGATTTGTAATTAGTGACTAGTGATTAAACCGTTGCTGGAGGGACCCACTGCAAGGCTATTTCTTTTTTTAATTTTGGAGTTTATCTTTAAAATATAGAATAGCTACTCCTTATCTTGTACAAAAATAAACCTGTAAACAGTGACTTACAGTAATGTCATCTCATATTAAATGCTCAACCATTTACATGAAAAATGAAGTGTCCTTCTGGCTGTCATTTCATTCAAAAACATCAAATTACAACTGTACGCTTCCGAACAAAATGTTGCCATTTGTATTAACACTGGGCTTTCTGCTAGGAATTTTCAAAGGGCATTTTACTTGTCTGCACTGGTCTCTTTACAGCTTGAGGCACAATTTGGCTTAGAAAATACATGTTGGCAACAGACCAGACAACCTCACAAAGTGAAACTCTTTGGCGTGATACATCATGACAAGATTTGCGATTTGGTTCCTGAGAGCTTGTTTATCAAAGTTGGTACATTTGATGTAGATCATTAAGTCTGGAAGGCTTATACTGCCAGCCAGAAGCTGGCTCAGGTTTGTGTTGAATCAATACAGGAGACGTGTGAATGTCAGAGAGAGAGAGCGCAAGAGGTAGCTAGACAAGCTCCTCCTTTTTAATGCAGCCATTGCTTTCATTATAATGGCGTATAAATGTATGCATTCGGTCTTGTCACTTTCTCCATTATCAATGTGTTCTGTAATATAAATGATGTGATAATGTTAAGTGTACAGCAAACTATCTATGACCTTAATGGCTAACCTATGATGCCATTACAGATTAAAACTGATAAAAATTCTGGTGTCGTTTTTAATATGCATATTAAAATAGCATTTTAGATTTATGGTGCAGTAATGCTGAACATTGCCACTAAAAAAAATAAAAAATTATCGAAAATACAAAGTTGTAATGTGGTTCTTGCTTGTTGACTTGTTACAAGTCTTCTCAGACATTATTGTGCAAAAGTATTTGCATTAATAGACCGTATATATATAAAAGGGGTATTAAACCCACAACAAATATAATATATTTGAGCTTACCAATCATTAGACGTAGTAGCTGCATTTGTTTGTTTTTTGGGGCTTTTTCCCTGTTTTCACCTGGTGAAGTAACCATGCCAGTAACACACCTCCTGTATTAAAGGGGTTGTAAAGTCAGAAGATTTTTTTATCATAATGCATTCTGTGCATTAAGATAAAAATACTTCTGTGTGTAGCAGCCCCCCTCAGCCCCTCTAATACTTACCTGAGCTGAGAAACAGAAGCGACGCCATTGGCTCCCGCTGCTGTCAAAGTCAGTTAGCCATTCAGGAATGAGAGGGGGCGAGGCCGAGCTACAGCTCCGTGTCTGAATGAACACTGGTAGCTGCAGCTTGGCTGGGTGTCCCCCATAGCAAGCTGTGGGGGCACTCAACAGGAAAGAGGGGCCAGGAGCACAGTAGAGGGACCCGAGAAGTGGAGGAACCGGGCTGCTCTGTGCAAATCCACTTCACAGAGCAGGTAAGTATAACGTGTTTATTATTTTAATAGAAAAAAAAATTGACTTTAAGCTTGCCATACAATGTTTTTGTTCAATTTCCTTTCAATTTACCTTCAACTATGTAGTTGGGCCTGCCTGACTGCATACAAATTGAAAGTGCTTAGGTGTGACCTCATATTATATGATTTTGGTAAATCTAAAGGAAAATTGCACAAGAAAATTGTACAATGTATGGCCAGGCTTAGAGTGCCTACACTCTGGATGAAGGAGCAACAGAGAATTCTTTGTACAGCAGCATAGTCCGCTTGGAAGGAAGGGGAGTGTTAGATTGAGTGCAGATTGAGATACACTAACAAATTGAAGCTGAACTCCATCTCACACTGCAGTTACACAAACAATTACAGCAACACTTTTGGTCCTTTTGGGGAAAAGGTTTTACATAAATAAATAAAAGCTGATCATTATAAGCCCCCCTGTCGGTGGTAAATGGTTTGTCCCAACCCTGTAACTGCTACATTAGCAGGTTTACAGGTCAGCTTGTTATGTTGAAAAATAACACACTGGCTAGATTATGAGGTGAAAAAAGGAAAGAAAGCCAAAAAAATAAATGAATGCAACCATCACATCCAATAATTGGTAAGCTGCTAAATAATACATGCTTGCTTTTGGGTTTAATACTATTTAAATTCAAGCTCTAGTTTGTGGCTACTACATAAAATTGACCACCCATGAAACAAAAGGCGTGACCTGTGCTAAATCTATTTTGCCCTTAGTAGCAAGATGTGGAAGTGGATGGTTTGTGAATGTGTCTCTTGTTAGTGAGCTGTAATTTGCATACTTTTTGCTCTTGCAAAGCACAATTTAGAGCTAACATGCCAATTGGTTATTATTGTTGTTCAGCTTGATTTATATTTCTAGTTGTTAAGTATACAATTCAGGAGGGATGACAGCCAGAGGCTGTCATGCAGTACTAGAGGGTTTCATCACCTACCCACAGATGCAGAGTAAGTTTTAAGGAAAGCCTACCTCTGCAACATCAAACTAATATGCCTACCCCAGAATTAGCACTCTTTCAATGAACAAGGCAATGGCATCCTTGAACAACAAATGGAAGCCTTTTAGCCTCTACTTTTAAAACTGAATTATTCCTTCTAATCAACACAACATTTTCATTTAACTTTCTCCTAACCCCCTAAACACCCCCCCCCCCCCCCACCACCACCACCACCACCATCCACAAACGCATACACACAATTTACCCCTTCCTTAAATACAATTAAAATACCATACGATGATTTAGCAGCCAATACATAAAGAAAACCTTACTGTAAATTCATTGTATAAGCAAAAGCATCAGAAAATATAAAAGACTACTTATAGCCGAATTAGAGTCACAATACTGTTATTGCACAGTCGCTATATCTCTCTATCTCTCTCTCTCTCTGTAAACAGCTATCTCCCTCTTAAATAGACAGCCATACCTTAAGCATAATTACAACTTATACATTTCATTTCAGTGGTTTCCAGTGAGGGCACAAAACATAACACTAGCTTAACTTAGAGGTACACACCTGTGACGGAACCGTTACAGCACCCCGCTTGAGTGTTTCCTCCAGTCTGGAAATAGATATCAGATATTATAGCCGCAAGATACAAGACTAGCCAAAGAAAGCTTGTATGAAAACTGGAACACTTTATTGAAACTCAGACACATACTTTATACCCCACAGAAGGACATCCCCCCTCCTGATCATACTACCGGAACAAAACAAACTAAAACCGAAAAACATAATTAACATGAGCTGATTAACTAGTCACTTAGCCAATTTCATGGGTCAGATGGTAGACACACCATTAGAAACAAAGCGTTACTGGACCTACTGATTACCAACAATACAGACCTGATCACGGATGTGGAAATATGGGGCAATTTAGGAAACAGGGATCGCAGGTCACACAAATAGGAAACATAAGGGGAATACAAAGACACTGAATTTCAAAAGAGCTAACTTTCCTAAACTACAAACCTTTCTATAAGATATTAATTGGGATAAAATCTTAGGAACAAAGAACACGAAGGAGAGATGGGTTTGCTTTAAGATTATATTAAATAAGGGCATTAGCCAGTGCATCCCATTGGGAAATAAATTTAAAAGAGCGAATAAAAGTCCTATATGGCCTTCAAAAAATACAAGGCTGAGGGATCATCATCAGCATACAAAGAATGCGAAATGTAAGGGTGCAATTAGGACGGCTAAGATAAAACACGAAAGACACATAGCGGAGGAGAGAAAAAAAATCCCAAGAAATTCTTTAAGTATTTAAACAGTAAAAGAGGGAGGACAGACCATATTGGCCCCATAAAGAATGAGGAAAGGAATCTGGTTACAAAGGATGGCGAATGTAATGAAATTATTCTTCTCCTCAGTCTTCACGAGGGAAGCTGCAGTAACCAAAACGGCAGTGTTTATCCTCATGACACGTCACAGGAATCACCCTCATGGCTAACAGTGGACAGAATTAGAAATAGACTTGAAAAACTTAACATTAATAAGTCACTGGGACCAGATGGCTTGCACCTTAGGGAACTCAGTCAAGTAATTGCCAATCCATTGTTTCTAATTTTTACTGACAGTCTACATGTTGGGGGCAAGTGGCCTGGTACAGTAAAGGAATATTTCATTTTTATTGTTTCACTTTAAGCATTATTAAAATCACTGCTCCTGAAAAAAATGAAGTTTTTAAAACTTTTTTTTGCATTAATACATGTTCCCTGTGGCAGGACCCGGTCCCCAAACACTTTTTATAGCAATAACATGCATATAAGCCTTTAAAATTAGCACTTTTGATTTTTCATGTTCATGTCCCATAGACTTTAACGTTATTCGTGTGTTCACACAAATTTTTTGCCTGTTCGCAAGTTCTGGTGCAAACCGAACCGGGGGGGGGGGGGGGGGGTGTTCGGCTCATCCCTATCGATAGACTTGTATCTTTTTTCAACCTCACCTACTATGTAACTATGTAACTTAAACCAGCCTAGGTGACTCAATGCACACCCAGACAATGTTGTGATTAATCAGACAATAGGTGACCCAATCATCAATTAACCATGGGACAGACATGTTTAGCAGAAAATACATAACAGCTTAACAAACAGACAATAGCAGGAGACCACGAGCGCCAGGTGGCTTGCTGATTATATTAACATCTGCTATGAGTCTCTCAGTCTGAAAAGGTGGAATTAATTTCTCTTCATATATTTCTTGAGGGATATTGTTGATAAATATTACTGTGACATTTGAAGTAATCCAAACCACATTCTCAGCGTGCATTAAAGCGGAGCTCCACCCTAAAGTGGAACTTCTGCTTATCGGATTCCTCCCCCCCTCCGGTGCCACAATTGGCACCTTTCAGGGGGGGGGTGCAGATACCTGTATAATCCAGGTATCTGCACCCACTTCCGGGACTAGCTAGCCGCAGCTGCCCCGCCCCTATGCGAAGATGCCGCCCCCCCGTTGTGTCTTGGGAAACACACAGTTCCCAGGACACAATGGGGACCAAAAGAGACGCACAGCGTGACTCGCGCATGCGCAGTAGGGAACCGGACAGTGAAGCTGTTGCGGCTTCACTTCCTGATTCCCTGACAGAGGAGGACGAACGGTTGCTCGTCATCTTCTGCCGACACCGCTGGAACCTGGAACAGGTAAGTGTCCATTTATTAAAAGTCAGCAGCTGCAGTATTTGTAGCTGCTGGCTTTTAATTTTTTTTTTTTAGGTGGACTACCTCTTTAACTAGTTTTCCATCAGTTTCTCTGTCACCCTGTGTCCCTAATAGACACAGGTTGACTTACACATAAGAGGGGCCTGGGAGATAAAATAGGGGTAAGCTGGGTTCTACGGGCCCCCCGCCCAAAGTGACTCCTGTCACAACACCAAAGTAGATTCAAAGTGGATTCAACTGGGAGAGTTGGTGTGATAAAGAGACTGGGAGGAGGAAGAATCACAGAGGTGAGAATGATCATAAAACTGTTCAATAATGACTAGAAAATTGTGGTCTACATTTAGCCTATTATCCTTTGTGTAAAATACCATTATCATTCTAAAGCCTCATACACACGATCGGACCGTGGACCAACTTTTCCGTGGATTTTTGTCCAAAGGGGCGTTGTCCCCAAGTTGGTATTGCATACACACGGCAGGACTTTTTCAGCCAACTTTCACCAAATCACTTGGTTTTTTTGCTCTTTACCGCCACCTTTGGTCAACTTCTGTATTGTTGTCTGATCTTTTGCATTGGTTCTGCATTGGTTTGTACAAAAGTCCGTTGGTTTTGTGTACACACGGTCGGACTTTGGTCCATCGGACTTTTGTTGGCAGAAAGTTGGTCCGTTCGCACAGCCAACAAAAGTCTGATGAAAGTTGGTCCGATGGAGCGTACACAAGGTCGGATGTTGGTCCAAAACAGCTAATTTGCATGTTGGTTGTCAAAAAGTCCGATCGTGTGTACGGGCCTTTAGGCTGACCATACACAGTGCAATATTCTTGCAACCACGGGTTGCAGGAAAGTAATTTGCACGATTCCCCCATCAACGCAGACAGTGCGGACAGAGGGATCAGTAATTGTGGGGTGGGTGGGCAGAGGAAGCCATCCCAGACAGGAGGAGAGGAGAACACAGTGGTTATTGCTAGCAGCTATAGCAAGAGAAACCGGCATGCTGGTTGTACCCAAGTTGCACGATTGATCAACTTGGAAGATTTAGCACGCCTAGTATTGGTTCAAATCTCGGTCAGTTCAGCAGGCCGGCTTAGGCATATAGCTGGCCTAAGTTTAAAATGTGTTCTTATCCTGAGTATTTTCAAAGTTCTTTTTAAGAAAAAACAGTGGCCTGGTTGTAAGAAATAATGTCCTACAAGTTTACATTGATCATCCTCATTATGTTCTTTTATGTCCTATGTTTCATGTTTCTTTTTTGGGGAAATTTCTGCTCTGTTTCACAATAGAGGATCCTTGGTGGCATTCATTGTACATTAAATGACACACATCACATTACAGAAGGTACAGCTGTAGGATTCTATAATATTGAAGGTTCCTTTTGCATGTATGACACTTTTTAATGAAATGATTTCATTGCACAGTTTGTAGCTTTTGTTGTTGAAAGGCTTTGTTTCCTTTATTTTCATCTCTGTAATCAGAATGAAGTTTCCCGCTGATTAATTTATGTCTGAGGTAGGGTTGCCTGAAAGCCTGCATTCGAGATTGTCCTGCATATCATTTTGCTAAAATTGTGTGTATTGGTACTGCCTGGTCCTTAGAAGAAGGGGGAAAACCCTGAAAGCTTGTCTTGAAAATTTTATTGTTAGTGCAAATAAAAAAGTATCACCGACCATACTATATTGTTTTTCTTGCAAGTGCACTAATACAGCTACAACCACCTCAAATATGAAGGCATACAAAGGTCCACAGTGTAACCACAAAGTATATGCACTTTAACAGTTGGGTTAGTTTATACACTTTAGTGGGCCTGACAAGTTCACTGTATGTGGTCAGTTAACCGCTTCCCGACCGGCCACTGCATATATACGTCAGCAGAATGGCTCGGGCAGGCAGAATCACGTACCTGTACGTGATCGTGCATGTGCCTGCCCGTGGGTCGCGCGCGCGCCGTTAGCGGCGCGCTCGCGACCCGGTCGGGAGCTCCGTGACCCCGGCCGCGGGACCAGCGGACCCGATCGCCGCTGGTATCCCGCGATCGGGTTACGGAGCGGAAGAACGGGGAGAGGTCTATGTAAACAAACCTCTCCCCGCGCTTCCTACACTGACTGTCAGTGATCGGCGGTTCCCTGTCATCGGGAACGCCGATCAATGACGTCACACGTACAGCCACGCCCCCCTACTGTAAAAAAAACACAACACGTCACACTGACTCCTCCCCGCCCCCTAGTGGTTAACCCCCTAACTACAACTGTCATTTACATAGGAATCAGTGCTATTTAAATAGCACTGATTGCTGTATAAATGACAAATGTCCCAAAAATGTGTCAAAAATGTCCGATGTGTCCGCCAAAATGTCGCAGTCACAATAAAAATCGCTGATCGCCGCCATTACTAATAAAAAAAAAATATTAATAAAAATGCTATAAAACTATCCCCTATTTTGTAAACGCTATAACTTTTGCGCAAACTAATCAATAATCGCTAATTGCGATTTTTTTTACCAAAAATATGTAGAAGAATACGTATCGGCCTAAACTGAGGAAAAAAAATGTTTTTTTATATATTTTTTAGGGATATTTATTATAGCAAAAAGTAAAAAATATTGAATTTTTTTCAAAATTGTCGCTCTATTTTTGTTTATAGCGCAAAAAATAAAAACCGCAGGGGCGATCAAATACCACCAAAAGAAAGCTCTATTTGTGGGAAAAAAAGGACGCCAATTTTGTTTTGGAGCCACGTCGCATGACCGCGCAATTGTTAGTTAAAGCGACGCAGTGCCGAATTGCAAAAAGGGGCCTGGTCCTTTAGCTGCAAATTGGTCCGGGGCTGAAGTGGTTAAAGATGACTTTTCATACCATACCTGGGAGCTTGATGAAGGTCTCCCATGGCTTGAAGTGTATTCCCGAATTATTGAATTTACTTGTATAGATTTTTTTAAATTTTGCTAAGACTTCTATTTCAGAACTGCCTTGGTTATCTTACAGCTTGGGATTACAGTTTTCTTCTGAAAGCTGTTGGTTTATACTATGTAATAATAACAATGAAGGCTCCCTTTATAGAGCTCTCTAGTTTTCTAAGAACTAAGATTCATGATAACAATTTCACCTGCAGAGTCACTTACAGTTAAATATGGTATAAAATCAGCACATATATTCAGACACATCCATTATAAAGTAAAAAATACTATAGCCTCTGAAACAGCTGAGAAATATGATTTTCTCTCCCCTTTAACCCAGATAAAGCAAGCATTTCTATATCACTGTAGAGTATATCACTTTGATATACTGTACATATACTGTATTGAGGTCAATGGCTGGCCCATCTCTCCCACATTAGAATAAATAGTTATGCAGTAGGGGGTAGGTCTGCCATCAAATTACAAAGTTTGTATTTGCATATCAAAACACCTCTAGCTTCAGGAGCTCCAGAAAACAAAAAAACTGCACGCTAGGCAAAAAAGCTTTTATTGAAATATATTTCGCAGTATCCTAAAATATATAAATCCTTTTTGTATGCACCAAATACCTTTGCAAACCCATTTAATAACTTGTAAAATTATTGGTTACATCAACACTGTGCTTAACATAAAATGTCGCGAGAGCAGAGCTGTGGGAGGGACCCAACAGGTCCTCCTACTATAGGTTGCCTTTTACCAAAAACTACAGGGAAGGCGGTCAGATAAAAGACCAGTAACAATGCACAGAACAGCAGTGACTGGTCCTCATACATTCACACTGGTATGTAAAGAAGGATGTTTGTTGAATTGGCCCAGCTATATCAAGCACCTCTCTGCGCCTGCGTGGATGGTGTTATCTAGCGGTTTCTGAGTGTGTATAGTGAGTATATAAATAAATAAATAAATAAATAAATATATACGTTATCAAGTGTGCAACTTTAAAATTAAGTGCACTGATGGCAGCTGCTTTAAGAAGATACACATAT
This sequence comes from Lithobates sylvaticus, assembly GCA_028564925.1. NCBI lineage: Eukaryota > Metazoa > Chordata > Amphibia > Anura > Ranidae > Lithobates > Lithobates sylvaticus. The sequence continues at coordinate 368,445,156 of CM053027.1, forward strand.
AAAATTACAGTAAAAAAATAGGTAAAACTAAGATATAAAACCAAAACCTATTAAAGTACTGTAGCAGCGCTCAGTATCAGAGAGTAAACACTGATAAAATATACGAATAAAATTCACTAATAAAATTCATATATAAAAGTGGGTGGTCAGAGTATACAAATTGTGGCAATAAAAGTGTGATTAAATATAAATATATAAATATATATAAAAACACTATGAGAAAATTGATATGAAGAGACCAATAATCTGGCAATAAAATTACTAATCAATCATAACAGTTCGTCAACAAAGTCCAGAGTTGGTTGTGATCTGGTGTGAGAAAGTAGTTCACTTATTAGATGTGCCACAGCTGATTAGTCCATCCACCAAAGAAAAATCCACCACGTGTTAGGGGGTTCCCCTTTTGGGGATGCACTCACCAGAGCTAAAAAGATTACGGGCACATACAGTATCTTTCACAGGTCACTGCTCCTTCTTTTGATGGTACCCTTCAATTCTCCTCCACAGCCTCTGATTCACCAGCTCACCCAATGCAGGCAGGTCATGTGTGAAAAGAATTGTACCACATAGCGTAATACTGCATAAAAGTTTTTATTCACCCTCCCTTATAACACAAAAAAATTGAAAAAAACAACCCCTTTTGTACAAATGCGTACCAGATATATAATAAGAACAGTATTAAATGACATGAAACTTATGCCCTTTGATCATAAATGCGTACCAGATGTTATAGGTATATAAGCATATTCATGTTAGGGATAAATGTAAAGTGGTGCACTGTGCCTGGTTCCCTTTCCGGGTCCTCTCAGTCGATTTCCGCTCGTGGAGCGCTGGAAACGACGTCCTGTAGGTATCCGGATCACCCCGGATACCTACAGGACGTCGTTTCCAGCGCTCCACGAGCGGAAATCGACTGAGAGGACCCGGAAAGGGAACCAGGCACAGTGCACCACTTTACATTTATCCCTAACATGAATATGCTTATATACCTATAACATCTGGTACGCATTTATGATCAAAGGGCATAAGTTTCATGTCATTTAATACTGTTCTTATTATATATCTGGTACGCATTTGTACAAAAGGGGTTGTTTTTTTCAATTTTTTTGTGTTATAAGGGAGGGTGAATAAAAACTTTTATGCAGTATTACGCTATGTGGTACAATTCTTTTCACACATGACCTGCCTGCATTGGGTGAGCTGGTGAATCAGAGGCTGTGGAGGAGAATTGAAGGGTACCATCAAAAGAAGGAGCAGTGACCTGTGAAAGATACTGTATGTGCCCGTAATCTTTTTAGCTCTGGTGAGTGCATCCCCAAAAGGGGAACCCCCTAACACGTGGTGGATTTTTCTTTGGTGGATGGACTAATCAGCTGTGGCACATCTAATAAGTGAACTACTTTCTCACACCAGATCACAACCAACTCTGGACTTTGTTGACGAACTGTTATGATTGATTAGTAATTTTATTGCCAGATTATTGGTCTCTTCATATCAATTTTCTCATAGTGTTTTTTTATATATATTTTTTTTATATATATTTATATATTTATATTTAATCACACTTTTATTGCCACAATTTGTATACTCTGACCACCCACTTTTATATATGAATTTTATTAGTGAATTTTATTCGTATATTTTATCAGTGTTTACTCTCTGATACTGAGCGCTGCTACAGTACTTTAATAGGTTTTGGTTTTATATCTTAGTTCTACCTATTTTTTTACTGTAATTTTATATTCACACTGGTATACTGCATACATTTGGAATAAATATACCTGCTTCTTGTATTTAGAAAATATTCACTTATCCAAGAGTTCAGCGTTAAGAGGTAGGTACAAGCACCAAAGCATGCTTATAACTTACAGGGTTTTTTAATTTACTAATAGCTCACAGAGCTTTGAAGGGGAAAGTACGGACAGAGGAAATGAGTGTGGAAGGCTTACTGTACACATATATATTTTTAGAACTTCTATGTTGTTTGCATACATTTTATTTAGCTTGGACCATTTTTTGGGGGAATGGAATTGTCCTCTAGGAAATCTGCCAAAACCAAGACTAATAAATTAACAAGCAAGTAAAACTTTATTTTTGGAATACATTTTCTTTCATTTTAAGAAACAGATTTAGAATATGTAACATGCCCACTAGTGATTACATGTCAAGGTTATCTGTCTAATTACAGAAGTACTTGCCATTTTGCTAATCCAAAAAAAATATATATTTCCCAGTGGCACTTCAAATTATAAGGTACTGATTGTACTGATTTTCAAGTCACTTAGAGTCCTCAACATTGGGATCTACTACTGTATATGCTAAATCAGGTTAGTCCAGAACATATTATATATAGAATTCATATAGAAATTATTTTAAATGTATTCTAATGTAGAGGCTAACCTAGGAACAGACACAAGTGCTTCAAAATAATATTGTTATATTATAAGTAAATGTATTTTTTGTAGTACATAGTTGTAAAAAGGCACAAGTCCATCAAGTCCAACCTATGTGTGTGATTATATGTCAGTATTACATTGTATATCCCTGTATGTTGTGGTCGTTCAGGTGCTTATCTAATAGTTTTTTGAAATTATCGGTGCTCCCCACTGAAACCACTGCCTGTGGAAGGTAATTCCACATCTGCTCTTACAGTAAAGAACCCTCTATGCAGTTTAAGGTTAAAACGCTTTTCTTCTCATTTTAGTGAATGGATGCTTGTCTTATTAAATTCCCTGATGGAAAAAGGTTTATCCCTATTGTGGGGTCACCAGTACAATGTTTGTACATCGAAATCATATCCCCTCTCAAACGTCTCTTCTCCAGAGAGAATAAGTTCAGTGCCCGTAACCTTTCTAAGGTCCTCCAGACCCTTTATTCGTTTTGTTGCCCTTCTCTGGACTTTTATCTCTGGAGTTAATCCCCTTTTTAATGCATGCCAATATTCTGTTTGCTTTGCTTTGCTTGCAGCTGTTTGGCATTGCACGCCATTGCTGAGTCTGTCATCTACTAGGACCCCCAGGTCCTTCTCCATGCTAGTGTAGCACTGACCCCTGAAGGAGCTGCTGATATTTGATTGGGCCTGCACTCTGCTACTACACCCCCAATAACTTGGCTCAATCCCCTTGACACAGCTGTGGTGCAGTGTTGGTGTGTAACTAACAACAGAGGATGACCCCACAATGTACAATACAACAATAGTATACCTGTACCATTACCTGGGTATCTGTTGCTCCACCTGTAGGAAAAGGAACAACACTGCACACCAATTGTAATTAACCAGAATGTGTCTATACTAAAACTGGTATAAAACAGTAATTACAATAGCTACACTGTCACGCAAACGCAATGTGACAGCACAGTGGGTATTCACAACAGTTTTAACATGTAAAGAATTATTGGATAATCCTTGCATGCGTGTCTCCAAGTGGGACCAATGCTCAGAGTGACAATGCCTTGACTCAGGGCACCTTCCCACTTCCAGCACGCTGTAATAAAACACAGAAATGCAAAGCTGTCAGCACTGTACAATACAATTGCTAGGGAGCTCCCCTTGCTTTATAATGCAGTTCTGTCAGACAGTGATAGGATGCAAAGCCTTGCAGTAAAAGATGTAGTCTTTAGTCTTCTGTCTTCTGCTAGCTATTGTATTGAAGTAATTGTAATCCAAAGGGTTTAACAAACAAAGAATAGTGTGGAATGAGTATTGAAATTATTCTTGTGATGTAGCACACTTATAACTACCTCCGGTGTAGTTGTCTCCAAATCACACAGTGTCAGTTCTCAGTGGAGTCTAGGCTTGAGGCCTGCTTGAACTCAGTTTAATAGTGTTAAACCTCCTCTGCGGAACTACCGATCCCAGCAACACTGTGTTCTAAGTCTAAGTGTGTAAAAGTGCGTTAAGAATTATTGGTGACAGCCCTCTCACCACACTGGGTCTAAACAGATGGATGTCTCCGCTTCACAAGATCTCGGTCTATTTGCTGCGGCCACGCCGCCACGCTGTTCCGTTTCACAAGGTCACCAGGAGTCCTCAGTTACCTCTGTCAGGGTGCCTCTGTATCCTTCCCGATCCGACCACTCTGCTGCTCCAGCACGCTGTGGTGTGAAGTCCTTCTCTGGCTTCAAAATGTGCTTCCGCACTGAGCAGGCCGCAGCTCTTCTGGACACCCACACACAGATCCCTGTGGGCAGGTCACACGTCCCAGCAGCAAGAGAAAGGAAATGGCCATGGGGGGTCTTTTATATCCTACCCAGCATGCAATTCAGTACTGAGTGTTCATGGGTAGGTCACTCGGCATTCTGGGTAGGTAGGTTCTTGTATAATGTAAACAGTCACTTCCTGTAACATTTCTCCATGTTCTTGAAATAGAAATAACAAAGTCCATTTTACATTTATGCCACTAGATGGAGCCAAATACCAACTTATAGCTTTGCCCATTGTTTAACATTACATGGCATTAGCAGGCAAAAATACCAGCGCTACACTAGATTCCCCCAGAGGTTCTCCCCCCAGGGAGTAGATTGCATTCATATTATTGCCACCCAAATGCATTATTTTACATTATTCCACATTAAACCTCATTTGCCCTGTAGTTGCCCACCCCATTAATTAGTTCAGATCTTCTTGCAAAGTTTTCATATCCTGCAGAGAAGTTATTGCTCTGCTTAGCTTAGTATCGTCTGCAAAGACCGCTGTCCGGGGGTCTTTTTCTGACTTCGGGGGTCTTGTCCCACTCTTCTGTTCTTCTTGCCGGGCCTCCGCTTTCTTCTTCCAGCTCTTTTACTAGCGGTGGCCCGGGCTTCTGTTGCCGTCGCCATCGCTGTCGCCGCCGCCGCCTTCTGCTTCTGCTTCTTGGTCTTCTTTCTTCATCCATTGACACAACGCTGTCTCTGGCCGTAATGGCAGAAAAACGTTGTGCTGTGACTTATACAGGGACAAGGGGCGGGGCCACTGGCTCATGTCATATGGTAACCCCGCCCCTTAAGATGTCACAGTCCCAGCATCCTCCGGGACTGAGACATCATAGGAGGGCGGGGTCACCATGTGACATGAGCCGGTGGCCCCGCCCCTTGTCCCTATATAACTGGCAGCGCAACACGTCTGGGCCATTAGAAGAGGAGACAGTGTTGTGTCAACATCGGATGAAGAAAGAAGAAGAAGAACAAGCAGAAGCAGAAGAAGCAGAAGAAGCACAAGGCGGCAACAGCGACGGCGACAAAAGCCCGGGCCACCGCTAGTAAAAGAGCTAGCAGAAGATAGCGGAGGCCCGGCAAGAAGAACAGAAGAGCGGGACAAGACCCCCGAAGTCGGAACAAGACCCCCAGACGGCATCGGCGACGAAGGAGAAAGCCGGGCTCCTCCGCTAGTAAAAGAGCAGAAGATAGCGGAGGAGTCCGGCGAGAAGACCCCCAAGACGGAAGAAGACCCCCGGAGCTGCGTAATAAAGTATTTTAAAAACTTGTGTTGTGTTTTTATTTACACTTTTTTTTCACCAGGTGAATGGGTAGGGGTACATCGTACCCCACACTCATTCACATAGGGTGGGGGGCCGGAATCTGGGGGCCCCGTTATTGAAAGGGGGCTCCCGGATTCCGATAAGCCAGGCCAGGGTTGTCGGGAAGAGGCCCTTGTCCTCATCAACATGGAGACAATGTGCTTTGGGGTGGGGGGTCCGCAGCGCCCCCCTTTCCCCAGGGCACCCCCCATGTTAAGAGCACGCGGCCTGGTACGGCTCAGGAGGGGGGCGCTCGCTCTTCCCCACCCCCTTTCCTGACCGGCCAGGCTGCGTGCTCGGATAAGGGTCTGAAATGGATTTGGAGGGGAGCCCCATGCCATTTTTTCGGCGTAGGGATTCCCCTTTAAATCCATACCAGGTGACAGGGCTAGCGAGGTGTCAATCTCGGCGATCGAGGCGGCGACATTGACTTCCTTCGCTAGTCCCGTCTACCTGGAGTCACGTTATAAATGAACGGACTTTACTCCGTGTGTCGGCAAGTCCGTTCATTTCAAAAGTCCCGTGGACTTATGCAAAAAATCCGGTGGATTGTCCGCCGGAAAAGTCCGGGCATGTGTGGGCAAGTCCACACGTTCTGAAAGTCCGACGGACCTCCGCTGGAAAGTCACCGGACTAAGTCCGCCGGATAGTCCGATCGTGTGTACATGGCATTAATCTACCTGTAAAGTGGCAGATCTGTACCATGTCTAGAATCTGCTGCAGCAATAATTGCATTTATAAAGCCCAAAAAAATGAAATTTTCCCTGCAAGCTGCCTTTATTTTGCTCAGCAACAGCTGGGGAGCCAGTGTGTATGATGAGGCCACAATGTAGTGCACTGGGAACAAGATTAGAGCTTTTCTGGATACATTCTGGTGTCACTTTGACTTTAGATAGAAGTAACGGGTGCATAAAAATTGGTCTTTGGGTGTCGGTGGTGCCTTCCCACCATAACCCTATAGTGGTACTCTTGATAAAAGCAAGAATTGGCCTTGCTGTAAAAAATTGCAATGATATGCACCTGTCAAACAGGTGCAGAAAAATTACTATTTGGGTGTCGGGGAGCCTTCCCACCGTAACCCTATAGAGGTGCTCTTGATGAAGGCAAAAAAAATTGCAATGATATGCACCTGTCAAACCGGTGCTGAAAAGTTGATCTTTGGGTGTTAATTGCGCCCATGAAACCTATACCAAAAACATTCTTCCAGATGAAATTATTGAACACCGTCAAAGCTAGGCAGCCTCAAAGTCCTGCAGAGATTCCACATCCCAAAAAGACTTAATCAATGACATCGGCATCAGGGGCTTCATAGCTGGTAATCCAGGACTGATTCATTTTTATAAAAGTCAAACAGTCCACAAAGTCTGTGGACAGACGCGTTCTATGATCAGTAACGAAACCTCCTGCAACACTGAATGTCCATTCTGAAAGCACTCTGGATGCAGGGCAGCCCAACAACTCAATAGCATACTGGGCAAGTTCTGGCCAGTGGTCTATTCTCATGACCCAGTAAGTCAATGGATCGTCAGCTGGAAAGCTCTCCATCTCTGTTTTAGCCCGAGGTAATCGTTCACCATGTAATGCAGACGCTGCCGATGGGATGTGGAAGCTGACAGCCCTGGGCGGCGAGGACTAAAAAAATTCCGAAATGCCTCACTTAGACTGACGCCTTCTCCAACGCTGCTCTCTTGAACAACAGAGGAAGCAAAACTACGTTTTCCACAACACTGTAACCTACTGGAGTCAGGAAAAACATGCAACAAAATCCTCGTTAACGTGTCCTCAAGAGATTTTATCTTCTGCACTCTCTGTGGGGACGGGTTCGGATGAGTTCTGAGACCTTCCCCTTATAACGGTGGTCAAGGAGGGGTGCCAACCAGTAATCATCCTTCTCCTTTATGCTATGTATTCTTGGGTCCTTTCGCAGGCTTTGAAGCATGAGGTTGCCCGTGTGCCTCAAATTTGCAGAGGCTTGAGAAGCAGACTCCTCTGGGTCACTCAAGATGACAGGATCTGGAACTTCCTCCTCCCAGCCACAAACTACTCCCAAGGGTCCTGGGGTTGGAAAGCCATCGCTTACAGCATGTCTTCCTCTTCTTCAAAGCCTATGAAAGGGCCAGAATCCTCCTCCTTATCCTCCTCCCCTCTCTCCTCCTTTGTGTTCTGTGACATAGGAATGATGGTGTCTGGATAAAGTGGGCCTTGAGAGGAAAGGAAGCCCTCCTCTTCCTCCTGCTGCTCTGTCTCCAGTGCTCTGTCCATAATGCCATGCAGAGTCTGCTCCAGCAGGAACACAACAGGGATTGTGTCACTGATGCATGTACTGGCACGGCTCACCATTCTTGTGGCCTCCTCAAATGGTGACAATACAGTGCATGCTTTATGATCAGCCATTGGTGTGGGGAAAAAAGCTGAGGCAGCCTGAGCCTGTCGTTGTGCCATACTCACATAGGTACTCATTGATGGCCCTCTGCTGCATGTATATCCGCTGCAGCATTGCCAAAGTCGAGTTCCACCTAGTGGGCGTGTCACAAATCAGGGGGTTTATGGGCAGGTGGAATTCCTGCTGAATTTCAGCCAACCGAACACTGGCTGTATATGATCGCCTGAAATGGCTACAGACTCTTCTGGCCAGCTTTAGCACATCTTGCAACCCTGGGTACATATTTAGGAAATGCTGCACCACCAAATTGAGGACATGTGCCAGGCATGGCACATGTGTCAACTTTCCCTGTCTAAGGGCGGACAGGAGGTTTGAGCCTTTATCGCACACCACCATTCCTAGCTCCAGCTGGAATGGTGTGAACCACCTCTGGGCTTGTCCCTGCAGAGCTGCAAGAATCTCTGCTCCGGTGTGGTACCTGTCCACTAAACACACCAGCTGAAGCACTGAATGGCACCTTTTAGCCTAACTCTGGGAATAGCCCTTTGAAAGCTTAGGGGGTGCCTGATGTTTATAGGACAATTCTGCAGAGGAGGGCATGGAGGTGGCAGAGGAGGAGGAAGAGGGGGTAGAGCTCACAGGTCTGGTATCATAACCACCAGCTGTATGGAGACGTGGGGGCACAGCAAGCTGCAGCACCGAGCCCTGTCCTACATCCTTTTGAGTTGCAAGCAGAGTTACCCAGTGTGCTGTGAACGAAATTCGTCCCTGCCCATGCTTGCTGGACCATGTGTCAGCAGTAAGGCAGATTTTATGGCTGACTGCCTTGCCCAATGATGCCAGAACATTCCCTTCCACATGATGGTAGAGAGATGGAACGACCTTATGTGAAAAGTAGTAGCGACTGGGAACCTGCCATTGTGGTACAGCACATTGTGCTAATTCACGGAAGGGGGCAGAATCCACCAGGCTGAAAGACAGAAGTTGGAGAGACAACAGCTTTGACAAGCTTGCATTTAGACGCTGGGCATGTGGGTGGCAGGGACTGTATTTTTTTTTCCACTGCAGCAGATGGGGCAGAGAAAGTTGCCGGCTACAGTCTACCGCTGGTGGTGTGCTGCTGGCAGATGTGCTGCTAGGACCTTGGACACCCTGTGCTATACCATCATCCCTGTCAGTGGAGGCTGCTGAGAGGTAATGACTTGGTATAGCAGGGGCAGACTGAAGTGGGTAAGGAGGAGGAGGGACAGATTTGTGTCCCTTTTGTGTGGCTTTTAGGTGCTCTTGCCAATAGGCTGAGTGGTTGGACGTTAAATGCCTTGTTAAGCATGTGGTACCCAAATGGCTGGTGTTTTTGCCACGTTTGATGTGCCTGAGACAAAGTTTGCAGATAGCAACAGTGCGATCTGCTGCAGATGTGCTGAAAAAGGCCCAGACAGCTGAGCTTTGGGGAGTGGGCTGGGAGATAACAGCTGCAGAATGTGATGGAATAGTGTGGCTGCTCTCTACTCTTTCTTGATGTTGGCCTCCTATGATTAAGGTCTAATGGGCTGAAACACGTAAGCTTCCTTGGCTGGATTTTTATCCCCTTGTATACTAATAAAAGGATGTTCTTATAGCGACATTTACTGTGTTTCTAGCTTACTTCTTGGGCTGTGACTATTGCAAGCTCGCAGAAGCTGTAAACCAGAGCACTGGCGATTTGACTTTATTTACACTAGACTGGACTTTATTTACACTGGACTCACAAATTTTTAGTGATCTATGGGGTAGGCACAGCATCAGTCATTCAAGAAGTCCCCCCCCTATGGAATGACACTGCCTTTCCCTATGTGTTTATTTTCCCCCTGCCAGAGTGTGCTACATCATGGGTACCAAACTACCCCTCTGTTAGTCTATAAAAACTGCCAGTTTTGGATCACTGAAGAAAAATTGTATGCTGGTTCTCAATAAAAAAAAATTTTGGGGGGGGGCAGCAAACAAACCTGGCCCCCTCAGTCGCACTAGTAATCACCCCCCCCCCCCCCAGTCAGACAGGAAGGCGGTGATCCATGGCCTTAGCTTAGGAGGATGAGGACTAGGTGGTGCTGGATCAGGGGTAGGGCTCCTGGAAGCTGGAAGAGGTTGTTGCTGCACATCTGCCTCTCCATCTGTGGCAGGTTGCAGAGGGAAGAGTCAGGCCCTTTGCTTCTCCTCCGGCCGAACGGGAAGCGGGTCCTGAGACCTAAGATTCCCTGGCCAATCGGGTCTCAGGACCCGCTTCCTAAATGGGCAGGAAGAGAAGCAGGAAAACATTAGCGAATATTAATTTGCTAATGTCTCACAAATGGATGGGCTCGGGGTACAGTGTTCTGCGCCCGGAGCCCACCCTTTTTGAAGCCAATTAGAGCCTCAGGCTCTATTAATGTACTTCATGCGTCCGGTGCCCTGCATGGAGATTAGGGGCCAGGAGGATGGATTAGGGGCCCTGTGCCCCTGATGGAGCTGCCACCACTGCTTGGCACCTATAAGAAGTTGGGGAGGGGTAGAGTAAAGTTCTGGAAAGACATCAGGGGCGTACCTAGTGCATTTGGCACCCGGGGCGGATCCTATATCTGGCACTCTCCCCCCCCACCTTAAAATGTAAAAACACCCCACTGTGCTCCCTGCATACGTCTGCATCCTTAAATATCTCTTTGTCACTACTGTGTACATTACACACTCCCCTGCACCTCTGGACCCCTTTACATTACACAGCACTCTGGACCCCTTTACATTACACAGCACCCTGCACCCCTTTACATTACACAGCACCCTGCACCTCTGGACCCCTTTACATTACACAGTCCTTGCACCTCTGGACCCCTTTACATTACACAGCACTCTGGACCCCTTTACATTACACAGCAGCCTGCACCCCTTTACATTACACAGCACCCTGCACCTCTGGACCCCTTTACATTACACAGCCCTTGCACCTCTGGACCCCTTTACATTACACAGCACCCTGCACCTCTAGACCCCTTTACCTTACACAGCACCCTGCACCTCTAGACCCCTTTACATTACACAGCACCCTGCACCTCTGGACCCCTGTACATTACACAGCACCTCTGGACCCCTTTACATTACACAGCACCCTGGACCCCTTTACATTACACAGCACCCTGCACCCCTTTACATTACACAGCACCCTGCACCTCTGGACCCCTTTACATTACACAGCCCTTGCACCTCTGGACCCCTTTACATTACACAGCACCCTGAACCTCTAGACCCCTTTACATTACACAGCACCCTGCACCTCTGGACCCCTTTACATTACACAGCACCCTGCACCTCTGGACCCCTTTACATTGCACAGCACCCTGCACCTCTGGACCCCTTTACATTACACAGCACCCTGCACCTCTGGACCCCTTTACATTACACAGCACCCTGCACCCCTTTACATTACACAGCACCCTGCACCTCTGGACCCCTTTACATTACACAGCACCCTGCACCTCTGGACCCCTTTACATTACACAGCACCCTGCACCTCTAGACCCCTTTACATTAGACAGCACCCTGCACCTCTGGACCCCTTTACATTACACAGCACCCTGCACCTCTAGACCCCTTTACATTACACAGCACCCTCCACCTTTGGACCCCTTTACATTACACAGCACCCTGCATCTCTGGACTGGACACCTGTATGTTACACAGACACCCCCCCTAACAGCTTTGGACCCCCTGCATGTTACACAGACCCGCTTACAATACAGACCCCCCTGCAGACCCCCCCCCCTTCAGTACAGACCCCCCTACAGTGGAGACCCCCCCCTTCAGTACAGACCCCCCTACAGACCCCCCTACAGTACAGACCCCCCCTACAGTACAGACCCCCTCCTTCAGTACAGACCCCCCTACAGCGGAGACCCCTCCCCCCTACAATGCAGACCCCCCTACTACAATGCAGCCCCCCCTTCAGTACAGAGTGCCCCCCTTCAGTACAGACCCCACCTACTACAATGCAGACCCCCCCTACGACCCATAATGTACCTCGGGCTCGGGAGTGTCAGCGCGGGACTGTGTAGACTACAAGGAGGAAGGGGAGGCGGAGCCGGCGGCTTCACTCTGCTCGGCTGTATGACACAGCCGAGACAGATCAGAGCCGCGGAGAGCGGCGAACACCCTCCCCCTCCTCTCACCTCACCTGCCGCTGCCAGGCTGCCTGTCACTCACCGCGCCGCTGCTCGGCGCGCTGTCCCTGCTTCCATCGCGGAGGGGGGCGCCGGCCTGACACCCCCCCCCCCAGTGTGTGGCACCCGGTGCGGCCCACCCCCCCGCACCCCACTTAGTACGCCACTGAAAGACATAATTAATATCTGTCAAGTTCAGTGTCTTAGATAAACAATCTTTAGTGCTGCATCATGGTACAAATATACTATGGTATGGATATAAACATGTTGTCTTTATAGGTGATTGTGGAAGCTATAGTTAAATATACAAAGTATCCATTAATCTGTCATTCAACATTTTTACACAATACAGTTTAATGCGGCATGTCTCTGCATTTTCTTTCATTTTTGTAATGATCAGCAGATCCCACGTTTGTGTTTTTTTTTTATAATATTAATATCAGTTGCTTAATGAATGCAACCAAGAATGTGATTGTGATTAATGCCTACGCAGATAAAGTCATTATTTTTCTACCTTGCCCATTTAAATACTGGCTGCTTTCCTGGTGATGGAGAAGGCCAGAACAAATGATTGCGTTTGTCATTTCCACACCTGGCATTTGCCAAATGAACAAAAAGCATAAGCTCATTTTACAAGCTGCACATTGGTATGGCAACGTATTGTGTCAGTATCAAGCTTGTTTCTGAAAATTGAAGAAGATAATTTAAATCAAACTATGGTTTTATTAAAATATTCACAAGAGAAGATATACTATTCAAGTCCAGAAAACCAGTGTTTGCTTTCAATGATCATTCATAAGTAGAATTAAAAAGAATAATAGAATATGATTAAATGTTGGAAGAAAATAGGGTTGAGAGAATTGTAAAAATACTTTAGTAAATTGGTCTAACAAAGTTCATTTCTATTTTACACATGTGCAATTAAAGTGAAATTACTGCGCTAAACCACAATAGTGTCAAAAAGAGAATAAAAAGCAGCTAACACTCAAACAAACAAAGTCCAAACAGAATAAAAATATATAAAGTGTAGCTCTACAAAAGAAAACCAATAAACAGCGATATCCTAAAGAATAGTGGTAAATAAACACATGAAAAGTCCAATGTTCACTGAAGGGGACTTTGAGAAATTAATATAAATTCAAAGATATGTCCACCCCATGCTTGATAGCAAATCTTCAATTGGACAATTGGACACGGACTACACAAACAATGTGCAAATAATTGTGCAGTTGTGAAGAAATCCTCAGTAAGAGGAGAAGGTGGATACTCTTACCAGAATCTTACCATTTTGGTAGTGGGTCAAGCAGGCTTATGTGGACCAAGTGCCACAGGGTTACGGTTGGCTGGACAAGAAAAATCCCTGTGCAGCAGGACTGAGGTGTGAGAGGAAGAAGCAGCACAAGGAGCTTTTCACTTTTTGTGCAGTCTATCAGCATCAGGAAAAAGTCCTTCCATCTTTTGCTTTTATTCCGGTCCAATTGAGTCCTTTTTTTGTGCAACAACAACCTCCAGACGACTCCCCTGCACAGTAGAGTTGCCGGCCTGATCACCACGGATGAGGAGTGGAACTATACCTTATAGAGTGACCGCTCTACAGCCAACCGTAACCCTGTGGCACTTGGTCCACATAAGCCAGATTGACCCACTACCAAATGGTAAGTGGGTCCATCTTATCTGATAAGAGTATCTTCATTACTGCTCTTACTGAGGATTTTGTTTGTGTAGTCTGTGTCAAATTGAAGATTTGCTATCAAGCATGGGATGGACATATCTTTGAATTCTCATTAATTTCTCAAAGTCCCCTTCAGTGAACATTGGACTTTTCATGTGTTTATTTACCACTATTTTTTAGGATATTATTGTTTATTGCTTTTCTTTTGGTGCTACACTTTATATATTTTTATTTTACACATATGCAAGAATTCTGCATTTCATAATGTTTGACCAACACTAGACGATGCAAAATTATTCCATCAATTGTCTTATCCAAATATTAAAGATAAAAACTGGGTTTAACCAATGCTGTCTAAAGGGGCACATGTACTCTTGCTTGCGTATTGGTGTCCTTTGGGAAATTCTCATAAATCTGAGCACTAATCAAGCATAAAGCAACTGCTGTACTTTACCTCTGTGCAAGGGTTCCCTGTAATAAGGACCAGTCCTTGCTGCTTCTGTATATACCCCCATAACCAATCTTACATATTCTCCCTGGTGACTGGTCTTGTATATGCCCCCCTGTAACTGGTCTTGTATATGTCATCCCATGACTGGTCTTGTATATCCACTGTGATTGGTCTTGTATATGCCCCTTGTGGCTGGTCTTGTATATGCCCCCTGTGGCTGGTCTTGTATTTGCCCTGCCCCCCCCTGTGACTGGTCTTGTATATGCCCCCCTGTGACTGGTCTTGTATATGCCCCCCATGTGACTGGTCTTGTATATGCCCCTCTGTAGATTCTGCAGGCAGCCTGTAGTGGGAGGATTTGCTGTGTTCCACCAACAGTTATGTTTTTTCAATTAGCTATGTGTAGCATAGTGATATTATCACGACTATTTTGTAACCATTTGGTGCACACAACGTTGATTTATTTTATTTGCAGCTGTTGAGCTTTAATACAAAGACATGTTGGCCACAGGTCATTCGATTTTTTTCAGATTTATTCTAACACAATTAAACAGGTCTATTAATATTCTATACATTCAGCTAAACCCTCATACTATGCAGCAGTTGGTAAACTTTATATATATGCCAGGTAAATTCTGAAACAAAAAATGTGTTTACAGCATAACATATAATAAGAAAGAAATATGTGAAACTCTTAGCCACTTCAAGACCGCCCCATAGCAGTTTTACGGCTACATAGTGGCTCTCCTGTGCAGAATCACGTAGATATACGTGATTCTGCACTTCCTCCTGCAGCGGGCGCGTGTGCACCACTGGCGGGCCACTTCTGATGTGACTATTTAAGGCAAAAGCCAATCTACGGGTGCCAGGCATTGGATGTCTGCCAGCACCCGCCAATCATTGGTAAAATGCACAGAACTGAGATCTGCCTATGTAAACAAAGCAGATCTCCAGTCTGACAGGGGGGAAGGGATGGAGTTCATGTTCCTGCAAAGCAGGGAACAAAATAGTAAAAGCACCTAAAACAGTACACAAAAACACTGGCTAGGCACACAGTTAACCCTTTGATCACCCTAGATGTTTAGCCCTTCCCAGCCAGTGCCATTAGTACAGTGACAGTGCCTATTTTTAGCACTGATCACTGTATTATTGTCACTGGTTCCTGAAATATGTCAATTAGTGTCCGGATGTCTGCCGCAATATTGCAGTCCTGCTATAAGTCGCTGATCACCGCCGTTATTAGTTTTAAAAAAATGTGATAAATATATCCCAAAGTTTTTTAGAGGCTATGACGTTCACGTAAACCAATCAATATACGCTTATTGGGATTTTTTACCAAAAACATGTAGAGTACATATTGGCGTACATTTATGAAGAAATTAGATTTTTTAAACATTTTTATTGGATATGTTTTAGAGCAGAAAGTAAAAAAACATTGCTTTTTTTAACCACTTCCCACCTGCCATATAGCAATATGACATGCTCAAAGTGGTTCAGTTATCCTGACTGAACATCACATGTCGTCCAGCAGGATAAGCTGCTAGCGTGCGCCCGCGGGGGTGTGCAGCGTGGCGTTCGGTGGTGTGGTGTGTCAATCTGATCGAGATGAAGAGCCTCTGACGGAGGCACTTTACCACGTGATCAGCTGTGTCCAATCACTGCTGATCGAAGTGTAAACAGGAGGAGCCATATATAGGCTTTTCCTCCACTCGCACTGATAGGTGCAAGTAGAGAAGAGCCAATCGGCTGCTCTCCTGACAGGGGGGGTGCAGTGTAGCCCCCCCCCCCCCCAGGATGACCACCCAGGACCACCAGGGATGCCCACCTAGGACCCCTAGGGATGCCCACCCAGGATCGCCAGGGATCCCCACCCAGGACCACCAAGGATGCCCACCCATGACCACCAGGTATGCCAATCAGTGCCCAAAAGGGGTACCACTGTGCCCATCAGTGATGTCTGTCAGTGCCCCCTGATCAGTGCTGCCGAAAAGTGCCATCTATCAGTGCCGCCCATTTGTGCCTATCAGTGCTCATCAGTGCCGCCCATAAGTGCCCACCAGTGCCACATATCAGTGCCCATCAGTGCCACCGATCAGTGCCCATTAGTTCTGCCTATCAGTGCCCAGTACCACCTATCAGTGCCCAACAGCGCCACCTATGAGTGCCCATCAGTGCCAATCAGTGCCACCTATCAGTGCCCGTCAGTGCTGCTTATCAGCGCCGCCAATCAGTGCTGCATATAAGTGCCTCATTATCAGTGCCCATCAGTGCCACCTCATCAGTG
The DNA here is from genome assembly GCA_028564925.1 of Lithobates sylvaticus. Taxonomy (NCBI): domain Eukaryota; kingdom Metazoa; phylum Chordata; class Amphibia; order Anura; family Ranidae; genus Lithobates; species Lithobates sylvaticus. Next base: position 368,461,607 of record CM053027.1, read on the forward strand.
CCACCAAGTACTGCCTCATCAGTGCCCATCAGTGCAGCCTCATCAGTGCCCATTTTTGAAGGAGAAAACTTACCTATTTGCAAAGTTTTGTAACAGAAACGAAGAAAAACTTTTTTTTTTGGCTTTTTTATTTGTAGCGCAAAAAATAAAAACCCCAGTGGTGATCAAATAACACCAAAAGAAAGCTCTATTTGTGGGAAAAAATATATATAAAAAATGTTGTTTGGGTACAGTGTAGCATGACCACGCATGATCACGCAATTGTCATTCAAAATGTGATAGCGCTGAAAGCTTAAAATTGGTCTGGGCAGGAAGGTGTATAAGTGCCCAGTATTGAAGTGGTTACATTGTCGGTCTTTTTTTATTTATAGCGCGGAAAATGAAAACCGCAGTGGTGATCCAATACCACCAAAAGAAAGCTCTATTTGTGGGGAAAAAATTACATAAATTGTATCCGGGTACACCAAGGCATGATCACGCAATTGTCAGTTAAAATAACGCAGTGCCATATCGCAAAAAAATGGCCTTGTCATGAAGTGGGGTAAATCTTCCGGAGGTCAAGTAATTAAAAAAAAATCTTTATTTTTCCATTAAGTACCGTAATATGCAAAACCCACTTTAAAACCTTCTCCATTTCCTTTTTGTCATACAGTAATACATACTTTAATAAAAATTTTAAAACACTTCTTTAATGCACCAACTGATCCCACTACCCTAGCTTTACCACGTTTACCATCGTCTGAAAAAATCCCATTTGTAATACCTTTTTTTTGTTTGTTTACATGCAGTCATGTGGCCACTAGCTGTTGTATCTGTGCTTTGCATATTTCTCTTTGAGCTGACTTCTTTTCGCCTGGTTCTCACTCTTGTGGAGTATTGTTGGAGCTTAAAATACTGATGGATATGCGATAGACAAAAAGATGCATAGAGTTTTAAATGGAATAATGAAGCGCTAAAGCCCCATTCACACGGTCGGACAATCCGAGGACCAGGTCCGTCGGATCATGTCCGTCGTACTTTGTCCGATGTTGGTGTTGCGTACACACGGTCGGACAAAGTTGTCGAAAAATCCGATCATTCTGAACGTGGTGACGTTTGTTGCCTACGACGGGACTACGTAGAGGCTAGTAGCCAATAGCTTTGGTCTTGTAATGTGATCTGAGCATGCGTGGCACTTTGTCCGTCAGGAATTCGATGTTGACGGCAAAGATTTCCAGCAGGAGATAAGACTTTGTCCGTCGGACAAACCGACGAACACTGTCCGATGGTGCATACACACGGTCTGATTTTTCGACAACCTTGTCCGATCGGACAGAATCCATGAAAAAGTCCGACCGTGTGTATGGGGCTTAATACTTTTTGGTGACAACACTTTAGGGATCAGGCATCTGAATAGCAACTGCGTAGCATCGTCTGCCTGGAATAAGAAATCAGGCTCAAATGGAGAAGGCAAGGTCTGGAGATTTACATTAAATAATACTGATACAAATATGAATACTAACAAAATGAAGAGGTGATAGAACCATTACATATGATTTTTTAATTTTGCCTGGAGAGACACTAGTTCTATAGACCTAGAAAATAACGACTCAGGACAAATGATTTATTTAGGTCGCAGCTCTGGTGACTGCTAATTAGTTGGTTATCTTGAAGCTGCACGTATGCTGTTCTTTATAATACATAAGTCAATTTAATGACACAGGAGTGATGAGGCAGAAATGACTCTCTGTACATATATAATTCACATTTGATTCATAACCATACCTGTTTAAAGCCATCATTTCCGCAACAGGCCTCTAACTCTAGCTCTGTCTAAGTATGTTCAACAATGTAAAGTTTTACTGTCTCTTCAAAAGTTGACTATCATATAATGAACTGTTCCAGTAAAATGAAATGTGTAATTGTGTTTTATTAAATAAGAATCAAGGAGAATTAAGAGTAAGGAGCAATGAAGGGTAGCAATTGAGCAGCCAATAACATTGTAGGTTTTGGTGGTTTAAATCATAATGACAAAAAATTTATTGTAATTGGTTGCTATTGCTTGGTAACCATATCTGCGGTTGCTGGATGAACGTTGGATGATGGGTATTCAACAGGAAGAGCTGTCACGTTAACTATTAGCTTAGTTTTTAGAGACCATCTTGGCCTTCTTGCTTGTAAAATTAACTCTTATCCATTTTCTTTGCTCACATATCCAATTGTTTGCTGTGTGTACCTTACACCCAGCATTCTAACTGCATGTTGTTTTTATTGAAAAGCATCAGTATAAATCTGAAGTCTATAGGTGGGCGGAAAGAAAGCTTGATTTAATGACAGGTGGGTTTGGAATGTCCTTGGGGACCATTTTATTGGGAACAGGACAGACTGAAAGATGGTTGCATCAGTCATCCACTATACTGGCATATCCTCAAATCTTTGGATGGGTGCCAAGTTTACCTGATGGATGCCATAAAAACTCAAAAATTGTGAAGAACCATCTGTCACAATCCTGATAGAGGTAAAGCTGAGATGAGGGCTTCCCCTACTCCTCCTTCCCCAACTCCCCCCTGGAGTTGATGAAAGGGTATAGCAGTACAAGGAGTTGCACGAGTGCCTGTGGTAGGTCCTAGCCAGATGACAGCTGTATACTGCAGAGATGCTCTGGTTGCAGAACTGGAGCTTGTGCAGGATGTTGTCGCACAGCTGGAGCACAGGAACTTGCAGGCACAGGAGTCAGAGCCATATTTACAACAAACCAGAGTCAGCAACAACCGGGCGGATGGGGTACAGATTCAGAAGACAGAAGCAGGGTCTTAGGCTGGGTTCACACTATTGTGAATTGGTTTCCCCAAATCCAATTCGAATAGCAGGAGATTGTGACCAGCTCTCTCTGGAGCCAGTTCCCACATCTCCGGAGCGGCTCTGGTGTGAATTGCACAGGAGTCCTGTGCATCTTTTGGTCCATTTCAGGTCCGAATTCAGCCGAAAATTCGGGCTGAAATCGGACCTGAGCCGGGGAATGGAGATGTACCAGACTCCTGCTGTGAGCCGCTCTGTGCTCTAGTGTGAACCCAGCCTTAAAGTGGTTCTAAAGTCATAAGGTTTTTTACCTTAATGCATTAAAGTAAAAAAAACTATCAGTGCTTGTTTCTCTCCCTCCCCCACTATTTACCAGAGTCCTGTATCAATCCAGTCATGTGCTAATCTGCAGGTCTTGGCGGAAGGTCATAAGAAAACGTGTCAGAAGGCAAAGCTGGGTCAAAGCACAGAATTAACAGAAAGCAGGGCTGATCATAAGTCACTGGACATAAAAAAAAAATCTACTTTAGCGCCACAGCTCTTGTGAATAAATAAACTAAAAAAATGTTAAGTAAACCTTCAGTGATAGTATTGTAAATTTCACACCAGCTGCAATGCTAACGTAAGCTTAATTGCAAAACTCAACAATGAACATAATCGTACATCACGCTAGAACAGTGGTTCTCAACTCCTGTCCTCAGGACCCACTAACAGGCCAGGTTTGCAAGATAACTGAAATACATCACAGGTGATATTATTTGGTGCTCAGTGATTGCAGTATTTTAGTGTGCCTCTCCGCAAGGTAATACCTAAAATTTGGCCTGTTAGTGGGTCCTGAGGACAGGAGTTAAGAACCACTGCGCTAGAATAACATAAAACGACTTCAGTCTAAAAATCAAATTAAGCCACACAAATAAGTATATAAGTCCCATAAAGTGATTAACGTGCTCATGCTTGAAATCTTCAGCATGAAACAAGTGCTCCACTAGTGCTCAATTCAAGTGCCCCACATGGATGTGCACTCACCCCAGATGTGGACCAACTATTTCTATTATGGTTACTTGCGCCTGTGGGGAATCCACCCCTGGGTGATAACTCTCTCAAAGGGGTTCATCTCTAGGTCTCCTATTCCTATTGGGATGTCTTGCATTCACAGGGAATCCACAGGGAATCCAGCCCTACATGGGATACTCTATGGCAAACACCTCGCTGGATAGGTGCTCAGATGGTATTATGCAGAAAGAATACAGTGAGGGGAATACCACATAGCGTAAAACCATAAATGTATTCAAAATTCGTAGGAAACAAAGGTAAAAATCACTCACATTTTAAGATGCCTAAAACCTGGCATCCGGTATATGCAGCAAGTTTTGTTACAGCTCGCTCTGGCCAGCATGTAGTGTACACCGCAATCTGCGGATCGACTAGGTTCCGGGTCTCTCATGGGTAGAAGTGATGTCGCAGTGACGAGATAAAGCCTAGATGCGTTTCAGCCAATCAGAAAGGGCCATCATCAGGAAGCTCCTGATGACAGCCCTTGTGGTACCTTAGTTGTGGTACTAAGGTTTGCTTGGGAATGGGGAGAAGTTTTCTGTTTTGTGTTCATGCTATTATTCTGTATCCTGTATGTATTCATCAGTAAAGTAGTATAGGTGTGTGCAGCCTGTTGCATTAGGGAATGCACCCCAAAGCTCAAACACACATGCAATATATATCTATACAGTTGTGCTCATAAGTTTACATACCCTGGCAGAATTTATGATTTCTTGGCCAATTTTCAGAGAATATGAATGATAACACAAAAACTTTTCTTTCACTCATGTTTGGCTGAAGCCATTTATTATCAATCAACTCTGTTTACTCTTTTTAAATCATAATGGCAACAGAAACTACCCCATGACCCTGATCAAAAGTTTACATACCCCAGTTCTTAATACCATATATTACCCCCTTTAACATCAATGACAGCTTGAAGTCTTTTGTGGTATTTGTGAATGAGGCTCTTTATCTTTTCAGATAGTAAAGGCAAAAGGCATCCAGTTCCTGTACATTTTTGGGCTGTCTTGCATGAACTGCACGTTTGAGATATCCCCAGAGGGACTCAATGATATTGAGGTCAGGCGACTGAGATGGACACTCCAGAACCTTCACTTTATTCTGCTGTACCCAATGACAGGTCGACTTGGCCTTGTATTTTGGATCATTGTCATGTTGGAATGTCCAAGTACGTTCCATGCGCAGCTTCCTGGCTAATGAATGCAAATGTTCCTCAGTATTTTTTGATAACAAACTGCATTCATCTTGCCAACAATTTTGACCAAATTTCCTGTGCCTCTATAGCTCACAAATACCCAAAACATCAGCGATCCACCTCTGTACCTTTCATGATAGGTCTTGTTGACTCCTCTCCAAATGTAGCGTTTATGGTCGTGGCATTCTCAATTCCTTGGATATCTTTTTATATTCCTTTCCGGCTTTATACAGTTCAACTACCTTTTCCCACAGATCCTTTGACAATTCTTTTGCTTTCCCCAAGACTCAGAATCCAGAAACGTCAGTGCAGCACTGGATGACAGATGCAAGGGTCTGTCAGGAGTCCAGAAAAGCATTGACCTTTTATACACACACTAATTACAAGCAAACAGATCACAGGTAAGGATGGTTACCTTTATATAGCCATTCAAACCCCTTTGTGTCAACTTGTGTGCATGTTATCAGGCAAAATCCCCAGGGTATGTCAACTTTTGATCAGGGTCATTTGGGTAGTTTCTGTTGGCATTATGATTTAAAAAGAGTAAACACAGTTGATTGATAATAAATGGCTTCAATCAAACACTGAACACGAGTGAAAGAAAAGTTTTTGTGTTATCATTAATATTCTCTGAAAAATGGCCAAGAAATCATAAATTCTGCCAGGGTATGTAAACTTATGAGCACAACTGTATACAGTGGTGTGAAAAAGTGTTTGCCCCCTTCCTTATTTCCTGTTCCTTTGCATGTTTGTCACACTTAAGTGTTTCGGAACATCAAACCAATTTAAACAATAGTCAAGGACAACACAAGTAAACACAAAATGCAATTTGTAAATGAAGGTGTTTATTATTAAAGGTGAAAAAAAATCCAAACCATCATGGCCCTGTGTGAAAAAGTGATTGCCCCCTAAACCTAATAACTGGTTGGGCCACCCTTAGCAGCAACAACTGCAACCAAGCGTTTGCGATAACGTGCAATGAGGCTTTTACAGCGTCCTGGAGGAATTTTGGCCCACTCATCTTTGCAGAATTGTCCTAATTCAGTTACATTAGAGGGTTTTCGAGCATTAACGGCCTTTTTAAGGTCATACCACAACATCTCAATAGGATTCAGGTCAGGACTTTGGCTAGGCCACTCCAAAGTCTTCATTTTGTTTTTCTTCAGCCATTCGGTGGTGGACTTGCTGGTGTGTTTAGGATCATTGTCCTGCTGCAGAACCCAAGTTCGTTTCAGCTTGAGTACACGAACAGATGGTCGGACATTCTCCTTCAGGATCTCTTGGTAGACAGCAGAATTCATAGTTCCTTTTATCACGGCAAGTCTTCCAGGTCCTGAAGCAGCAAAACAGCCCCAGACCATCACACTACCACCACCATATTTTACTGTTGGTATAATGTTCTTTTTCTGAAATGCAGTGTTCCTTCTACGCCAGATATACTTGGACACACACCTTCCAAAGAGTTCCACTTTTGTCTCATCGGTCCACAGAATGTTGTCCCAAAAGTCTTGGGGATCATCAAGATGTGTTGTGGAGAAATTGAGACGAGCTTTGATGTTCTTTTTGCTCAGCAGTGGTTTTCTCCTTGGAACTCTGCCATGCAGGCCATTTTTGCCCAGTCTTTCCTGATGGTGGAGGCATGAACGCTGACCTTAACTGAGGCAAGTGAGGCCTGCAGTTCCTTGGACGTTGTTGTGGGGTCTTTGTGACCTCTTGGATGAGTCGTCGCTGCTCTCTTGGGGTAATTTTGGGCGGCCGGCCACTCCTGGGAAGGTTCACCACTGTTCCATGTCTTCGCCATTTGTGGATAATGGCTCTCACTGTGGTTCGCTGGATTCCCAAAGCTTTGGAAATGGCTTTATAACCCTTTCCAGACTGATAGATCTCAATTACTTTCTTTCTCAATTGTTCCTGAATTTCTTTGGGTCTCGGCATGATGTGTAGCTTTTAAGGATCTTCTGGTGGACCTTACTGTGTCAAGCAGCTCCTATTTAAGTGATGCCTTGATTGTGAACAGGTGTGGCAATAATCAGGCCTGGGTGTGGCTAGAGAAATTGAACTCAGGTGTGGACAACCACAGTTATAGTATGTTTTAACAAGGGGGGCAATCACTTTTTCACACAGGGCCATGATGGTTTGGATTTTTTTTCACCTTTAATAATAAACACCTTCATTTACAAATTGCATTTTGTGTTTACTTGTGTTGTCCTTGACTATTGTTTAAATTGGTTTGATGTTCCGAAACACTTAAGTGTGACAAACATGCAAAGGAACAGGAAATGAGGAAGGGGGCAAACACTTTTTCACACCACTGTATATATATATATATATATATATATATATATATACACACACACACATACAGTATATACAAATGCACACACATGTATATAACCACACAGCATATACATATACACACACAGTATATATACATACACAGCTTTTACACACAGTATACACAATTAGGTGCCATGGGGAAGGGGGCGGGTACAGTGTTGTTCCTATTGGCTGAGGAGGCAGCAGAGAGGTGGAGCAACTTTAGCCTCTCGATTTTTTTCAGACACTACATAGTTGGCAGCTCTGGTGATTAGGCAGGCACACCCCGGACACCCCCTGTGCACGCCTATATAAAGCAGTTACCTCCAACAGTTCTTATTCAGAACAACAAATGTTGGTACTAATACTGGAATATCCATAGAGAACTATACAACAGCATTTTCTGAGAAAACTTTAGAACCTAGTTATAAGGAACACACCCCCTTTTTCCCAGAAAAATATATTATACACTCACGGTTTCACGAGAACAACTGTGAAATTATTCATAAATGTTTCTAGCACAGCTAAAGAGCATGTCTTAGAATTGCAAAGCATACATGAATGAATTTTAAAGAAAAGAACAGTCTACTCCCTCATTGCCACCAATTACCTCTCATTTTTGGTAACTTTCCTTTAAGGAAATAAAAGGCACTGGAAAATGCTAAGATTTAAATGTTTCCGATCTTTCGTCATTTGATAAATAAAGTCTACAGTGTTTTTATTAAAGCCGTTTTCATTATTAAATGAGACTTGTGAGACTTACAAATAACATTGCCTTCCTACAAGCTTAAAAGTCAATGGAATCACTTAGCAATTATTGATGAGACATCTGTTCTGTTTGGAACGCAGTGCATATATGAATGGGCACCAATATTTTGGCTTAGTAGTGACATTAACAGCTAACTAATTTTCTCTCTGCCTCACTATAGGGGTCTATAATTATCTTTAAATGCATTTAGACTTTGACACCTGCAAGATCATCTATATCTACTGAATACGGACTCCAATTCCAATGCTTACAGCTCAGAAATATTCCAGTAAAAATGACTAATGCGTACAATTATCTAAGATAATGTTATACATTGTAACCAAGGAAACTTGGCCCTTACAAGAGCTTTAGAGATTAAGTACAAGGCAGCAAGGCAGCAAGGCAGCAATGCAGCGATGTTATCTCCTGGGACGCCCCTGCTCTATGAAAGTTTACAGTAACAAGGAAACATAGAATTTAATATTGGAGGAGGAAAATAAAAAAACATAATCAATCCCTATAATATGCAACTTTGTATTATTATATGCTTGTTTGCTCAGTAAAAAGCATAAAAATTATAGACTGAGTCAGTGAAAATTTATTGAAGGGCCATTGCATGGGATTTTGCTCTAACCAGTTACATCGTAAAAGGAACATACTTCACTATAAAAGGATATGTCAATCGTGATAATCAGGTATATGAAAAAATAAATCACATCTGATATATACAACCTCTGTTATAGAGGAACATATCACTGACACAATATACAGCAAGGAATTATATTCTTCCTGACCATTTTATGAATGTATTCTTGCTTAAAATATGATTCCACAGTGAAATCACTGACATTCTCTAGAGCTTTTCTTATTCTAATATAATTCTCTACAGAATTGTTCATTTCTTGACTGTTTTATGAATAATCTATCAGTCAGATCCATAGCAGTACTACCCTGGTTTTACTATTCCATTTCATATGATGAATAGCCCTGTGATAATCAAAAAATAAGCTTCTATATCAAGCCCATAGTTTGATATTTTAAGCGCAATATATTATAGTAAATACATAGACATATTTATTGAATGCATTCAAAACAAAACCTGTAGACTCTTAAGATTTTACAACTTTAATGAATAATGATATTTGAACTAGAATTTACCCAAGAGAATGTATAATGGTGCATAAGGATGGTAACACTGGTTTTATTAAAGAATAAATCTGCTTGTTTGCAGTGGGAATAAAAGAATAGAATTGGATGAAATGTTTCCAATAAATTATGGCAAGGGGGATATTTTGGCTATAAATACAGCACATGATGGAGTGCATAATGATAAAAGAACTATATTAAAAGTGACATTAAGATCTGCTTGCAGCTAATATAATACATTTAAAGGAACAGTATAGAAATGTAAAGTTGAATGTCAGGTAAAAATACAGTTAAATGCATATGTAGAGATCTGCTGCCCTCTACTGTTTGAACTTGTAAATGTCTGTAAATATATCATGTATGCATTTCCTGTCTCTGGGTTATTGGCTTTGAGACCCTGGAAAGAGGAAGTGGAGAGAGAGAGAGAGGGTCTCGGCCACATGAACTGGCCATGCTGAGTGTATATATAAATCCTAGTGATAGACAGAGTATTTCTGCCCTGGCCTTGTTATTGTTTCACATGCACAGTGCCAGATAGCTAGGTATGTACTACTGTATGTGTAGTAGTGGTCAACTTCCAGTGTATTAGTAGGTAAACCTGTTTATTGCAATATGGTTTATATGCAGCTCCTGTTATTCTAGTTAACCCTGTCCCTTCTGGTCTTGGATTCTATAGCTAGTTTTAGGTTAGGGTTCAATAACCAGCATAGACTAGAGCCAGTTTAGGCTTCCGTGGCCATGTCAGGATCATAGGCTTAGAGGTCCAGTTGTCAGTTTAGAAACTGACTAAAAAGTACAGTAGATATGAGGACTCTGAGTTCCAGTGTCACACCACAGTTCCTGCCAGTGAGAAGCTCCATTCCAGACTGGTTGGACAATAGTTGAAGGATCCCCTGTTGCCGCTAATCTTGTTTTCAGGTCTCCGACACAAAGGCAGACAACACAACATCCTATAGGGGCTCTTACAACCGGACTTTGCTGCAACATTCATCTGTAGGTATCTCTATTAATACACGTTGTAACTATACACTATGGGGGTCATTTACTATAGCGCTGAAAAATGATCTTGCAGTCCCAGAAAATAGCACCCCATTAAGGCCAATTAAGACTTCAACTCTCAGAAGCTGAGCGCTAATGCAAATGGAAAGCAGCGATATTGCAGACAAACCTGCCTGTTCAGATCACATATGTGGGAATAGTGGAAGTAAAGGGGGCTCGAACCTGCAAAATCTAAAGTTCTCACTGAAGGCTTATATGCAAGTTCTTGGCCATAAAAAGTGTATGGGGACCTGGGTCCTGGCCCATGGGACATGTATCAATTGGAAAAAATATTTTTAAAACTGCAGTTTTTTCAGGAGCAGTGATTTTAATAATGCTTAAAGTGAATCAATAAAAATGTAAAATAAAAATTTTTGCACTTTAAATAACAATTGCGCGGTCGTGCGACGTTACACCCAAACAAAATTGGCGTTCTTTTTTTTTCCCACAAATAGAGCTTTCTTTTGGTGGTATTTGCCTGTAAACATATTTTTGGTAAAAAAAATCGCAATAAGCGTATATTGATCGGTTTGCGCAAAAGTTATAGCGTCTACAATATAGGGGATAGATTTATTGCATTTTTTTTTTTTTTTTACTAGTAATGGCAGCGATCTTCATATGACGCCCACCCAGGAAGATCCACCTTGTGGGCGTCAAATTTCTATAGTATGCCTGTAAACTAGCGCACTTTTCCCGTGTTTATTACTGTACCGAAGCAAAATTAAATTTCAAAAGGAAAAAATGTCATTTGAAATTGCTCACCGCTGTAATGAATTGCCGATTCCTGGCAATATAGAGTAAAAATCTAAGAAAAAACGGCGTAGGTTCCCCCCACCAGTCCAGGTCCTTTGAGTCTGGTATGGATATTAAGGGGAACTGCACAAAATCCATACCAGACCCTTATCTGAGCAAGCAGCCTGGCAGGTCAGGAAAGGGAGGGGACGAGCGAGCGCCCCCCCCTGAACCATACCAGGCCACATGCCCTCAACATGGGGAGGGTGCTTTGAGGTCCCCCCAAAGCACCTTGTCCCCATGTTGATGGGGACAATGGCCTCATTCCCTCAGCCCTTGCCCGGTTGTTGTGGGAGTCTGCGGGTGGGGGGCTTATCCGATACTGGAAGCCCCCTTTAACAAGGGGGCCCCCCCTATGTGAATGGGTATCGGGTACATTGTACCCCTACACAATCGCCAATCACCGATGCTGCGATGGGGTGGATGATCTCCCTCCGAGACCCCGCCCCTTGTGACTTCACCGCCCAGGGCATGATGGGTCATCCACACCCCATAGTTATATATGATATGTGTGCTATGGAAGCGGACAGATCGGCTGGCCGGAGCGTCAGAGGAGGTTCGTTGTTTTTATGTTCAGCAGGTCGGTGGCGGGAGCGGCAGAGGAGAAAGACCAGAGGCCGAAACGGGGAAGAAGAATCCGGGGGAAGATGGAGAGGACCAGAGGAAGATGGAGGAAGAAGCGGGGGGGAGAAGAAGCTGGAGGAATAAGGAGAAAACTGACGGAAGACCGTAAGGAAGAAGGAGGAAGAAGTAGGGAAAGAAGAAGACATTTTTAATAAAGGAATTGTCAAAAACCAGCTATAGTCTTTGGTCACATTTCACATTATTTTATAGTGAATGTATAGGGGTACAATGTACCCGATGCCCATTGACATAAGGGGGGCGGGATCTGGGGCCCCCTTGTCCCTTGTTAAAGGGGGCTTCCAGATTCGATAAGCCCCCGCCCACAGACCCCCACAACCACCGGGCAAGCATTGTGGGGATGAGGCCCCCCTCTTTTCCTGCGGCCTGCCAGGTTGCGAGCTCAGATAAGGGTCTGGTATGGATTTGGGGGGCCCACTCCATCAATTTTTACTTTTGGCATTGGGGGGTACCCTTCGGGTCCATACTAGACCCAAAGGGCCTAGCATAGAGCTGGGGGGAACCCCATGCCATTTTTGTTACATTTTGGCGGGGGGGGGGTCCCCTCCGAATCTATACTAGACCCGAATGGCCTGGTATAGATGGGAGGACCCCATGCATTTTTTTTACGTTTCTTTGGGCTGGCATTTTTTTTTACTTTCAGTGGGGAAGGCGCTGACAGCTGATGACTCATTGGTTGTTAAGGACGTGGCGGCTGGCTTCCCAGCCCCTGGTTAGCAACCAGCTATATACAGTGTGAAAATAATAAGCACAAAACACATAAAAAATTGCATCACAAACGCAACAGTTGCATTTCTGGTGCGGCTCCATTGAAATCTATTACCCACAAATCGCGTGAAAAAAGTCCCTGGGATGCAGGAACCCTGCAAATCCAGTGCAGGTTCCCGCATCACATATAACTCGCAGGCAGTTCACACTGCCATATGTGAACTGCTGGGAGTGTCAGTAGAAAGCTAATGACACCCCAAATCAGTTTGCATATCGCAGAGCGAATTGCAAATTCAAACAACACCCACGCGATCCAATTCTGCTGCGGACCAAAAAAAGGGTACTGTGCTAGTTTGGTCTGAATGCGTTACAAATTCAACTGTACGTTCTGTATGGGTGAGATTGCATCACACAGACATTGCATGTGATTTGAATTGCGGGCAAATCACATCCGATGTTGGACAGCACAGCAGTGTGAACCGGCCCTAAGGCCCCTTTCACACTTGTACGACTTGTCCTGCGACTCCTGCATCCATCGATCTCAAGATTACACGGGCATTGCTTCAAATCACATTAAATTTGCGGCAAAAAGAACTGCAAAATCGTGGGACTTTCAGGTCGCACAAGTGTGGAGGGGCCTTATGGACCTCAAGTTGTAAGAAAAGTCAGCCAAGTGTGAAAGGAACCTAATGAGATTCATTGATAACACCTTTGAATTAGGCCCTATTTGCACTTGTGTGACCAATGCCTGTGTAATCTTGCGGTATATGGACCTCAAGTGGCATTAAAGTCCAACCAAAGTAGTGCAGGAATAAATTTGACCCACTTGCAGGATGCAAGTGAGAATAGGGCCTAATTCAAAGGTATTATCCATGAATCTCATTCACACTGCTGCGACCTGAAAGTCACACTATTTTGCTGCCACTTTGCTGCTGCAACTTGGCCCCAACTTCTGGGAAAACCTGTGTAATTATGTGCCCTATGTATCTCAAGTCACATTAAAGTCACACCAAAGTAGTACAGGGACTACTTTGAAGTTGTTGCAACATGAAGTAGCACAGATATGAATGGTTATCATTGCGAATCATGGGGTACAACTTTTCATGCAACTTGGAGGTCCAAATTTGCTGGAAAAGTCACCCAACTGTGAAACAAGTCATATATATTTTAATAGAAATGAGCTCTCATTTATATTTGCATAGTCCTTACTGCAGGAAGTGATGTGTGCACATGGGCCAGAAGCAAATGTGTGGTGATGCCAAACAAATCAATGAACCCCACCCACACCAAATCTAACTACCACATCCACCCCCACATTGAGTAAGCACAAGTACATATCCTACACTTACCTGGCAAATGAACAGCACCTCCTCTTTGCTAAAGAGGGACCTCACCATGTCCACCTAGATGGAGATCCTGACCAGCACAGATCATTTCTGGGTCAGAAGGCGAAACCACGCTTTTGATCGCAGCTGCGAATATTTGATCGAAACCACGATTAAAAAAAAATTTTTTGGTTTATTTCTACATACTGTAGGTTGTATTGCTAGCACACTAACACATGCCCAATAGAAGTACATGCCCACCAGTATCTTTCAATCTGTCTCTTCATGTAAGTCTAAAGTGATTGCACCTGATGGGCAGGAACACATAATACTATTTGCAACTGTGTTAGCCCTTGGCTATGTGCATCAAATCTCCAACTACAGGCCAAAGATTGAAGTCCATTTGCATGCACATAAACAAAGCAACCATTTTCTAAGCATATGTACCTGTGCAGTGTAAACCCTACAATTTCAAATGTCCAAGTCCCTGGGCATGATTAGTGCTAACAAACATTAACATCAGTCCCTGGCTGCAATGAGCTTCCAATCTAAAGTCCAAAACAAACTTTCTTACATTAGAGACTATTTAGACAGGAGACAAATAAAATGCCAGCATGTCTTTGGATTGTGGTGAGAAACCCACACAGGGAAAACATAAACTTCAACAAAAGCATGTTAGGGAATTGAACCAGCAACCCCAGTGCTGCTAGACAGAATTGCTACCCACTTAGCCAGCAGGCAGCCTCACACATGTAGTCTGCATCTCTGTGGTGTGAACCAGCCCTAAGTCCATAGCCATGCTCAGTGTCACAAGCAATATACAATATATTGGCCTAAGTACTGGGATGCCTGCCTTAAAATGCACATGAACTGTAATGGCATCCCAGTCTTAATCCATAGGGTTCACAATTGATTTGGCCCACCCTTTGCAGCTATAACAGCTTCAACTCTTCTGGGAAGGCTGTCCACAAGGTTTAGGAGTGTGTCTATGGGAATGTTTGACCATTCTTCCAAGTGCATTTGTGAGGTCAGGCACTGATGTTGTATGAGAAGAACTGGCTTACAGTTGCCACTCTAATTCATCCCCAAGGTGTTTTGTTGTGTTGAGGTCAGGACTCTGTGCAGGCCAGTCAAGTTCCTCCACCCCAAACTCACTCATCAATGTCTTTATGGACCTTGCTTTATGCACTGGTCCAAATCATTTGGTGGAGGGGGGATTATGATGTGGGGTTGTTTTTCAGGGGTTGGGCTTGGCCTTCCAGTGAAGGGAACTCTTAAGGCATCAGCATACCAAGACATTTTGGACAATTTCATGCTCCAAACTTTGTGGGAACAGTTTGGGGATGGCCCCTTCCTGTTCCAACATGACTGCACACCAGTGCACAAAGCAAGGTCCATAAAGACATAGATGAGCGAGTTTGGGGTGGAGGAACTTGACTGGCCTGCACAAAGTCCTGACCTCAACCCGATAGAACACCTTTTGGCTGAATTAGAGCAGAAACTGTGAGCCAGGCCTTCTCATCCAACATCAGTGCCTGACCTCACAAATGCACTTCTGGAAGAATGGTCAAACATTCCCATAGACCAGTGATGGTGAACCTTGGCACCCCAGATGTTTTGGAACTACGTTTCCCATGATGCTCAACTACACTGCAGAGCGCATGAGCATCATGGGAAATGTAGTTCCAAAACATCTGGGGTGCCAAGGTTCGCCATCACTGCCATAGACACACTAAACCTTGTGGACAGCCTTCCTAACCTCCCCAAAAGCTGTTCTAGCTGCAAAGGGTGGGCCAAATCAAATTTAACCCTACGGACTAAGACTGGGCTGCAATTAAAGTTCATGTGTGTGTGTAAAGGCAGGTGTCCCAATACTTTTGGCTAGATAGTGTATCTGGCAAGAGTTGCAATGGTGGTGGAACACTCCTACACATAAATACTACATTTAGACATAGTTTTAGGACCTGGGAGATGAGACAACTTCTCTATATGAAGCGGCATGTTTGGGATTCAAACCCAGACACTCAGGGATGCTAAGCAGAAGGTCTAACTTCTAAGCCACGGCACTGCCACAAATGAAAACCGCCTACACATAAATACACATGAATACTGCATTTCTTTGGACATACATGTGATGGAATTACATTACTCAAGAGTTTTTCTTCTTGATTTATTCTGTAATATTTGCTGGTTCTTTGTGGGTGAGTGTAGAATAGTGATATTACCCTAAATTTTTGGGGAATTACATTTTGATTTCTGATGTTGGTACACATACCACATTTTTTGGGCTCAAATTATGATTATTTGGAAATAATAAAAAGCACAAAAAAGTGTGACTCATTTTAAATTTGCATCAGCAATGGTATTGTTTGTGGATTGTAAAGACACCTGTGTCAGTTTGGGTAAAGATTGTTATGAGATGGAGAGTAACCAGTGAAAGTGAAAGAGAAAAATATATTTTACCAAAACATCAAAACATTCCACATTCTAGCATTCTTAAAAACAACATAGATTAGGTAGAAGCAACAATGTTGCAAAGGAAAATGTATTTATGAGAAAGATACATTTCCTCTCAACATTAAAAGGATTTATTTGGGGAAGTTACAATTGTACCATTAGAATCAACGGCTAAAACTTGCATTGGACTATATAGCGCCGATTTTCACTCCCAAAAAATGCTCATTCTGGTATTTACTATAGCGCCCTGTAAAAAACACACTGCTAAAATCAGAGCTATTTGCAGGTCTGAGCACGCTCGGTTGTGTTGGCACATAGCTGTACAAAAATGGGGAATTTATCTTTTCTCAGACTTTTAAAGATATTTCAGTGTAGAAATTACTTTTCCACACAGTTTAAATGCAGATTATATGTAACCACTTGCTTACTTGGCACTTAAACCCCCCTCCTGCCCAGACCAATTTTCAGCTTTCGGCGCTGACGCATTTTGAATGGAAAAAAAATCATTTTTTTCCCACAAATAGAGCTTTCTTTTGGTGGTATTTAATCACAGCTGAGGTTTTTTATTTTTTGCTAAACAAACAAAAAAAGATAAAAAAAAATAAAATTTTTATTTTTTGCAAACAGGTAATTTTTCTGCTTCATTGATATGCGCTGATGAGGCGGCACTGGTGGGCACTGATAGGCTGCACTGGTGGGCACAGATAAGGTGGCACTGATGGGGACAGATAAGTCGGTACTGATGGGCACAGATAAGATGGCACTGATGGGCACGGATGGGTGGCACGGATGGGTGGCACGGATGGGTGGCACTGATGGGCACTGATAGATGGCACTGATGGGCACTGATAGATGGCACTGATAGGTGACACTGATAGGTGGCACTGATGGGCACTGATAGGTGGCACTGATGGGCACTGATGGGCACTGGTAGGGGACACTGATGGGCACTGGTAGGTGACACTGATGAGCACTGGTAGGTGACACTGATGTGCAGCACTGTAAAGGCACATTGTGGGCACTGGCACTGTGGGCACTGACAGATGGCACTGTGGGCACTGACAGGTGAAGCTGGTGGGCACTGACAGGTGAAGCTGGTGGGCACTGGTAGGCGGCACTTGTATAGGGCACAGGTGGGCACCATGGACCTGGGGCACATTGCAGTGATCGTTGGCTGACAGCTGATCACGTGGTAAGGGGTCGAGATCGACCCCTTACTCAGATCTGTGATCCAGCGAGTCTCACAGACTCGCTTATCACAGAGCGGGCCGCATGTGCCCTTCAGGGGGCGTGCAGGCCGCTCGTGAACAGGACAACGTCAATAGACGTCGTCCCGGCAAGTTAGATCCGCGCTGTAGCCGCCATTCGGCTATAGCGCAGATCTCAGGTGGTTAAATAATATACTGCATATTTCAGTAATATTTAGGCATTTATATCATGCTCTAAACATTATTTCCATGTGCACTACTCAAGGTTTTAGCAGAGTTAGGGTTTGGGCGCTATTTGGTTTCAGGTAACTATAGTAAATTCGATTTTGAGAGTATTTTTTTACCAACGTTTAGTGGATACCGTTTTAGCGCTAATTTGTAAATTTTTTAATTTGTAATTTTGTAAATGACCCCCATTATTATCAAAAGTTTTGGGACGTCTGCCTTAACATGCACATGAACTTTAATGGTATCCCAGTCTTAGTCCATAGTGTTCAATATTGATTGGCCCTCCCTTTGCAGCTATAACAGCTTCACATTTTCTGGGAAGGCTGTCCACAAGATTCAGGAGGTGTCTATGGGAATATAAAAATCTATCTAAAGATCGTTTTCTATTTAAGATACAATCTATCTAAAGATCGTTTTCTATTTAAGATACATTAATAATTTTGTTTATTCAGCATGAAATGGAGCATGAGGCTGTATATTGTGCAATATTTAAATTTTTGGTCAACTCATTCAATGAGTCCTAGCTCTGTAAGTGAGTACACCCCTCACATTTTTGTAAATATTTTATTATATCTTTTCAGTGAGTGTACAGCTTGTATAACAGTGTAAATTTGCTATCCCTTCAAAATAACACACAGCAAATAATATCTAAACTGCTGGCAACAAAAGTGAGTAGGGGGAGGAATATTGCGCTGTGGTTAGTGATTAATGTGTGGAAAAAGCAGCAAACATTTGCCGGAAGACTAACGGTAGGTAAATTGGAAGGGTAAATAATGTTGCGCTTAAGGTTGGTGTGCATATGGTTTAGATCTACCATACGGTGACAAATGGTGTGTTGATACAATGTGATACAAATGAATGGTTAAAATCATATAGTTATAAAGACACATAAATAAAGATAATAAAATCGTGACCATTTGTTATAAAATCAAAAGGAGTGATAGAACTGAATCGCAGTCCCTAGGTGAATGTGGGTGATCCACGGGTGGATATAAAGTGATCACACAAAAAATTTAAATATATGATAAAATATCAAATAAAAACCAACGTTCCGTTTGGTATAAAGTGATTATGTGACAAGTGAATCATACAGTCCATGTGAATGGTGAGATTCGTAATGAAGTGGCAATCTTGTGCGATCCTCCAGCCACACTAAAGGTGCTTTAAGTGCGACAATGGTGGTTCGATGGCATCAAGGCCCATAAGAATGCAGCTTACCGGAGAACACAGACTTGGGTAGGCGTATGCCTCGCAAGTCGTGTTAGGCTTAGATAAAGATGTTATTGGGTCACTGTTCCACAATCTGTTCAGAGACTTCCCTCAAGGTGTGTGGCAGTAGACAGAAGGACGAACGTCAAAAACACTCATGCGGTCATGCGCGCTCATGTGTACCGGAATAAGGTAAAGAACAAAGCTCGCATAGTGTAATAACGTTTAAAAAGGGGAACAATTTATTTAAAATGTAAAAAAATGCTCACATTTAGTAGAATGGATAAAGGCGATTGGTAATGGCGTAGTGCTGGTACTGTGGTCCACCCGACGCGTTTTGTCCTCTAAGACGTCATCTGGGGTCTTAGAGGACGAAACGCGTCGGGTGGACCACAGTACCAGCACTACGCCATTACCAATCGCCTTTATCCATTCTACTAAATGTGAGCATTTTTTTACATTTTAAATAAATTGTTCCCCTTTTTAAACGTTATTACACTATGCGAGCTTTGTTCTTTACCTTATTCCGGTACACATGAGCGCGCATGACCGCATGAGTGTTTTTGACGTTCGTCCTTCTGTCTACTGCCACACACCTTGAGGGAAGTCTCTGAACAGATTGTGGAACAGTGACCCAATAACATCTTTATCTAAGCCTAACACGACTTGCGAGGCATACGCCTACCCAAGTCTGTGTTCTCCGGTAAGCTGCATTCTTATGGGCCTTGATGCCATCGAACCACCATTGTCGCACTTAAAGCACCTTTAGTGTGGCTGGAGGATCGCACAAGATTGCCACTTCATTACGAATCTCACCATTCACATGGACTGTATGATTCACTTGTCACATAATCACTTTATACCAAACGGAACGTTGGTTTTTATTTGATATTTTATCATATATTTAAATTTTTTGTGTGATCACTTTATATCCACCCGTGGATCACCCACATTCACCTAGGGACTGCGATTCAGTTCTATCACTCCTTTTGATTTTATAACAAATGGTCACGATTTTATTATCTTTATTTATGTGTCTTTATAACTATATGATTTTAACCATTCATTTGTATCACATTGTATCAACACACCATTTGTCACCGTATGGTAGATCTAAACCATATGCACACCAACCTTAAGCGCAACATTATTTACCCTTCCAACAAAAGTGAGTACACCCCTAAGTGAAATATTCCAAATTGGGCCCAATTAGCCATTTTTCCTCCCCGGTGTCATGTGAGTCGTTAGTATTACAAGGGCTCAGGTGTGAATGGGGAGCAGGTGTGTTAAATTTGGTGTTATCGCTCTCACTCTCTCATACTGGTCACTGGAAGTTCAACATGGCACCTCATGGCAAAGAACTCTCTGAGGATCTAAAAAAAATAATTGTTGTTCTACATAAAGATGGCCTAGGCTATAAGAAGATTGCCAAGATCCTGAAACTGAGCTGAAGCATGGTGGTCAAGACCATACAGCGGTTTATCAGGACAGGTTCCACTCAGAACAGGCCCCGCCATGGTCGACCAAAGAAGTTCAGTGCACATGCTCAGTGTCATACCCAGAGGTTGTCTTTGGAAAAAGACATATGAGTGATGCAGCATTGCTGCAGAGGTTGAAGGGGTGGGGGTCAGCCTGTCAGTGCTCAGACCATACGCCACACACTGCATAAAATTGGTCTGCATGGCTGTCGGTCCAGAAGGAAGCCTCTTCTAAAGATGATGCACAAGAAAGCCTGCAAAAAAGTTTGCTGAAGACAAGCAGACTAAGGACATGGATTACTGGAACCATGTTCTGCGGTCTGATGAAACCAAGATAAATGTATTTGGTTAGGATGGTGGCAACCAGGTGAGGAGTACAAAGACAAGTGTGTCTTGCCTACAGTCAAGCATGGTGGTGAGAGTGTCATGGTCTGGGGCTGCATGAGCGCTGATGGCACTGGGGAGCTACAGTTCATTGAGGGAACCATGAATGCCAACATGTACTGTGATATACTGAAGCAGAGTATGATCACCTCCCTTCGGAGACTGGGCAGCAGGGCAGTATTCCAACATGATAAAGACCCCAGAAACACCTCCAAGATGACCACTGCCTTGATAAAGATGCTAAGGGTAAAGGTGAAGGACTGGCCAAGCATGTCTCTACACCTACACCCTATTGAGCATCTGTGGGGCATCCTCAAATGGAAAGTTAAGGAGCGCAAGGTCTCTAACATCCACCAGCTCTGTGATGTCATCATGGAGGAGTGGAAGAGGACTCCAGTGGCAACCTGTGAAGCTCTGGTGAACTGGTGGAAAATAGTGGTGGCCACACAAAATATTGACACTTTGGGCCTAATTTGGACATTTTCACTTAGGGGTGTTCTCACTTTTGTTGCCAGCGGTTTAGACATTAATGGCTGTATGTTGAGTTATTTTGAGGGGACAGCAGGGTGGATTTGATTTAAATCAAGTCAATTTAAATCACAATTTAAATCACTAGTAAAAAGGCTTGATCTAAATTAACTCAATTTAAATCATAATTTATAAAGAGCAACTGTCATCTCTGTCCTGCAGCAGCTCCTCCTATGACCCGCTGTTGACTCCCCCTCAGTCCCATTCACTTTAATGGAATGGCCAGTGACACAACAAGGTGAGGGACATGGCAGCAGCAGGTGAGTGGATGCCCGCTAACAGGGGCTGCCATGATGGATCTGAAATGACAGATGTTCTTTAAATGTAAGCACTATTTGCAAACAAAATGAAGGTTTCCTATTTAGAATAATAAGCTGTCAAGTTAGTAAAACAACAATATCAGAACCAATTCAATCATACAGTTTGTAGTGTACATAGATTTGCAAAACAATGGAATAAAGGAATATTCCTGAACTTTGGTTTATCTCATGGTTACTGTGAAATTGTGTGAATGCATTAATGCAGTGCATGTTATCCCAGCTTGCAGAGCTAGGATTCATTGAATGAGTTTACCAAAAATTTAAATATTGCACAATATACAGACTCATGCTCCATTTCATGCTTAATAAACAAAATTATTAATGTATCTTAAATAGAAAACGATCTTTAGATAGATTTTTACACCAAAAGCATTTTATTAAAATAATTTTGATAAAAATCAAAAAAATCGATTGAAATCAAAAAAATTTGATTGTTTTGATTTTAAAAATCATTGATTTTTATCCACCCTGGGGAACAGCACATTTACACTGTTATACAAGCTGTACACTCACTACTTTACATTGTAGCAAAGTTTAAACATTCCCATAGACACACTCCTAAACCTTGTGGACAGCCTTCCCAGAAGAGGTGAAGCTGTTATAGCTGCAAAGGGTGGGCCAACTAAGATTGGGATACCATTAAAGTTCATGTGCATGTAAAGGCAAGTGTCCCAATTCTTTTGGTAATAATAGGGGTCATTTACTGCAGCGCTAATTAGCGCAAATTAGCGCTAAACCAGTATTCACTATAGCCGTAAGCCGTTACCACTATAGGTTAAAAAATACTCCCAAAATTGAATTTACTATAGTTCCCTGAAACCAAATAGCGCCCAAACACTTACTCAAAACCTGCTAAAACCTGGAGTAGTGCACATGGAAATAATGTTTAGAGCATGATATAATTGCCTAAATAGTACTGAAATATGCGGTATATTATTTAAAGCGGAGGTCTGGACGTTTTTTTTTTTTTAAAGTCAGCAACTACAAACACTGTAGCTGCTGACTTTTAATAAGGGCACTTACCTGTACAGCGAGCCCGCGATGTCGGCCCCTCGAGGCCGATCCGTCCACCGGATTGGGTGCTGGCGCTGCCATCATAACGAAGGGAAACCGGCAGTGGAGCCTTGCGGCTTCACTGCCCATTTCCTACTGCGCATGCCCGATTCGCGCGGCACTTTGTGAATGGACGCCTGTCTACTGGGACACACACATGTCCCAGAAGACATCGCGCCCCATCTCCCAGGAGAAAACACGAGGTAGGACAAGAACCGTGGAGTAGGAAGTGGCAGATTAGGACATTCTGCCTAGCAACAGCCATTTCTGGGAAGTAAAAAAATATAATTTTTTTCACATTTTTTTAATGTATATTAAAGGAGCGTATTTATGTATTTTTTTTTTTTTAGGGTGGACCGCCGCTTTAAAGATAATCTGCGTGATCCTTTAAATGCCTGCCCGTGGGTCGCGTGCGCGCCGCCAGCGGCGCACTCGCGACCCGGTCGGGAGCTCCGTGACCCCGGCCGCGGGACCAGCTGACCCGATCGCCGCTGGTGTCCCGCAATCGGGTCACAGAGCTGAAGAACAGGGAGAGGTTTGTGTAAACAAACCTCTCCCCATGCTTCCTACACTGCCTGTCAATGATGTCAGACGTCAGCCCCGCCCCCTAATGTAAAAACACACACACACGTCACACAGCCCATAACCCCTCCCCTCCCCCCAGTGGTTAACCCCTTCACTACAACTGTCATTTATACAGGAATCAATGCATTTAAATAGCATTGATTGCTGTATAAATGACAATGGTCCCAAAAATGTGTCAAAAATGTCCGATGTGTCCGCCATAATGCCGCAGTCACAATAAAAATCGCTGATCACCGCCATTACTAGTAAAAAAAAAAAATATTAATAAAAATGCTATAAAACTATCCCCTATTTTGTAAACGCTATAACTTTTGCGCAAACCAATCAATAATCGCTAATTGCGATTTTTTTTTAACAAAAATATGTAGAAGAATACGTATCGGCCTAAACTGAGGAAAAAAAAAGTTTTTTTATATATTTTTTGGGGATATTTATTATAGCAAAAAGCAAAAAATATTGCATTGTTTTCAAAATTGTCGCTCTATTTTTGTTTATAGCGCAAAAAATAAAAACCGCAGGGGCGATCAAATACCACCAAAAGAAAGCTCTATTTGTGGGAAAAAAAGGACGCCAATTTTGTTTGGGAGCCACGTCGCACGACCGTGCAATTGTCAGTTAAAGCGACGCAGTGCCGAATCGCAAAAAGGGGCCTGGTCCTTTGGCTGCCAATTGGTCCGGGGCTGAAGTGGTTAAACTGTGTGAAAAGTAATGTACTCACTTTTGTGAGATATTATACATATTTACACATTTACTTAAAGTATAACTAAAGGCAACATTTTTTTTTGTTTTGGATAGAGGGGAGATGGATTAGAACACCTGTCAATTTTTTTTACTATCTGTGCCCCTGTTAGGGCGTATCACCCTCTTTATTTGTTCTGTTTACCATTATCATTGAAGGTGAAAGTAAAAGAAAATACCAAATTTTAGGTTGTCCCCAGAAAAGTGATAGAGGGGAAATCTTCCAATGGGGACAATAGTTCTGGTGGCCTAGGGGTCCCCAAGAGATTCCCTTAATTTGCAGGGATTTCCTCTCACTTCCTGTTTTGGCTATGGGACAGGAAGTGAAGGTAAATCTCCCCAATGGAACAAAAATAGCAAAAACAAACATTACAGGGGTTTTAACTATACCTTACTCTATCCAAAATAACAATAAAGGTGTTTCCTTTAGTTCTACTTTAAGAATTTGAACAAGTAATGTATAAAACAATTACAAGAGAGATTAATTTCTGTTATTTTGGAACACCCTATCAGAGGCTTGACTTTGACTCAGACTCTTGCTACATAACGTGTAGATGAACTTTCCTGGACCTCCCCATGTCAGCCTACTATGGGTCAGCTCCGCCCCCTCTGACCCCTCCAGGACCACCTTTTTCTTAGACCATAAAGGGCGGCTGTCAGCCCATACCAGTGTTATTTTTTTCGTCCTTGCTCCGGACGCCTTTTAAAGTTTATTTTATTTATTTTTATTTTTTTCTTATTTATTTATTTCTCCATCCACCATCCATCCTGCCCGGGTTAAGCCTCTCCCGGATCAGAAGACCCCCCCATATAGGCTGTAAATCTCCTGAGTGTGGGTTCCAGTGATGCTGGGATTGTATGGTACAGTATAAATGACTGATGCCCCGTACAAACGCTCGGACCTAGTCCAGCTGACAAACCGCCGGACTTTCCAGCGGGGCTCCGCCGGACTTTCCGAGCGTGTGGACTTGCCCACACACGCCCGGACTTCTCCGGCGGACAATCCGCGGGAAAAAGTCCGCGGGACTTTTGAAAATGAACGGACTTGCCCACACACGGAGGAAAGGCCGTTCATTTAGAACATAACTGCAGGTAGACGGGACTAGCGAAGGCAGTGACTGCCGCCGCCGCGCTAGCCCAGTCACCTGGCATGGATTTAAAGGGAATCCCTACGCCGAAAAAACGGCGTGGGGGTCCCCCCCAAATCCATCTCCGACCCTTATCCGAGCACGCAGCCCGGCCAGCCAGGAAAGGGGTGGGGACGAGCGAGCGCCCCCCCTCCCCACTCCTGAGCCGTACCAGGCCGCGTGCCCTCAACATGGGGGGCGACGACGAAGAAGGAAGCCGGGCTCCTCCGCTCGGTAAAAGAGCTAGGTAAAATAGCGGAGGAGTCCGGCGAGAAGACCCCCCAAGACGGAACAAAACCCCCGGAGCAGTGCAATAAAATATTTTTAAAAAATTGTGTGTTTTTTTTTTATTGACACTTTTACACCTTAGGTGAATGGGTAGGGGTACATCGTACCCCATACTCATTCACATAGGGTGGGTAGCCAGGATCTGTGGGCCCCCTTATTAAAGGGGGCTCCCGGATTCCGATAAGCCCCCCGCCCGCAGACCCCGACAACCAACGGCCAGGGTTGTCGGGAAGAGGCCCTTGTCCTCATCAACATGGGGACAAGGTGCTTTGGGGTGGGGGGCCGCACGGCCCCCCTTTCCCCAGGGCTCTCCCCATGTTGAGGGCATGCGGCCTGGTACGGCTCAGGAGGGGGGGCGCCCGCTCGTCCCCACCCCTTTCCTGGCCGGCCGGGCTACGTGCTCGGATAAGGGTCTGAGATGGATTTGGGGGGACCCCCACGCCATTTTTTCGGCGTAGGGATTCCCTTTAAATCCCTACCAGGTGACGGGGCTAGCGTGGCGGCATTCACTGTCTTCGCTAGCCCCGTCTACCTGAAGTCACATTCTCGAGCCGCCTTCGGGGGTCTTCCGGGGTCTTCCGGGGTCTCTTCTGTTCTTGCCGCTGTGGTCACTTTCTGCGCCGTCTTCGAGCGATGAGTCAACATCGGAAGGAGAAGAAGAAGAAGAAGAGGAAGAAGAAGACGGCGCAGAAAGTGACGACAGCGGCAAGAACAGAAGAGACCCCGGAAGACCCCCGAAGGCGGATCGAGACCCCCAGACGACGGCGGCGACGACGAAGGAAGCCGGGCTCCTCCGCTCGGTAAAAGAGCTAGGTAAAATAGCGGAGGAGTCCGGCGAGAAGACCCCCCCAAGATGGAAGAAGACCCCCGAAGCAGTGCAATAAAATATTTTAAAAAAATTGTGTGTTTTTTTTATTGACACTTTTACACCTTAGGTGAATGGGTAGGGGTACATCGTACCCCATACTCATTCACATAGGGTGGGGGACCGGGATCTGGGGGCCCCCTTATTAAAGGGGGCTCCCGGATTCCGATAAGCCCCCCGCCCGCAGACCCCGACAATCAAACGGCCAGGGTTGTTGGGAAGAGGCCCTTGTCCTCATCAACATGGGGACAAGGTGCTTTGGGGTGGGGGGGGCGCACGGCCCCCCTTTCCCCAGGGCTCCCCCCATGTTGAGGGCATGCGGCCTGGTATGGCTCAGGAGGGGAGCCCGCTCGTCCCCACCCCTTTCCTGGCCGGCCGGGCTGCGTGCTCGGATAAGGGTCTGAGATGGATTTGGGGGGACCCCCACGCCATTTTTTTGGCGTAGGGATTCCCTTTAAATCCATACCAGGTGACGGGGCTAGCGCGGCGGCATTCACTGTCTTCGCTAGCCCCGTCTACCTGAAGTCACATTCTAAATGAACGGACTTTCCAATGATCGGCAAGTCCGTTCATTTCCAAATGTCCCGCAGACTAGCATACAGACCGCGGGATTGTCCCATGGACTGCCGAGTCCAGCGGACAATTTTAAAGCGGGTATGTGCATCTTGCTTCAAGGAGGCGGCTCAGGACAATGCTGCGAATGAACACCAGGTTAAATCCTACATTAAGCACACAGTCAAGGAAGGGTTAAACAGTGTTTCAAGGAATCCTGCTCATCCTGCTGTATATTTAGCATCTGCAGATTCAGATCATGTCTTTTCAGTGCGTTGTAACTCTGAAATCGATAGCGATTCGGATCCATCTGAGGCTGAGATGGTCTAGGAATCGCATAGGTTTGATTTTTGCACTGGTTCCCCCCTTGGTGGAGGCTGTTAAGGATGCGATGAAGAATTGTCACCTCCAAAGAAACAGCAGAGATACTACCCGTATTTAAATAAATCGTTACCTTCCTTCCCATTAATTTCTGAAATTAAAGACGTATTTGACGATGAGTGGGCGGGGCCTGAGAAGAGGCTCAATGTGCATAATAGAGTATCGAAGCTTCATTACGTAGATTCGCCTGCCACATTCCGCTACCGCTGGAGGATTCGGTCTCCTTTAGGGATCCTATGAATCGCAGAATAAATGCAGCCCTCAAAAAGGTTGTATAGTTTGGCCGGAGCAGCCTGCAGGACGGCGGTAGTGCTCACTTCTGTGGCAGCAGCACTTGGGGTGGATTCGCACCTGTGTGTTTCTTTTTTTTTTGGGGGGGGGGGCTTTTTGCATTTTTGCGCTACCGTTTATTTACCATGGTCTCCTATGGGATGTGTTCTGTGGTGCGGGTCTGCCGAATACAGGGAGCGCTGGGAGTGCATGGGTGTGAATCCAGCCTTAGACTGTGACTGTGGGTAGTGGAGCTGGTGGATGGATGTTCAGATGAAAGTCTGGGAAGTGGCAGTTCTTCCCTTTTGCAGCTTTCAAGACTGCTTTAGAGTTTGTTGGCTGAAGTGGCTGTTGACCAGGTCAGGGAGCCGGTTCAAAAGATGACAGCAAAGATAATGGCTCATTCCGTCACAGCCCACAGAGCCTTATGGTTGAAGCATTGGTCAGCCGATAAGGCTTCTAAGCACAGTCTATGTTCAGTTCCATTCGACCGGAAGACTTATGCCCCGTACACACGGTCGGAAATTCCGACCACAAAATCCACACTGGTGTTGCATACACACGGTCGGACAAAGTTGTCGGAAAATCCGATCATTCTGAACGTGGTGACGTTCGTTGTGTACAACGGAACTACTTAGATCTGAGCATGCGTGGCACTTTGT
Source organism: Lithobates sylvaticus (assembly GCA_028564925.1). Taxonomy (NCBI): domain Eukaryota; kingdom Metazoa; phylum Chordata; class Amphibia; order Anura; family Ranidae; genus Lithobates; species Lithobates sylvaticus. Next base: position 368,489,684 of record CM053027.1, read on the forward strand.
TAGCCAATAGGTGTTCCTCTAATATATAGAGTCGGATTTGCTTTTCCGCTTGTAGGATCTTTGGATAGGGCGCAGAACCCTTACGCAATGGCTGAGGCAGCTATCTTTGAGCGGGGGGGTTTGTTCGCCCCTCCTACCAGTTAACTTCAGTAATAAACAGTTTACACCTTTCCCCAGTCCTACCAAATGACTCTGCTGGTAAAGTCAATCGATATTTACAATATGTTACAGGGGGTCACTGATCTCAATGACATGGGCAACATATGAACATGTAAATTTTATGGTTAAAGCTTAGTTTCATATTTTGGAAAAACCAAGAGTTTCGAAAACATACACAATCTGAGGTGTCGATCTTATTCAGATGTCTATCGTCAGACAGAACCATAGTAACCCGTAGGTCCTCATAGATACCAATCAAAGTCACCCCTTCATTCCATAATGCAGCATTTGGTGTATGGTAATATATCTTCATGAACACCAATCCGAATTTCACTTTCATTCCATAGTGCGACTTTTAGTGTGTGATAGTCAATCTTCCTAGGCACTGATCGGAATCACACTTTCATTCGGTAGTGCAGCTTTTTTAGGGTGAGAAAAATAGAACTTCATGGGCACCCATCAAAGTCACATTTGCAATCCGTGGTGCAGCTTTTAATGTGTGTAATGTCTGTAAGGCAGATTCTGGCTTTTTCATTTCAGACTGATTTCCCCCATTAAGGACTATGATGTCCATAATTTTCCCATAATCATGGGTTTTGAAACCAAAAAACGCCCATGTGCATATATCATACTTCAAAAAATCACTTTAGCTACACAGGATCGGAAAAAGTCCGATCGGACTTTGTTGTCGGAAAATTTGAGAGCAGGAGAATAAACTTTGTCCATTGGAAAATCCGACGGAAAAAGTCCGATGGAGCCTACACACGGTCGGAATTTCCGACAACATTGTCCGATAGGCGACCATGTGTATGGGGCATTAGAATCAGCAATTCAGTGGGTTTGCAGATCTAGCCTAATTCTGCAGAAGAGAAAAAGACAACAGCAGCCCTTTCGGTTTAACAAGAGATCCAAAGAAGGATTCAGAGGCCAGTGCTTACAGACAGTTTTTCAGACAGTGGAAGGGAGCCGGTTCAACCTTCCAGAAACCTTCCAGGCCCAGGGCCAACAAAGCTTCTAAGGCTTCAAATAAGTCCTTCTGAAGGTGTCTCCACTTAACCCTCTCAAGTAGGAGCAAGACTAGCCCAATTCGGGGGGGGTTTGGGCAGACAAATTACAGGATGCCTGGATTGTAGCCATCATTTGATCACGTTATCGTCTCGAGTTCAGAACAAGGCCTCCTCAGACCTTGTTCGTAGAAACTGGGCTTCCTACAGATGTTTGTGAGGATATATAGGGGAGCTGTTGGCAGCAAGGGCCATCCTTCCGGTTCCAAGGCACGAATTGGGGCAAAGAGCACGTTCCCCTCTGTTTTTGTTCCCAGAGGCTTCAGGGGGTTTCGGACCAGTTTTTGACCTCAAAGTCCGGAATTCTTACATGAAGGTACCACTATTCAAAATGGAGTCATTGGAAACGTTGTGGACTCAGGAGACTGGTTGGTTTCCATCGTTCTTGCGGGTGCGTATCTTCTTGTTTTCATAGACGCCTCTCACCATCGCTTTCTCAGGTTTTCCGTGGAAGGCTCTCATTTTCAATTTTAATGTCTCCCATTCGGTCTCTGCACGACTCTGAGAATGTTTTCAAAGCTACTGTCTGCTGTCGTCGCGACTCTCAGGGTCAAGGGAGTGCAAAAATTCCATTATCTAGACGACATGCTACTTCTAGGTCCGTCAAATGAGCTCCATCTACTACATGTGAATTTAACCTGTAAAACACTAGCTCGTTTGGGTTGGTTGTCCAACTTTCGGAAGAGCCAGATGCATCCGACCCAAATGTTGGAGTATTTAGGAGTACAATTCCACACGGATCAGGGTGGTGTTTCTCTTCCTCAGAGGAAGGTCCAGGAGATCCAGTCTTAGACAAAAGCAGTGATAGCCAGGCCTTCTATGATGGTGAAGGAATGCATGCAGTATCTGGGGGTTCTATCAGCCACAGTTCCAGTAGTCCCGTGGGTCAGGTGGCGCAGAAGGAGGTTTCAATGCAACTTTCTTCTTCAGTGGGATCGTCACTCCTTGTTCCAGAAAATCTATCTGCCAATTCCGATAATCTGGTCCCTGGTTTGGTGGTCAGTAGCTTGCAATCTTTCCCGCAGAGTTCCGTGAAGGCCTCAGAACCAATAGTGGTGACGACCAATGCCAGTCTGGCAGGCTGCGGGGCACACTGCCTGGGACAGCAGGTTCAAGGCCAATGGAACTTTTGTGGGGTGAAGAGTTCAAATTTCCTGGGATTGGATGCTGTCAGACGTGCTCTCTAAAGCCCCATACACACGGTCAGACTTTTTCATGGATTCTGTCCGATCGGACAATGTTGTTGAAAAATCAGACCGTGTGTATGCACCATCGGACAGTGTACGTCTGTTTGTCCGACGGACAAAGTCTTATCTCCTGCTGGAAAGATTTGCCGTCAACACGGTCCGATCACACCAAATCCGATCGTGTGTACGGTTGTCCGACCGGACAAAGTGCCACGCATGCTCAGATCACATTACAAGACCAAAGCTATTGGCTACTAGCCTCTACGTAGTCCCGTTGTAGGCAACAAACGTCACCACGTTCAGAATGATCGGATTTTCCGACAACTTTGTCCGACCGTGTGTACGCAAAACCAACATCGGACAAAGTATGACGGACATGGTCCGACGGACCTGGTCCGCGGATTGTCCGACCGTGTGTATGGGGCTTTAGCGTTCCAACCTATGTTGCGAGGTCGAGCTGTCAAGATTCTTTGGACAACAACTACGGTGGCTTATGTGTCTCTCATCAAGGGGGAACAAGAAGTCGCCCTCTCCTTCAGGTGGCATTTCAATCTTCCTATGCACAGAGAAGAATCTCGGCTCTCTTACTTCATCTTCTCTCCCAGGGCCTGGGAATGTTTTAACAGATCACTTGAGTCGAGGCTTTGAGGATCACAATGAATGGGGCCCTAATCGATAGATCTTATGGCATTGGAGGAGAATTGTCAACTGCCTTGCTTCTTCTCCCGGAACTGGTATCCACAGGCGTTGGGTCAGGGTACTCTGTCCAGGTCTTGGAACTTCCCCTTGGTGTATGTGTTCCTGCCGCTTCCATTGGCTCTCAAAATCCTGCTGAAGATTCAGCGAGAAAGGATCACAGCAATACTAGTCTTACCTTACTGGCTCAGGGAGCCGTGGTTCCCTCTGGCTTGGAGGATAAAGTTGGGCTCACCAATTCCAATGCCTCCTTGTCAAAATCTCCTTCTGCGGAGTGGGGCCTGACACCCGAACCGCAGGAGGATGAAGTTAATAACTTGGAAGTGAGAGGGAGGCTTTAACTGGCTTTGGTCTCTCAGGCGGTGTAGTGGAGACATTATTACAGGCTCGTAAGAGGTCCACGAATGCAACCTGATCTGGAATATTACAGAAAGGGCTTGGGACCTTGGATCTCCTTCAGTATCTAACATTTTGGAGTTTCTGCAGAGTGGTCTCTAATGCCGCGTACACACGGTCGAATTCTCGTCGGAAAAAACTCTGATGGTTTTCCCGTCGGAATTCCAACAGAATTTTGCTCAATCTGTGTTGCCTACACACGGTCACACCAAATTCCGATGGTCAATAACACCACGGCATACAACACGTTCGACTGCACTATAAAAGGGAAGTTTAATGCTTCTGAGAATGCGTCGAATTGTTTCCGAGCATGCGTCGGAATTTTGCGTGTCGGAATTGCATACACACAATTGGAAAATCCGATAGAAAGGTTTTCCGTCTGAAAAATTAAGAACAGGTTCTCAATCCAAAGTCCGTCGGAAATTCCGACAGAAAAAGACCGACTGTTCCCATCGGAAATTCCAACCGTGTGTATGCGGCATTAGGGTTAGCTTATAATTCCCTGAAGGGTCAAATCCCCGCTTTGTTGGCTATGTTGTGTACAAGATATGCTCTACATTCGTTGGTGATCTGATTTTTAGGGGCAGCCATAGAAATTAGACCTCCGTTGAAATCGTTTTTTCCAAAAGAGGACTTAACACTAGTCTTGGGAACATCGCTGGTTACTCCGTTTGATCAAGCTTTCTCTAGTTCATTATTTCTTTTAACAGTTTTTTTGTTTTTTACTAGCCGTTGCCTCGGCCAGAAGAGTCATCGAGTTGTGCGCCTTCTCATCTAAAGAACCATATTGTTTGGTGCTCCCAGACAAGATAGTCCTTAGGCCGATACCAAGCTTACTACCTAAGGTTGCCATATAATTTCGTATGAACTGGGAGGTCATTCTCCCAGCCTTTCCGGCGGATACAGCTGATGAGTGGAGTAGATTAGACCTGGTCTCTGCGGTTTCAAGCTACCTGGAATGGACTTAAAGAAGATCAGCTGTAGTTTTTCCCAATGGGGCCTAAAAGGGTATGCAGGCAACATCCAGAGTTGTGTCTTCCTGATTTGTCAAAGACCATACATATTGCATACAAAATGCTGGGCCTTCCTCCTCCTTCAGAGATCAAAGCACATTCGACGAGGGGTATGGCAGCATCCTGGGCAGCATCCTAGGCAGCATACGTAAGGGTCACCCCTGAGGTGGTTTGCAGAGCAGCAAGCTGGAGCATGCCCAACACCTTTTTATTAGGCATTACAGGCTTAATTTGGCTTGTCCGCCTGAGGAAACATTTGGCTCTATTGTTATTATGGTGGCTGTTGCCCATTAGAAATTTGAGTAGCATTGCATTGAGGGTTTGGCTTATTTTTTGTCTGCCCTCTCTTTTTAATGTTGCTTGGTACATCCCATATTAGGCTGGCATGGGGAGGTCCAGGAATAAGGAAAATTGTTATCCATACTAACCGTAATTTTCCTTTCCTGGATCATCCCCATGTCAGCCGGAGGATTCCCACCCAGTTTATCCATCCCGTATTTTTTGAAAAACTGGTGTGGGCAGACAGCCGCCCTTTATGGGCTAAGAAAAAGGTGGTCCTGGAGGGATCAGAGGGGGCGGAGCTGACCCATAGTAGGCTGACATGGGGAGGATCCAGGAAAGGAAAATTACAGTAAGTATGGATAACAATTTTCCTTAGTCTCTACACATTGCACAAGATATTCCAGAAAAAAGAATAACAACTTATTCTATTAACATTTCTAGCAAGAAATGTGTTATTTACAGCCTTGAATTAGCATATAAGCAAGCACTCAGTCAGTGGTAAAACGTATAACACTTTTTCTTTATCAGCTCCCTCCTTTTGTTTATTTATAAGCACTTTACACTTTAAAAACAAAAGCACTTCACTTCTATGACCTAAGAATCTTCATTCAAAGAACAGAAAAACGAAGGACAGTCTTGGTTGCTTTTACAATTCCTCAGAAATTCTCTGAAGACACATACACATACAAATACAAAACATAGCATATAATAGCAACAATTGGTTTTAGAAATTAACCAAACAATGAGCCGCCTTTTTTGAGCAACCAAATACAATATCAGAACTATCAGAAATGTAAGTACAGCACTTATTTGCAAGAAAAGCACACAAACCTCCAACAAATGATCATCTTCTACTCTAATCTGAAAAGCTACCTTACATGTCTGTGCAAATTCTAAAAAGATTAGCAAGTGCATCAGGGATTTTATTTATTACTTGATCCATTTCGCAAATTACTGAGTAAACCTTCCCATTGTTGCATCTTGTTTTTGAACACCCAAAGGGTCACTTGTATTGGATAACTAGAACATAAAAGTAAACTGTATAGTGCAGAATAAGTATGTTTTTAAAGTAATAAAATAGCACACATACATTCCATGATCCAGTGTCATTAGCTCTGTCTTTTGTGTTTTGTCCTATTGGGCATCACCAGGTGGGACTATGTTTTTCTTGTTTGGATACCTACATCAAATTAATTTTGAAGGATTAGCACAGAAAAATGTTTTCATTATTTTAAATGTAGGCAGTTGCTAGGGACATGCAGAAAAGCCAGGATAACTGCAGGTGACACTGTGGTTACTGCACAGGAGTGGTGCAATTTCCAGTTTCCACTAGTGTGTGTGTCTCCCACTGGTCGGCGGTGCTTCATAGTAAAGTCTGGTACATACTTTACGTTTTTATTCGTTCAACCCAGCGGACAGAATAAAAAAAAAAAAAACTGAAGAGTTTGCTGTACTAACTATGCAATGTTACTAGAGCAATCTCCCCACTGAGCTATTGTTTTCTGACACGTCTCTTGGTGATACCCTATCCGTGGGTGAATAGTCATCAAGACTGTCTCCAGGGTAATACCCTGTCTTTTTATGGTTACAATTGGAGCAGTTTTTTACTGCCTCCTAGTGATGGATTGTGTCTTGGTAAATAGCATTGCCTTGTCCTTCGGCAAATAGTATTGGAGCAGTTTCAGAAATGTCTCCTGGTAATGCTCTGTCTGAATGAACATTACTGGAGTGAAAATGCCCTTTCCCTGCATTGAATTTTAATTTCAGATTAGGTGCCATGTCTTGAATAAAACCCTGAAAATCAGGACCCATTTCTGCATTGCTAATAGAAGTATGTTCATAGGACTTTGATTTTAAAATACAATCCTGTTACTAGACTAAAAGGTGGGTGGGAAAACCATAATCCAACAACAAATGAAATATAATTTTAGGATGGACTAGCCATTAAAAATACAATGTAAACTTCAGTTAATTTAGGACATGGTGAACAGGTTGCCAACCAGCCGCTGCAACGACGTTACCTTGTGTCGCCTCACCTTTTAGCCACTAGGGGCGCGCGATGACCGCCGGGCACCCCCAATCGCTCGTGACAGAGCGAGAACCAGGATGTGTGTGTGTAAACACACACATCCCCGTTCTCTCAGGGGAGAGGAGACAGATCGTGTGTTCATACTATGTACAAACACTGATCTCTCTCTCCTCCTAGACAGTCCCATCCCCCTACAGTGAAGGAACCAGTTAACCCCTTGATCGTCCCCTAGTGTTAACCCCTTCCCTGCCACTGACATTTATACAATAATCAGTGCATTTTTATAGCACTGATCGCTGTATAATTGTCAATGGTCCCAAAAATGTGTCAAAAGTATACAATTTGTCCTCTGCAATATTGCAGTCCCGATAAAAATCGCAGATCGCCGCCATTACTAGTAAAAAAAAAAACATAATAATAAAAATGCCATAAATCTATCCCCTATTTTGTAGACGCTATAACCTTTGCACAAACCAATCAATATACGCTTATTGCGATTTTTTTTACAAAAAATATGTAGAAGAATACATATCGGCCTAAAAAAATTTGAAAAAATTGTTTTTCTTTAAAAAAAAATTGGGATATTTATTATAGCAAAAAGTAAAACATGTTGTGTTTTTTTTTTTTTTTTCAAAATTGTCACTCTTCTTTTGTTTATAGTGCAAAAAATAAAAACGCAGAGGTGATCAAATACCACCAAAAGAAAGCTGTATTTGTGGGGAAAAAAGGACGTCAATTTTGTTTGGGTACAGCGTCGCAATTGTCAGTTAAAGCGATGCAGTGCCATATAGCAAAAAATGGCCTGGTCATTGAGCAGCCAAAGCTTCCGGGGCTGAAGTGGTTGAAGAGAAAAATATAATACAATTGCAAAGCATAGTTTTTAAATACCATTGGCTATATTACAAACTATTTTATGGATATAAACCAGTAGTCTAGTACTGAATCTATATTTATACTTTGCAGTTTCAGTAGCTTAACAAGCTTTATATTCACTTCCCTGTTACCCCAAACTACCATTACAGACAGCATGGAAACCCAGCACTACCAAGTATGGGTGAACACATGACACTGCCTCTGTCTCTGCCACCCCAAAATGTAATGCTCAGGAGCTTGCATAGCCTTTCTAAAAAATATTGAATTTACACAGTGCATTGAGGAGCTGCTGACACTGCCTCCCGTAAAGAAGACCTATTACTATAGATCTGCGTAAAGCTAAAATAGACATTTACCTGATTTTTGGACAGAAGAATTGTTCTCTTCATCTGAAATATTTTCTGCAAGATTTTCATCACTAAATTTGTAACTGAAATGTAGTCTTACACTGCCATCTAGTGGTAAGATTACAATACATATAGCCTTAACGTTAACACTGTACCATCACAAACTCAGTGATGTAAAGGTTCATAATAATGTGTTAAATATACTGCATGTGATAATGATTTGATTTTTTTTTCTTGTTCTGTCTGCTTTAAAACCAGTTTAACCTCTTAAAACATAAATGAGCTTACACATTTACAACTATGCTTGAATCTAGTCACTAGGAAAAGAATGTTAAAAAAAAACAAAAAAAACATTTATTGATTTATTTATTACAGGTACTTATATAGCACTGTCAATTTACACAGCACATATACAGTGGTGTGAAAAAGTGTTTGCCCCCTTCCTCATTTCCTGTTCCTTTGCATGTTTGTCACACTTAAGTGTTTCGGAACATCAAACCAATTTAAACAATAGTCAAGGACAACACAAGTAAACACAAAATGCAATTTGTAAATGAAGGTGTTTATTATTAAAGGTGAAAAAAAATCCAAACCATCATGGCCCTGTGTGAAAAAGTGATTGCCCCCTAAACCTAATAACTGGTTGGGCCACCCTTAGCAGCAACAACTGCAACCAAGCGTTTGCGATAACGTGCAATGAGGCTTTTACAGCGTCCTGGAGGAATTTTGGCCCACTCATCTTTGCAGAATTGTCCTAATTCAGTTACATTAGAGGGTTTTCGAGCATGAACGGCCTTTTTAAGGTCATACCACAACATCTCAATAGGATTCAGGTCAGGACTTTGGCTAGGCCACTCCAAAGTCTTCATTTTGTTTTTCTTCAGCCATTCGGTGGTGGACTTGCTGGTGTGTTTAGGATCATTGTCCTGCTGCAGAACCCAAGTTCGTTTCAGCTTGAGTACACGAACAGATGGTCGGACATTCTCTTTCAGGATCTCTTGGTAGACAGCAGAATTCATAGTTCCTTTTATCACGGCAAGTCTTCCAGGTCCTGAAGCAGCAAAACAGCCCCAGACCATCACACTACCACCACCATATTTTACTGTTGGTATAATGTTCTTTTTCTGAAATGCAGTGTTCCTTCTACGCCAGATATACTTGGACACACACCTTCCAAAGAGTTCCACTTTTGTCTCATCGGTCCACAGAATGTTGTCCCAAAAGTCTTGGGGATCATCAAGATGTGTTGTGGAGAAATTGAGACGAGCTTTGATGTTCTTTTTGCTCAGCAGTGGTTTTCTCCTTGGAACTCTGCCATGCAGGCCATTTTTGCCCAGTCTTTTCCTGATGGTGGAGGCATGAACGCTGACCTTAACTGAGGCAAGTGAGGCCTGCAGTTCCTTGGACGTTGTTGTGGGGTCTTTTGTGACCTCTTGGATGAGTCGTCGCTGCGCTCTTGGGGTAATTTTGGGCGGCCGGCCACTCCTGGGAAGGTTCACCACTGTTCCATGTCTTCGCCATTTGTGGATAATGGCTCTCACTGTGGTTCGCTAGATTCCCAAAGCTTTGGAAATGGCTTTATAACCCTTTCCAGACTGATAGATCTCAATTACTTTCTTTCTCAATTGTTCCTGAATTTCTTTGGGTCTCGGCATGATGTGTAGCTTTTAAGGATCTTCTGGTGGACCTTACTGTGTCAAGCAGCTCCTATTTAAGTGATGCCTTGATTGTGAACAGGTGTGGCAATAATCAGGCCTGGGTGTGGCTAGAGAAATTGAACTCAGGTGTGGACAACCACAGTTATAGTATGTTTTAACAAGGGGGGCAATCACTTTTTCACACAGGGCCATGATGGTTTGGATTTTTTTTCACCTTTAATAATAAACACCTTCATTTACAAATTGCATTTTGTGTTTACTTGTGTTGTCCTTGACTATTGTTTAAATTGGTTTGATGTTCCGAAACACTTAAGTGTGACAAACATGCAAAGGAACAGGAAATGAGGAAGGGGGCAAACACTTTTTCACACCACTGTATATTGTCTATTCGCATCAGTCCCTGCCCTCAAGGAGTTTACAATCTAAGGTCCTTAATTCACATTCAAACACACTGTACACATATTAGGGCCGATTTAGATAGGAGCCAATTAACATACCAGTATGTCTTTGGAGTGTGGGAGCAAACCGGAGCACCCAGAGAAAACCCACACAAGCACAGGGAGAACATGCAAACTCCATTAAGCTAGCACCGTGCTAATAGGCAAGAAATTGTCAAACAAATGGAGCGCTGGGGTACTGCTCAGACCTTTATCCTAGAAAAAAACATATTATGCTATACATATTAGGTACCACTACACATCCCAGTTAGAAGAATAATTATAGGGTCAGTTTACAAGTTAGGCTACATGTACACTAGCCTACCCTGACCGTGGGCGCGGTAAATTACGGCAAAAATGCAAACCACATTTTTACCGTGATTTTTCCACAATGTGCATTTTCCTGTGGCCGGCGGTCAAAATGTTCCTATTCTGAATGCAATTCTTCCACATTCAGGAGAGGGAGGTTTAACCTCACCTAAATGCTGAAGCTCCTAAACTCTGCTAAAAGCCTATGTGTACATGAACACATATGCTTTTATGGAGTTGAGTTTGGCAAAAAAAATGCCAAAAGCTCCTAAAATCAAGTTTAGGAGCTGCCAGGAGCTGCTAGTGTACATGAAGCAATACTTTTAGGGTCAGAAGGGCCTTAGATCAGTTGATCAGTACAATAAAATAATAATATCAAGCAAAAGATCATGTCAATACTCCAAAACCTGCCCAACTAGCACAGGGAATCCTACTAGCTACGAAGTCTAAAGTGCTGAGACCTAGAGTGTCTAACCAGCAGTGTTGGTCATCTTACTTTAAAAAAGTAATTAGTTAAGTTAACAAAATACTTCTCCCAAAAAGTAATTGCGTTAGTAACTCGGTTACTACATTGGAAAAGTAATTAGTTACTTAGCAAAGTAACTGTGACAGGGGTGGCAGCGGTGGTACTTGAGGGGGTGGCAGCGGTGGTACTAGAGGGGTGAAAGCGGTGGTACTTGAGGGGTGGCAGCGGTGGTACTTGGGGGAGTGGCAGTGGTGGTGGTGTACTTGGGAGGGTGTCAGTGGTGGTGGTGTACAGTACTTGGGGGGGTGGCAGCAGTGGTACTTGGGGGGGGGGTGGCAGCTGTGGTGTACTTGGGGGTGGTGGCAGGCAGCGGTGGTATGGTACTTGGGGGGGGTGGCAGCATTGGTACTTGGGGGGGTGGCAATGGTGGTGTACTTGGGGGGGGTGGCAGGCAGCAGTGGTACTTGGGGGGGTGGCAGCGGTGGGGGTGCCATCCTCTCCCACCACCACCTCTGTCTCTTACTGATCCCATCCCCCACCACCACTGATCTCATCCCTAACCTATCCCCCCCCATCACCTCTGTTGTAAAAGTGATGGTGGGTGGGTAGGGATGGGATCAGTAAGAATCAGAGGTGGTGGAGGACTTGGGATGGATCGATTGCACTGCAATTCGAATCGTCAGAGTCACTTACTTGAATGCCTCCAGGGATACCTTTCCTAATGGGGAGAGAGAGAGACCCTCCCCTTCACTTGATTGGTGTCAGCTGGTCAGCTGACTTCATTTTTCAGTGTCCGCTCGTCTCCCTACATTCTCTCTCTCTCTCTAGATAGGCGGGGCGGGATGGGGCGGTCCAGACAGTCTCTCTGAGTCTTTCTCTTTTTTTTTTTTTTTTTTTAAATCTTTATTTGTAATTGTTTTCCAAAATACATCATAACAACACTTTTCATATTCTCTTAATTCATTTTTGACATACTAATTTTCCCCCATTCCCCCCCTCCCCCCGCCCCCCCTCCCAACCTTGCTTAATTCTCTATGGGGGTCCGCATCTCAATCTCTTCTTACCCGTAATGGCTCCTAACAATATAAAATGTGAGAGGGGATCTAAGTCGTAACTTCAAAATAATATCTCCAGGAATCTTTAAATTTATCCCAGGCCATCCATCTATGCTTCGAGTCTGCCTTGTCCTCCCCCGAATTCACTTCCGCTGTTTCTATTCTTTGAATCGAATTGACGCCAAAAATCCACTCCCGAATAGTCGGGCACGCAGCTTCCCGCCATTTTTTCGGGATAAGATTTTTTGCCTCATTTAAGAGGATCGGGGTCAGAGCGATCTTATATTGAGACCATGGTGTCTCCGTCCCATGGAAAAGACACACCCATGGATCTTCCACTACGGTATCCCCAGTGATCAGATATATCAAATCCAATATTCCTTTCCAGTATTTTTTTATCTCCGGGCAGTCCCATAATATATGTGCCAACGTACCCCTTGATTTACACCCTCTCCAACATTCCGGGGACACCCCATCCTGGATTTTGCTCAGTTTATCGGGGGTAATATACCATCTTGACAGACATTTGAAATTATTTTCTACTAAATTAATGGGAAATACCGTGCTGTGAATTATTTTAAATATTTTCTCCAACCTATTTTTACCACACTGTGACCCCAATTCTTCTTCCCATTTTTTGACGTATGGGGGCACGTCCAATCCATCTTCATTTATTAAAAGTTTATAGATTCGAGAGATACTATGTCTCGCGTCCCCCCGAATACACAGTTTTTCCAGCTGGGTGTACTTATCCTCCCCACGTAGCGGGCGGGGAAGGCTTTCCACGAAGTGTTTTAGTTGGGCGTACCTCCATACGTCAATTGAAATCATTTCTGATTGCCTACTTAACTCCTGAAATGTGCATATTTCACCCATTTTTGTTATATCTCTCAGTTGTGTGTTTTCTATCTTAATCCAATTCCCCCAGACCTCGCTTCTTCCTGGTTCAAACATTGTGTTATTTTTTATATATATTAAAGTGGAATTAAATTTTAGTTTATTTTTTTTAAACAAACTATCCCAAACATCTAAAGTGACCCTAGTTATCTCGTGTGCCTCTTTATCAAGTTTCCTAAACCTAGGTGGGTTCCAAATATCGTGACCTAAATCTCTGCAGCTTACTGTGTGCTCTAATTTAATCCATCTTTTATCCTTACCTCCACCGGCCCAATCAATCACCCGTGATAGTGAAATCGCTCGGAAATAATTTTCAAAGTCAGGGACTGCTAACCCCCCATATTTTTTCTCCCGGTTGAGTATGCCGGCCGCGATACGCGGCTTCTTATTTGCCCAAATGAATCGTGAAATTATTTGCTTTAAGGACTTAAAAAACGAGGAGGGAATGTCAAGGGGAAGCATCTGGAGTTTATAGTTAATCTTTGGCGTAACGATCATTTTTAATGCGTTTATACGACCGATCCAAGAGAGCGGTAAAAGAGACATTCTACGTAATTCTGTTCTTATTTCATCTAGTAGAGGAAGAAAATTTATGGAATATGTTTTTTTTGTTGTTTCTGCTAATCTGATCCCCAAATATTTGATACTTTCTCTCCAGGGAAATTTAAATTCGTTTACTAGTGAATCTGCTTCGGCTTTTTTTAGATTAATGTTTAATATTTCTGACTTTCCCAGGTTGATTTTTAAATTTGAGATCCTACCAAAAGTTTTTAATACTGATAATAAATTTGGGATGGTGATCCTGGGGTTGGAGATATAAAAAAGAACATCATCTGCGAAAGCAGCAAGTTTATGTACCTCGCCTCCTACCCTGATACCCGATATGTCATTGTTTTTACGGACCGCTGAGAGAAGAGGCTCAAGGGCCAGGACAAACAGAAGGGGCGACAACGGGCAGCCCTGACGTGTTCCATTACGCATGATAAACGTCTCCGAGGGAACCCCGTTTACCCGAACAGAGGCCTGAGGCTGAAAATAAAGCATCTTAACCCATTGTAACATCCTGGGACCGAACCCCATAGTCTCCAGAGTACCTATCATATGTCCCCAGTCTACCCTGTCAAAGGCCTTCTCGGCATCAATTGACAGGAGTAGACTGGGGATCTTGTCCCGCCTGGCCGCATGGAGCAACAATAGGGTCCGAACCCCATTGTCCCGCCCCTCTCTCCCTGTGACAAACCCAACCTGATCGGGATGAACAAGTTGGGGCAGCTTTCTTTTCATTCTCATTGCAAGGACCTTGGCATAGAGCTTGGTGTCAGTATTTAGTAAGGCTATCGGGCGGTAGCTTGAGCATAATGTTCTATCTTTGCCTTCTTTATGGATCAGAGTGATTGAGGCCCGCAGGGCTTCCCCCCCCCATTATACAGTCCGTGCCCAGGTGGTTCCAATACCGACACAACCTCGGGACCAATAAGTCTTTATATTTTTTCAGGTACGTCAGTGTGAAACCATCCGGGCCCGGGCTCTTTCCGCTTTGTGAGCTCTGTAAGGCCCTGAAAATCTCTGCCTCTGTTATGGGGCCATCCATGCTTATCCTATCCGCCTCTGAAAGAGTCGGTAGCGCGCTATCCATAAGGAAGGTTTTGCCTTCTGTTCCCTGTTCAAAATTTTGCTTCCCCTCCTGTCTGACATCGTATAATCTTTCGTAGTATGTCTTAAATGCCTTTGCTATTTCTTTAGTCGAACTAACCATTTCCCCAGACTCGTTCTGTATTTTCTCGATGTAATTAACCTCCCTTTTCTTTTTCAGTACACGGGCTAGGTTTTTTCCTGTCCTGTTTCCCCACTGACGTTTCTCTTTTGCTATTTTATAAAAATATTTCCTAGAATCTATTTCCAAGGCCGTTTTTAACTCTTCTCTTTTGCTTATTAGTTTATGGTATAGATCTTGATTTGGACTGGTATTACTTTTATGGTCCCTTTCGAGCTTCTGAATCTCCTCTGTTAGTCCTAAGAACTTCAATTTTTTTTCCTTTTTTATCCCGGCTCCAATAGAGATGAGGACCCCCCTTATATACGACTTGTGCGCCTCCCATAGCGTCGCGGGTGATACATCTCCCGTGTCGTTCTGGGAGAAAAAAAATTCGATTTCCCTTTTAATTAAATCTGCTGTATATGGTCCCAATATCAAATTGTCGTTCAGACGCCACGAAAAGGGGTGTCTTTGAGTCTCGGGGGTCGCCACCCTTAACGAGACCGGGGAGTGATCCGACAAAGTCGTTATCTCTATTTGGGACAAGATAACCTGATCCAATAATCTATGGTCTATTAGTAGGTAGTCCAAGCGGGAATGGGTCCCGTGAACTGGTGAGAAAAAGGTATAATCTCTATCTTTGGGGTGTGTGACACGCCAACTGTCAACCAACTGATTTTGGGATATTTTACTCTTCAATTTTTTCAGTTGTTTTGGGCTCAGCCTATATGCCAGTGATGTACTATCATAACTGGGGTCTAGGCAAAGGTTAAAATCGCCCGCTAGGACCACCTCCCCCAATTTAAACCCCTGTACTCGTCCCAAGACTTGAGATAGAAATTTTATTGGGTTTTTATTTGGGCCATAAACATTTATAAGTGTAAACATATTTTCCCCAACTCTCCCCCTCAAAAAGAGATAACGACCTTCTGAGTCCTCCAATCTATCGAGCAAAGTAAATTTAATATTTTTAGAGAATCCAATGGCAACTCCCTTTGACCCTACGGTCGGGGAGTCGCAATAAAACCAGACTGGAAAATCTCGGGAGAATAATTTAGTGTTTCCTCCACGGAAAAAATGCGTTTCTTGAAGAAACGCTATATCAGTCTGGTATCTACAGAGTTCCCTCAGAATTTTATGTCTTTTTACCGGAGAATTTAATCCCTTCACATTATATGTTAGGAGTTTTATTTCACCGCTTACTATTTTTCTTTTTATACGGATAAGTCATTGGACCCTTTGTAACTCTCTTAAATAGTCTCTCTGCAAGGTTCCCTCCCTCCCCCCCCTCAACCCCCCCCCACCCCTCTCCGGTCGTGATCCGACCCCATGAGAACCAAGGGGAAACCTATCCGGACCCTCTCTGAGTATACTCCAGGGCATCCTTCTAGGGTCCCTAGTTCACCTTACTCCAGGGTGTCACTCAGACCCCGCAGCCCTCCCCGGAGGGACATCCCCCCCCCCCGATAAAACAGGGGGGGGGGAAGTCCCCCCGGGGTCCCCGGGACCCCCCCCCCCTCCAGCCAGCCCTCCACCCCCCACCCACCTCCCCTCCCACCCTCTCCCCCCGTCCCAACCCCAAGCCCTGATTACAACCTTCAGGGCTAAACACCAGATATCAATCTCATAATCTACAAAAGGGAACAGAGAAAAAACTACGGTTTCAAGCCACCAAATCCCCCCCCCCTGACAATATCCTCGAGTAGGCCCATACATTTGAGAAAGAAAAAAGAGAAAGAAAAAAAAAAAAAAAAAAAACTCATTTCACTTTCCCCTCCAGCATCTCCCCCATCAATGAGGAATGATGGGGGGAGATATGCCCAGGGCATGACAGAAGTCCTGCAGTTCATCAAGGAATCTCATCCGCACAGTCTTCCCTGATTTTACGACTATTAGTGAAGCTGGGAAGCCCCAACTGTATTTTATATTTGCGGCCCTCAGCGTCTCTAAGAGAGGTTTCATCTGACGTCTCCGAGCTAGCGTTTTAGCCGATAAATCCGTAAAGACCTGGAGGTCAACAGAGTCGTATTTCAAAGGGGGGTTGTTTCTCAATTTTGCCCAAATGTTAGCCTTATCTTCATAGGAATGAAACTTGACTATAACATCCCTAGGGGTCTCCTCGCTGAGGCCTGGCGGTTTCCGGATGCGATGCACCCTATCAATTTTGAAGGTCGCGCCCTCGGGTCTCCCTAGCAGGGGGTTGAAAATAAGGTGAATTTTTACAGATAAGTCCTCTCCTTGTTGTTCCGGGAGTGATCTAATCCTCAGGTTTTGCCTCCTGTTTTGATTTTCTTGGTTCTCAATAAGATATTCAATGTCTCTGTGTTTTGTTTCCATTTTATTCATTTGGGCTTTGAGGTCCAATATTTCTTGTGCTTGGATTATCACCAGGTCCTCAACTTTCTCCACTCTATTTACAATAAGGCCTAAGTCTGACCTAACATTAGAGATTTCTGATTTAATAACTCCCTCTAACTTAGAGAACATTTCCACCATTTCTGACTTAGTTGGAATATTAGTTAAATTTCTTTGTTCTAGGGAGTAGCTAAGGTCCCGGGCTCCTTCAGTATCCCCTTCCAGCCTAGAGAGGTCGGTCTGTTCGGCCTTCTGTCTTTCTAACTCCTTTTTTTTTTCCTTTGTGCTCTGCTGTTTTTTCTCCATTTCTGGGCTTTTTAGGCTGACATCTTTAAGATATTTCTGGATTGTACTGGTGTTGGGATTTTCCTTTGGTGTTTTTGGTTCTGTCCCCCTCAACGCCCTTCCTTTCATTTTGGATTTATTTGTCGGGGGCCGCAAGACCTGTGCCCAGGGAGGCGGGTATAACATTCATCAAGAAAAACATCTCAAGATAACTCCCCCCCCCTGCACTTACCCCCAGAAAGGGGAAAAAAAAAAAAAAAAAAAAACAGACAGTCCTCCGGGCCCTCTCAGGTGATACTAGCTTGAGTTTTCCAAAAAAAAAAAAAAAAAAAGAAACTTTAGCCAATCCTTTAACTCGTCTAGTTACACACACTCAAATAGTTTGTGCTCCGAGGGGGACGGAAAGGAGAGCCGAGGTCAGGGGGGCCCGATCTTTACCAAAGTTGCTATGGATTATCCCAAAAACCCCCGTCATCACAGTCCGAGGTCCCAGTGTGAGGTTATTTAATATTTCTTGCGTATTCGCCACCGACAGACGGGGGTATAAGCCCCAGCAAGGGGTCTCTAGCACACACTTATAGGCACCCTTCCTCACCATTCAATCTGTTACACGTTACACGTTAAAACATTTAGATATACTTAGGGAGGTAGGGTGTGCGACTTAATACCAATACCGATTTAGGCTCTTATGAAAAGGTAGGTGGTACTAAAAAAGATACACATGGGAATCCTGGAGATGAAAAAAGAAAAAAAAAAACAGCAGTCTCGGTCTGGTCAGGGCGGGGTATGTCACACGACTTCCGTCAAATTTGCTTAATAATATTTCGTACTAGGTATGGCCCCCAGCCTGATGGGCAAATAATTTCATGCAACTTCAGGGCCCCTCTGGCACCAACTGTTTATGAAAAGCCACAGTCCTGCAACAAGTTTATTCAACAAACGTGGGTCCCTTGCATCATTTTTTAAACATTTTCAAAGAATGACAATGTGATTTTTCCTCTTTATGTACTCCATACCTGGGGGGTATCCGGCCGTACCCCCTCTTGCTCGGACTCTTAATTGGTTTCTTCAATCTCCCCAAAGGGAGGAAGTGAGGGGAGAAGAGGAGAAGAGACAGGGGTTCAGTCCACCAGAGTGCGCCACCAGGATTCACTCCGTTACAGGAGCGGGAGCATGATACAGGAGACCCTGCCTGACGTAGCTTCCTGGAGCTTCCGGTGGCCGTTAGCAGGCAGCAGTTAGGCTCCGATCGGATCAGGTGTGTGGGGGTGGATAGATAGCGTACGCTCAGTTCCTCCAGTACCGCGTGTGTCCTGGGTCCGGGCCGCGGACGGAAGGGAGAGGTGGTGGTAGCGGGGCGGTCTCAGGGTCTCTCATGAAGTCGGCGTGAGATAGCTAACGCTCCACGCCGACTCCGCTGGTCCGACTAGGGAGTTCCCGGGCATCCCTCGAGCCGCCGGCATCCGGCTCCTCCCCTAGCTCTGACGTGTCACGTCAGCATCACGGCGCGACACCGTCTCTCTGAGTCTTAGCCTCTTCTCAGCTCAGCGGGCAAAAGCCCCCCTCCCTGCGGCGGAAAGAAACAGCCAGGCAGCACGGCCACGGCAGGCCTCCAGGGCAGTAGATGTAATTGCGGTAACGCCACCCAAGTAATGGGAACTGCGTTACCATGAGGGGAAGAGTAATCAGTTAGATTACTCGTTACCCTCTAAAGTAACTGCATTAAGTAATGCTTTTTTTAACTGAGTTACTTACATCACTGCTAACCAGGGGCCCATAGTTTATCAACTTTATCAGGACAACACCTATGCTGGTAAAAAGATCTTTCCAAGTGAAGTGTATCACCAATAAACAGTACCTTAGCCACTCTGCATGTTACATAGTTACATAGTAGGTGAGGTTGGAAAAAAAAAAAGTCCAACCTATGTGTGCTTATATGTCAGTATTATATTGTATATCCCTATATGTTGTGGTCATTCAGGTGCTTATTTAATAGTTTTTTGAAACTATTGATGCCCCCCGCTTGGACCACCGCCTGTGGAAGGGAATTCCACATCCTTGCCGCTCTTACAGTAAAGAACCCTCTTTAGGTTAAACCTCCTTTCTTCTAATTTTAATGAGTGGCCACGTGTCTTGTTAAACTCCCTTCCGCTAAAAAGTTTTATCCCTATTGTGGGGTCACCAGTATGGTATTTGTTAATTTAAAATCATATCCCCTCTCAAGGGTCTCTTCTCCAGAGAGAATAAGTGCTCTCAACCTTTCCTCATAACTAATATCCTCCAGTCCCTTTATTAGTTTTGTTACCCTTCTTTGTACTTGCTCCATTTCCAGTACATCCTTCCTGAAGACTGGTGACCAGAACTGGACAGCATACTCCAGGTGCGGCCAGACCAGAGTCTAATAGAGTGGGAGAATTATCGGTTTATCTCTGGAGTTGATCCCCTTTTTAATGACAATATTCTGTTTGCTTTGTTAGCAGCAGCTTGGCATTTCATGCCATTGCTGAGCCTATCGTCTACTAGGACCCCCAGGTCCTTTTCCATCCAAATTTTTATACATTAAACCTCATTTGCCATGTAGTCGCCCACCCCATTAATTTGTTCAGATCTTTTTGCAAGGTTTCCACAACCTGCAGAGAAGTTATTGCCCTGCTTAGCTTAGTATCGTCCACAAATACAGAAATTGAACTGTTTACCTCATCCTCCAGGTTGTTTATGAACAAATTAAATAGGATTGGTCCCAGCACAGAACCCTACTACCCACTCTGATCATTCCAAGTACTCCCCATTTATCACCTCCCTCTGAACTCGCCCTTGTAGCCAGTTTTCAATCCATGTACTCACCATATGGTCCATGCCAACAGACCTTATTTTGTACAGTAAATGTTTATGGGGAACTGTGTCAAATGCTTTTGCAAACTCCAGATACACCACGTCTACGGGCCTTCCTTTATCTAGATGTCAACTCACCTCCTCATAGAAGGTTAATAGATTGGTTTGGCAAGAACGATTCTTCATGAATCCATGCTGATTACTGCTAATGATACCGTTTTCATTAAAATACTAAAATCTTGTATACAGTCCCTTATCATCCCCAAGTTTGTTAGTTTTTTTTAGTCAGGGGGTGGTGCTATACTGCTGTCTGGTGGCCACCTAACCACCTGTAAATAAGGTAGTAGCGCGCTGCCACCTGGTGATAGAAATAAATAGTGTACAGCTTCTGCAATCACTAAATGTATTCCCACATCCACAGTAAATCTGTATGAAAATGTGTGATCACGCTGCCTTAATAACAAGGTAAGGTATTGACTGAAATGTGACAATACTAAAAATATAAACATTTTATATATATATATAAAAAGTGTCAGTGCAAAATATATCTTTGAACATACATATAAATAGTGCAAAAAAAAAAAACTCCACAAATTGAATGTGAATAATAAATCTTCTTCTGAATTGTGAAATTGAAAAAGTCTCTATTCCATAAAGTGCTTCACAGAAAAAACAACACAGTTTTCACAAATTTCCAGCTTGTGCTCCTTTCACCAGGTGAAGTGCAAGCTCACCTTCATTATAGACACCAAAAGGGTCAACTAAGAATAGAGGCAGATCAATCTGATGGACCAAACATTTGATATTCAGGTTCCTTTAAGAGTGATAGGGTACGGTCTCCAAAATGGCTCCACACAGCTCACAAACAGGTCATAGACAACAAACAGAAAAGAACATCCTCCAATAGTGCAGTACCTGGGTTAATACATTCAACAAACCACTCATAAAATATACTCACATTTATTTGATAAAAACAAACATGTAATAAACATCAAGCATCTCTAATCTAGTGAATACTTCTGCCACCAGGCTCAACCTCCTAACCACTTGCCTCTCATTACGTCTATTCTATGTTTCCTAATTCACATTTTCAGTCTCAACTTCTCTACATCATCCCCACCCTTTGCTGTTGTATTAAAAACAAATATATATATATATATATATATATATATATATATATATATATATATATATATATATATATATATATATATATGTATATTAGGGCTGTGGAAATTAAAGATAAAATTCCTCAATTAATCAAAAATTTTTTTGATCGGTCAAAATTCTTTTGATCAGTACTCACCTCTCCGCCGGCTTCCGGTGACGCACGGACATCAACGTCACCAGACTCCTCCCCCTTCCCCAAGTGCCTCTGTCTGCTAACAAAGGGAAGGGGGAGGAGTCTGGTGATGGCGAAGTTCTGATTGAATGTGTACGGGGGAGGAGCTACGCATGACCTCACCCGCTGCTGCCCTATGGAACTAACACAATTGTCGGCTTTACATGCTGTGTTTTTATCATCTTTATGTGAGTAGTTTGTGTTTGAACACTAAAATTAAATCTTATACTTAAGCGGTGAGCACTTAGATCTTTTCCTTCTACCCATGACCTGGCGTCCTTGCTGAGATCTAAGGAGACGTGAGAGACGTTTATGGTCCGTGTTAACCCTTTTGATACCCGCTTGCATGACCACCTGTTTGCACAGGAGTCCATGCCATAAGGTGAGAGTGATTAGTTAGACCGGAGGTGGAGGGATTTTCACGCTACTGTGGGAAAAAAATGACTTACGTCAGTGCTACAGTTTGAATTTAAAACGTATTTGTGTGAACTGTGAAGTTAAGTCATGGATTGTGGTAACTAACTAGTGCCGGGTGATTGTATATAGTGTATACCACATTTACCACTGACTAATGCAGAGTTGCAATGCAAGGAGATCGGCTAAAAGTAGTTGTAACTTCTGTATGTGCGTTATAATTAATCAAAATTAAAAAATCGATTAATCGAACACGAAAATTGTAATCAGTAACAGCCCTAATATATATATATATATATATATATATATATATATATATATATATATACAGTGCCGATCCTGGCCCTAAGCAAAATTCTGCTAAGGAGCCCTCTACCTGACCCGTGATGCTGTAAGCTATGTAAACCATTTGCCATTGCCACACAGTCACACCTGACACTTCAGTGCTCCCAATACAATCCTCCCTCCTTTAAACAAAACAGTCAAAGAATAAGTACAAATCAGTGTCCTCAGCGGCGGGCCCTACGCAGCTTGTGTAGTGAGCGTATAGGGCAGATTGGCTCTGTATATATATATATATATATATATACAGTATCTCACAAAAGTAAGTACACCCTTCACATTTTTGTAAATATTTTATTATATCTTTTCATGTGACAATACTGAAGAAATTACGCTTTGCTACAATGTAACGTAGTGAGTGCACAGCTTGTATAACCGTGTAAATTTGCTGTCCCCTCAAAATAACTCATCACACAGTCATTAATATCTTAACAGCTGGCAACAAAAGTGAGTACACCCCTATGTGAAAATGTCCAAATTGGGCCCAATTAGCCACTAGTGTTACAGGGTCTCAGGTGTGAATGGGGAGAAGGTGTGTTAAATTTGGTGTTATCGCTCTCACTCTCTCATACTGGTCACTGGAAGTTCAACATGGCACCTCATGGTAAAGAACTCTGAGGATCTGAAAAAAAGAATTGTTGCTCTACCTAAAGATGTCCTAGGCAATAAGAAGATTGCCAAGACCCTGAAACTGAACTGCAGCATGGTGGCCAAGACCATACAGTGGTTTAACAGGACAGGTTCCACTCAGAACAGGCCTCACCATGGTCGACCAAAGACATTGAGTGCACATGCTCAGCGTCTTATCCAGAGGTTGTCTTTGGGAAATAGACGTTTGAGTGCTGCCAGCATTGCTGCAGAGGTTGAAGGGGTGGGGGGGTCAGTCTGTCAGAGCTCAGACCATACGCCGCACACTGCATCAAATTGGTCTGGATGGCTGTTGTTCCAGAAGGAAGCCTCTTCTAAAGATGATGCAAAAGAAATCTCACAAACAGTTTGCTGAAGTCAAGCAGACAAAGGACATGGATTACTGGAACCATGTCCTGTGGTCTGATGATATATATATATATATATATATATATATATATATATATATATATATATATATATATATATATATATATATATATATATATATCTCATAAAAGGAATAAAAGTGTTAGGAATAAAACAATAAACATGTATAAGAATTTGTACAGCTTGTTCAAGAGAATGTACACCAGTGTGTGACATCTCATAATTGATCAGAAAACTGAATACAAGTACAAAGAAAGATGAAAAAGAAACCGAAGAAAAAAGAAAAGAGAAAGGTTTATGTGGTATGGTAAGTATCAAGACAGTCAGACAGATATATCAGAGGAACAAAACAAGAAGCTAAATTGACCAGAATTCCGCCAGCAAAAGTCCGATGAGAGCCTTTGGTTTGAAAATGTGACCGTGTGTATGCTCCATCGGACTTTTGCTGGCGAAATTCCAGACAGCAAAAGATTAAGAGCAGGTTCTCAATTTTTCGGTCGGAAAAAGTTCAGATCGTAAATTCTGATCGTCTGTACCAATTCCGACGCGCAAAATTCCTACGCATGCTCAGAAAAAATTTGACGCATGCTCGGAAGCATTGAACTTAATATTCTTGGCTCGTCGTAGTGTTGTACGTCACGGTCGAAAGTTCAGCGAACTTTTGTGTGACTGTGTATATGCAAGCCAAGCCAAACCATCCAAGATTTTTACGACGGAAATTCCGTTCGTGTGTACATGGCATTAGATGTGTCACTAAGTATTTTACATCCTTTTTTGGCAGAGTATGTACTTAATTCATTCTTTGCTTTTTTTTTTGTATTCGACTAGACTGACTATCTTACATTTATATATTAAACAGCAATTTCTGTCCTCCTCAGATATATTTTCTCCAATCTGCAATTCATATATATATATATATTTGGGAAAAATAATAGCTAGGAATTAAGCCATAAAGAAGAGGTATGAAATGTGCGACTCCACTCTTTTAGAAAAATGTCTTCAAAAGGTGTCATGGCTCAGGTTTAGATAATTGTAATAACCTGTTATAGGAATCTGATAAAAGAAAATAGCTTAACTGTTAGCCATATAATTGCCAAGAGTAAGAGCTTGAATATAATAATCACTCAACATGTCTCAGAACTACTCTTGCAAGCAATGCTTGTATCATCTTTAAAGCTAAACTCCAGACATATATAAAAGACACACATTATTGCAGCTCTGTATTAATTAATCATTACATTTTTATTCTATTATAGCTACATGCAGTGAAAGCACATGAATTTGAATTGGTCGCAGTTCCCTGTACAGCAGAACTCAGACTGGAAGAAGGGGAACTGGGCGGCACCGTGGTGTAGTGGTTAGCACTCTCACCTAGCAGTAAGAAGGGTCGCTGGTTCGAATCCCAACCACGACACTACCTGCCTGGAGTTTGCATGTTCTCCCACAATCCAAAGACATGCAGGTAGGTTAATTGGCTTCTGTCCAAAAAATTGGCCCTAGTATATGGATGGGGACCTTGGATTGTGGGCTCCTTGAGGGTAGGGACCGATGTGAGTGGATAGGGACAATTGTAGACACTCACTCAGGTTGAACTGGATGGACTGATGTCTTTATTCAACCTTATAAACTATGAAGCATATGGAGCCAGTCAGATTTTCTGAAGACAAGCAGACTAAGGACATGGATTACTGGAACCATGTCCTGTGGTCTGATGAGACCAAGATAAACTTATTTGGTTCACATGGTGTCAAGTGTGTGTGGCGGCAACCAGGTGAGGAGTACAAAGACAAGTGTGTCTTGCCTACAGCCAAGCATGGTGGTGGGAGTGTCATGGTCTGGGGCTGCATGAGTGCTGCCAACACTGGGAGCTACATTTCATCAAGGGAACCATGAATGCCAACATGAATTGTGACATACTGAAGCAGAGCATGATCCCCTCCCTTCAGAGACTGGGCCGCAGGGCAGTATTCCAACATAACGACCCCAAACACACCTCCAAGATGACCACTACCTTGCTAAAGAAGCTGAGGGTAAAGGTGATGGACTGGCCAAGCATGTCTCCAGACCTAAACCCTATGGAGCATCTTTGTGGCATACTTAAACGGAAGGTGGAGGAGCGCAAGGTCTCTAATATCCACCAGCTCTGTGATGTCATCATGGAGGAGTGGAAGAGGACTCCAGTGGAAACCTGTGAAGCTCTGGTGAACTCCATGCCCAAGAGCAGGGAATCCTCAAACTACGGCCCTCCAGCTGTTGCAGAACTACACATCCCATGAGGCATTGTAAAAGTCTGACATTCACAGACATGACTATGCATGATGGGAATTGTAGTTCCTGAACAACTGGAGGGCCGTAGTTTGAAGACCCCTGCCCAAGAGGGTTAAGTCAGTGCTGGAAAATAATGGTGGCCACACAAAATATTGACACTTTGGGCCCAATTTGGACAGTTTCACTTAGGGGTGTACTCACTTTTGTTGCCAGCAGTTTAGACATTAATGGCTGTGTGTTGAGTTATTTTGAGGGGGCAGCAAATTTACACTGTTATACAAGCTGTACACTCACTACTTTACATTGTAGCAAAGTGTCATTTCTTCAGTGTTGTCACATGAAAAGATATGATAAAATATTTACAAAAATGTGAGGGGTGTACTTTTGTGAGATATTGTGTATATATTACATACATCTAGTAAAAATGGAAGTACAAGTCACCACTGACAGTTCTAAATCACATCTCATTGTTACAGTATTTGATTTTGTAGCATCTTTTTATTTTAGGCTATGGACTTTAGCTTTCCCCCTGTGGTAGTCATTCTGCATTTAATGTACACTACATTAGATGATAGATTGCAGAAGAAAAGACTATAAACTCCTAATAAACAAGGGATGAATTGCCACTCAGGCCTGTGTATCCTCATTTAAACAGTTGATTGTGTACGATGGTTATACAGGTTAAATTAAATAACCGAGAAGAATGTAGGTCTCAAGGCAATAGACAATGCACACAACTTTTTTTTTATTGTCAAGTTGAACTGAAAAAGAATTATATTAATTTTGTAATAGCCTGAAAATGACAGCAAATACATTTTTATTTACTTGACTGGGAGAAGATGAAGTGAAATAATGTTACAGAAATTGTAAAAGCTTTTTAATTTCTTGAAACATTACGATACAGCCTTTTTTCTCTAAACACTTGTCAACTTTATTCAAAGCCTTTCTATTTTTTTCTGCTTTATACATTCAGGTTCACATTAATAGTCTGCTCACAGCAGCCCAGGTTATCAGTAGGAAAAGGCTAATTAGGAATTGAGGCGATGTTTTTATACATACGCGTGCTATGCATGATTGAAATGTACCTATAATTTTACAAAATTCATCAACTTCTAACAAAGTGGCTGACAAGTTGTTAATAGCACAATACACAATTGAAATACATTCGTAGAAGCTGTTCTACAAACCAAAAATGTGTTTTTCTGACCATCCATTGCAGAGATATAAATACACAATTGAAATACATTTGTAAAAAGCTATGTTACATATGTAGCACTACCCGCCTAAAGGTCTGCTGGATTTTTGGGTCCCCTTCACCTGACAGCCAGGCAACACGCATTTTTAGCAGACACACAAAGTCAGTAAACCAGTCCTTAAAGAGGTGGTCCGGTTAAAATTTTTTTATAAAAGTCAGCAGCTACAAACACTGTAGCTGCTGACTTTTAATAAGCACACTTACCTGTCCAGGGTGCCCGCGATGTCGGTCGCCCAGAGGCCGATTCATCCATCGGATCGGGTCCTGGCGCCGCCATTCGAAGTAAGGGAAACAGGCAGTGGAGCCTTGCGGCTTCACAGCCCGTTTCCTACTGCGCATGCGCAAGTCACACGGCGCTTTGTGAATGGCTGGCTGTGTTCTGGGACACACATAGTTCCCAGAACACACAGCGCTACCTTCCCCAGAAGACAACGCGAGGAGGAGAAGACTGAAGATCACAGCAGTGTAGGAATTTGCAGATTAGGACGATCTGCCTAGCAACAGCCATTTCTGGTAAGTTAAATTATTTATTTTTCTATTTTTTTTTTCACATTTTTAGGAGCATTTTTTTTTTTTTTTTTTTTTTTTTATTTTTATTTAAGTGATTGCAGAATATACAACAATAAACTGAAGACAAACATAGTTCCCCGATTCCCTCGTTCCCGAACAGAACATGGTGTACAACATACAAATTAAGTACAGATCTAGAGAGCAATTAGTTAATCATAACTACATACCGCTAGTGCTATAGCTCGCTGACCCCAAAACTCTTTCACTGTCCTCCCTTGTGGTTTCTAGTGCCTCAAGGGGACCCACCCGGTCGCTCCCAGGCCTGATTACCACTGGGTGGTAAAATCAACAGGGGGCGTTTTCCCTTCAGAGGGCAGGGTACCATCAACATTACATTTGTGGATTCTAGTGTTCGGCAAGGGAGTTTCGGGGATAGTGTCAAAGATCTCCTGCAATCACTGAATTTTCCATTTATGTGGGATAAAGGCGTTAAGGGGGTAGGAGGGGGGAAGGGAAGGACAGATGACAATATAGTCAGAAGAAAGAGAGAGGCGGACTAGGGCCGGAAAGGGGAAGTTGGGGCAAGGGTGTGGGACTCCAGTAGGTCCGGCGATCTCGGACCTTAATTCATCTCTGAAAAGGGGGCTCATAGGTAAGTCTTGTAATCCTCTGAGAATCTGAAGAGGTTCCAATGCATCCAGCGGGTGTTGTGTTCCTCCTCCCTATCTCCCTCAGCAGCTGTAAGTTGCTCCATATGATGGATGTCGCAAACCCTTGCGAACCATTGAGAGACTGTCGGTGGGGACTGTTGTTTCCATGTACTCGGAACGCATGCCCTGGCCGCATTCAGAAGGTGCCTCAGCAGAGACTTACGATATCTCTTTCCTGACATGGGAGTCAAATTTAGCAGTACTGCTGCCGGGTTATCTTGTAGAGCCACATCGGTAAGCTTATGAATGATCTGGAGAACCTGCCCCCAGAACGGAGCTAGGATCGGACACTCCCAGAAGATGTGCAGCAATGTGCCACTCTGCGTGCCACATCTCCAGCACATAGGACTGTGTCCCGGGAATATGGTGGCCAGTACTGTGGGAGTCCTATACCAGCGAGTTAAGATTTTATAGGTAATTTCTTGGTATTTACTACATAAGGAGGACTTATGAGCAAAAATCAGTATGCGACTCTTTTGATCTTCTGTGAATTGTGTATGGAGGTCCCTTTCCCATTTTTTTAGGAATGGAGGGTCCAGCTGGGATGTATACTCCAATAGATGATTGTACGAATAAGAGAGGGACCTTCGTAGTGGTCCCTCACCCATGCATAGCTCCTCAAATGGTGTCTTTGGTCTGTGGAAGTTGCTAACTTTCGGGAGGGATTTGAGGAAGTGTTTGAGTTGGGCTAGCTTCCAACTGCCCATGGCGGATGCCCCAAGTTCTGGGTATATGCCCGATAGGTCACGCCAATCCGTGGTACCCATGAAGGTAGAGGCCCTGATCAGGTCCTGATCTTGATGGAGTCGAAAGGATTTATCAGAAGTACTTGGCGGGAAGTTGGGGTGGCCTATTATTGGAGTTAAGGGTGATGGAAAGCTGGGGGCTTTCGCTAAGGTGAAGTATTTATTTAGTTCCTGCAAAGTAGGTTCAATTAGAGGGTGTGGTAGGGCCAAACTAGAAAAACTGATCCCACTCCAGGGCAGACCCTCAATAGGGAATGGGACAGATTCCCGCTCTAGCCGGATCCAAAGTTTGTCAGGTAGATGCCTGCACCAGTCCACTGCCCTATTCATGTGTACTGCTGTGTAATACATGGCTGGATCTGGGAGTCCCACCCCACCCCTGAGTTTTGGTCTCTGTAGCAAGGCTCTTCCAAGTCGCGGGGGCCTACCCTGCCAGACATATTTAATGAATGTTGAACGCAATGCTCTGAAGAAAGTCTGGGGGATCTTAATAGGCAAGGCCTGTAAGAGGTAAAGTAACCTCGGCATAATGTTCATCTTTAGAACATTGCATCTACCAAACCAAGAGACCGCCAGATACCTCCATCTCTCCAGGTCCGAAGCAAAGGTTTTTAAGAGGGGCTGAAAATTTAGTTGGTAGATGGAGTGTGGATTCGAGGGGATCCTGGTACCTAAGTATCGGATGGCCTGGGGTGCCCACCGGAAAGGAAAATTACTCCCTATACGTGTTTGTGAGCTGTGAGGGAGGGAAACGTTAAGCGCTTCCGACTTTTGTAGGTTGAGCCTGATGTGTTGCAGTAAGGGTTCTAACGTAAGTATGAATAGGAGGGGGGAGAGCGGGCATCCCTGCCTCGTGCCATTGCTTATTTTAAAGCGGTTGGAGGCCACTCCATTTACCCGCACCGTGGCAGTGGGGGTCGAGTAGATGGCAGCTATCCATGATAACATAGAGGATGGCATGCCAAGGCGTCGCAGGGTGGCCAGCAGAAAAGCCCAACTCACCCTGTCAAACGCCTTTTCGGCATCCGTGGATAGAAACATAATTGGGATGTTAAGCTGTTTGGCCCTGGCTATCACATCTATTGACCTTGTAGTATTGTCCCTCGCCTCTCTATTACGAATAAAACCGACTTGGTCTAGGGGAACCATACGTTGGAGTATGGGACCTAGCCTTTCTGCAAGGATTTTCGTGAAAATTTTTAGATCGCAGTTAAGCAGGGAGATAGGCCTATAACTGGAACAGAGAAGCGGATCTTTCTCAGGTTTGGGAATGACAGAAATGCTGGCCTGCAGTATGTCTGAGGGTATGGGGTGACCTTCCAATATTGCGTTAAAGGCTGTGGTGAAATGGGTCGCTAGCTGGGTTTGGAATACTTTATAATAGGGGACTGTGAAGCCGTCCGGGCCAGGTGCCTTGCCCTTGGGCGAACCCGCCAGAGCAGTCGCAAACTCCTCTGCAGTTATGGGTTGTGAAAGTGATTCCACTTCCTCTTCCCTAAGAGAAGGCAAGTTTGCCTCCGCAAGATAGGTCTCAATGGCTTCCATCCTATCCTGGGGTCTGTCCCCCGATGACTGAGGGTGCAGGTTATAGAGGGTTTCGTAAAAGGCACGGAAGTTCTCTGCTATTTGCGCTGAGTCATAAAGTTTTGCGCCCGTGGAGGAGGAAATAGCTGGAATATAAGAGGCGTTGCGTTGGGTCCGTATAGCGTTCGCTAGTGATCTACTACATTTGTTCCCATGCTCGTAAAACGATCTCCGAGCCCACAGAAGCCTATTTTTGGATTGGAAGAGGGAATGCTCCCTAATTTGCTCTCGGAGGCCTGTCGCCTCTGCCTCCAATGTTCGATCCGGTTGTGCTTTATGACGTTTCTCACAGTCATGCAATTTGGAGATCAGCTCGGATAAGGTTTTTGCTTTGGCTGCTTTGAGTCTGTGTCCATGCTTTATTAGCATTCCCCTAATATAGCACTTATGTGCTGCCCAGACGGAGAGGGGGTTGGGAACAGAGCCTTTATTGTTCTCAAAGAACTGCTTTATTTCTCGTAAAATGTCTGATTGGACTTCTGGGTCTTTCAAAAGAGACTCATTTAACCTCCAGGTATTTTGGCTGCGCACCTCTGGCCGAAGGCCCAGCACCATGGAGATCGGTGCGTGGTCTGACAGGGCTATGTGACCTATCTGGGCATTCGTAACCAAGGGTAGGGTGCTGTGGGATGTCAAGAAGAGGTCTATCCTCGAGTAAGAACCATGCACCGCGGAGAAGAACGTGTAGTCCTTCTCCTGTGGGTGAAGAGTACGCCATATATCTATCAAGCGGTGGGAGTGCAACAGTTCCCTGATTTGGTTGCGTACTCTCATGGATAGGGCAGAAGTACCCGATGAGGAGTCCTTGCGAGGATCCAAGGTAAGGTTGAAGTCTCCTCCCACTACTAAGGTTCCCTCAGTGAAAGAAGCCAGGGCATGTAAACAGTCGTCAAGGGCCGAAAGTTGGTCCACATTCGGCAGGTACAAGTTAGCTAGGGTAAAGGTCTGCGAGTGAAGAGTGCCTTTAATGAAAAGGTATCTACCTTCTCCATCCGTCTGGAGATCAACTAGCTGCCACGGTACTGTTTTGGCGAGGAGGATACACGTGCCCTTGGATTTGGTAGTAGGCGAGGTGCTGTGGTAAGCGACTGGGAAGTGTTTGCTGTAAAGTTTTGGTATCTTGTCTTCCCGGAAATGGGTCTCCTGCAAGAAGACTACATGGGGTCTTTGCCTCCATAGTTCCGCGAGACAGCTGGATCGCTTTTCAGGGACATTTAAGCCCTTTACATTCCAAGAAATGAATTTTAGCGACATTTTGGTAGTTTGGGGCCGGATCGCCGGACTCCCCCAGAGTCCCAGAGGGGTGGATACGAGGGGATGGGCGGGGGGTGGGTTACGGAGCTAGAAGAGGAAAAGAAAAGGAGGCACAATAGAGGGACTAGAAAGAAATGAGGTGGGAAAAGATAGAGGAGGGTTAGGATAGTGGGGGAAAACTAAGTCTCCGAGTGGAGAACAACTGCCTGTCAAGGCAGTCAGGGCCTAGTGGGGGAAGAGGTAAGGCACTTCAGAGATTGGGCCCCAATGGTGCAGGGCCCCCCGACTTCACCCTGTCTGGAGTGGCCTCAGGATGGGCCACATTGAGGTAAGTAAGCTTCCCTACTGCTGCTAAGAACCAAAATAAAGATAAAAAAAAAACATAGTGCATCAGATGAACAACAGAAATTGTTGAGCTGATCCCAGCCCATCAACCATTCAACAGAGGCTCAGTGATCATTAATAACAGTATTATCAACTCTATTATTATTATTATTATGCAACCAGTTCCTGCCCTTTCCTGGATAAGGGATCCCATGAGAGTAGGCAAAAAGGAACAAGATTTAAAACAAAAAACAATAACAAAAAACAAAACAAAAACGCTTTCAGCGTCATTTTAACTACAGGAGCTGTGTCTGTCACGACGAGCTTCTCATGAATTCAACCTGTGTATAGCAAATAAAATGAGCAACCAGCCTTTCAAAAAAAAAAAAAAAAAAAAAAAAAAAAAAAAAAAAAGGGGGGTATAAAAAAAAAAAAAAAAAAAAAAAAAATATATATTAAAAAAAAAAAAAAAAAAAAAAATCCCTCCCTTTCCGTTTGATAGGAGGGCTCTGGGAGGAAGGTCAAATAGGTTTCCCTCGGTAACAATGTTCCGAAAGTCCTCCTATCAGTCTATGGTAAAGGTACTAGTGGTGTTCTTGCCAAAGCCACCGATATCCAGGTCAATGGGTAATGTCCTCAGATGCATCTGATACCCCTTAAGTCTCCGTTTCTGTTTGTGGTTCTTCAGGCATAGACCCATCACCCTGCCATCCCAGGCTCTCACCCTTCCCAGTGTGTGAGTTAAGGGTTTTCTCAAAAAATCTTATGCTTCTGACCCCCCGAGTTTCTAGTAGGTAGGGCAACGGGCATAAGACTGGTTGTCATTTACTTACAACGTTAGGTGTTCGAGTCTCGCTTCTCCCGACTCTTCAAGGCAGGACTAGGTCAGGCAAGATCATGGCTCGTTATCCTGGGGCGCCTGTGGTCTCCTGCGTTGGGACCGGCGATTGCGCCGAGGCCTTTGGGGTCTAGCTGTTGGATTTGCCGCCACGCCAGTGTTGGACGGAGAGAGGACAAAGGCCAGCCAGTTAGGAATGGACACTGGTGGGAGCCCGAGGGATCCAAGGAATGCAGGGACCTCCGTGGGGTGTCGTAGAGCGTAGGACCGACCTCCTTTACGGGCAATGAGGTGGAATGGGTGACCCCATTTGTAGGTAATCCCTTGTTCATTGAGTTTCTCCAGTAGGGGCCTCATGCAGCGACGCATCTGGAGGGTCCTCCGGGAAACATCGGGCAGAAGGGTGATCCGAGCACCGTCAAAATCAATATGCTCCTTGCGCCATGCCATCTGTAGTATGTCTTCTTTGACGGTGTAGCTATGAAGACAACATAGGACATCTCTTGGTCTGTCATCTGTGGGGCCCCTGGGGCCGAGGGTTCTATGGACCCTGTCAATAACGATCGGTGTCTCTGCTGGACGCTCCAGGCAGTTGTTGAATATTGCCGTGACTGTCGCTTTAAGATCGGCTTGACCTGTAGCTTCTGGTAGGTCGCGAATTCGGACATTGCGCCTACGGTTGCGATTTTCCAAGTCATCCAACAATAGTTGCAACTGGGCTATCTGGTCAGTGACTTCCTCATATGTGGCCTGTAGTCCCGAGACATCTTGGCGTATGGCTGTGGTATCGGTCTCTAGCGAGGAGACCCTGGCTGTGGTTTCGGAGACCTCTTGCTTAATTCCTGTTATTTCACTGCGCAGTGCTGTTTCAAATCTGGCAGCCATTACGTCCAGGTCATCCTTAGTTGGCAGATTATGCAATAGGGTCCACAGGGTTTGGTCCATGCATGCCATTGCAGGGGTGACCACCGGGGGCATTATCCCTGGCATTGTATGCAGTGGTCCTTGTGAGCGCGGCTCTGGGGACATGGGTGTGCACTGTGAAGGCCCCTGGGACGCCTGGGAGCCACGTGGGAACCAGTGCTGTGTTCTACTGCGGTCCGGGCTGCCTAATGACACCATAGATAGTGAACGGGGGAGGCAGGGAGAGAGGTCGCTAGGTGGGGAGAACGGCGGCATGTCATTACCTTGTTCACTTCCCCTTCCTCCTCCCGCTGGTGAGCCGAGATCTGCTCTGGTAGTTGGGGCCGGCGCCATCTTGGCGGGATCCGGAGTGGAGGCTGGCGGCTGGATCGGGACGAGGTATTTGTCCATGACTGCGGTGGAGACGGACGGGCTCACCTTTTCTGATGTTCAGGTCAGTCTGGGAAGCTGTAATGTGCGGTCAATCTGTGTGGGTGAGCTGTCGGAGCGCCACGGACCCGGGAGCACAGGAGTTCTGCATCCTCACTCTTCCATGCCGAGACCACGCCCCCTCTTTAGGAGCATTTTAATGCAATTTTTTTATTTAATTTTTTAGGGTGGACCTCCACTTTGAGCTTGTTTTTTACTTATTTTTTATTTAGGGGTTATAACGTGGATGGGGTATATTGAGTTATGGGATGCCCAGAACTTGATAACTGAAGAAAATGTGGGGACAACTTGAACACTGAAGAAAATTTAAGGGCAACTTTATTACTTAGCTTGTTAGCAAGGTCCTAACTGTACTCCCTCCTGAATACTGTCTTGCTCTGGCTAGACAAAACAGCCCCTAACTATGTGCAGGTACTGCAGCTTTTCCTAATGCAAAAATGTCAATGCACCTGGCTCCCTCGTGCAGAGTCCCCAAGCAAGCGATACGGAAAACAGTTCTTCTCTGTCCCTTGGTATGCAAGTGGAAGACTGCCCTCAGCTGAAAACTCCCTTGTAGGCTATGGGGGGGTGACAAGGTGGAAGTTTAGTCTCAGTCCTTTTTTATCCTGGAGCATAGCTGGTGACTTCTGGTAAGGCCTTCTGCTGATCTGGTCCCACTTTGCAGATCAGGGTGTCTCCGGTTTATGAGTGAAGGGGGGGGTCCTCCTTGGTTCCTTCTTCTTTCTCTCTCTCTCTCTCTCTCTCTCTCTCTCTCTCTCCCTTCTCGTCAGCAGCACTCCTGACTGGAGGCAGAGCCCCCGCCCCACCATATGGGTCCCCTCCAGGCCTCTGGAACCTGGAATCTCTCTCTACATAGTCGGGCTCTACAATATTTAGGGCCCTCTCCCCACCTTTTGGGCTGCCCTTGCCCAGGGTTTAGCAGAAATTCCTTGAATATTCAGTCTCTCATTTACATCCAGTCCTAAGAGTTATAAAGCATTTCCAGACAGCACAGCCATGTCGGTGATCAAGCTTTACTTTACCAACAATACAACTTGGTCACCTTCCTGCACTCAGCATCTTACTGGACATAAAAGCAGCAGCAGATTGGTGTGCTTATCCTCCTTCTAGCCCCTGATATCAGCATGTTCCTTGCCAGCACAATTGTTGTACATGTAGCACAACTGATTGTCTAGAAGTGCTGCTTCACCTTTTCTCTGTGTGAGTGCTGCTGCAGCGAGGATTAAAACAGTATTAACCACATGCCGACCAGCGCATGACGATATATGTTGGCACAATTGCACGGCTGGGCAAATGGGCGTACAGGTATGTCCCCTTTAAATTGCGGCATTGTGGGTGTGCTCGGCCGCGTACTCCATGACCATGCCCGAGAGTCCCACGGACTCGATGTCCACGGGGGCCTGCGATCGTGTCACGGAGCGGCAGAACAGGGAGATGCCTATGTAAACAAGGCATTTCCCTGTTCTTCCTAGTGACTTCATTCCCCAGAAATCTACAGACACCAATCTTTGCAGGCTATTTGCACACTTACAAATTGATCATACCAATCCTGGGGCCAGGGTGATAGTGTCCCTAGACATGGCCAAGGCCTTAAATTCTGTGGATTGGCATTATATGTCCACGTTCTTAGGGTACATGGGGTTTGGAAATGTGTTTCTCACCTGGATCTCCCTGCTCTATAGTAGGCCCAAGTCGTCAATAAAGATAGGCACGTCGGTCTCTGCGCAGTTTTCAGTGGGTAGGGGGATGCGTCAGGGGTGTCCACTCTCCCCAGCCCTATTCAGGTGAAAGCTCTTGAGGTATTCGAAAATGTACTGCCCTATATGCGGATGATATGCTCCTCTTTTTAGAGGATCCGGGATCATCCTTAGAGGCGGTATTCGAGATTCTGGGCACCTTTGCAAATTTTTCAGGTCTACGAGTCAATTGGGAGAAATCCAATGTCATGGCTATTGATGATGGGGCTCAGGCTCGAGCATCGCGCTTGGTCCCTATAGCTTGGGTATCTGAATTTAAATATCTTGGTATTCGTGTATCTCCCAAAGTAGGCGATTATCTATCACTTAATTTAATGCCACTCCTCACCAAAGTTAAGACCTAGCTGGACGCCTGGAAGCATTTACCACTTTCCTTGATTGGTAGGGTGAACCTCCTTTAAATTAAGATTTTACCATTTATTTTTTCCGCAATGCTCCATTTTGGATCCCGTGTACATTCTTTAAGCGTGCAAATAGTCCAGAATAGGTCTTCGTACCTTACAGGAACCCCTTGGATAGGGAGTAGGTCTACCAGACCTATTTAAGTATTTTCTAGCAGGGCAGATGGTGGTTGCCTGGCTCTGGCTGTTGCGAGATGATGGTGATGCAGCAACAGTACTTGAGGCCACACCACTGGGATCCTATGAGAGTCTTTATTACCTGGTGTATAGGGGTCCACAAGTGTTGTCACCTTTGACTGTCTCAATGCACGCTGCTATCCGCGCATGGGACAGGGCAAGGGTGTAAATGCACTCTAAGACTGAGATACGGTCACCAGACACTCCCTTATGGTTTTATCCTAAAATATCCCATTTTGGTGCAATTCCGGAACTGGGTCGGCATCAGACAATTGAAGAACATGGAGTGGGAGGGGGGGACTGCTCACCTTTGACCAACTGAAAAATAGACACAGCCTCCCGAACTGGTACTTTTTTTGTTATTTTCAACTGAGGCATGCATTTGTAACACAGTTTGGTGCTGTCACATTGGAGCCTCAGTCTTCTCCCCTGGAACAGTTGCTGTGAAATGAATCCATGCAAAAGACGCTGTTAAAAGTGTATAAAGAGCTGTTTGTTGAAAGGCCCAAGCAAGTGTAGGGATAAAGGAAGTTCACCAGTCCCCAACTTTCAGGGGGATGATATGTGGGATCACCCATTTGGGCCTTGGTGTCGGCTCGAGACCAGTATATTCAATTTAAGAAACTTCATAGGGTCTATTACATTCCAGTGAGAATAGCCAGTATATATGGTTAGGGCGACACAGCCTGTTGGCGCTGTACCACTACCCCGGCTGATTTCAATCACATATTCTGGCATTGCCAGCAGATACGGGAGTTCTGTGTGGGGGGTCACTAAAACCATCCAAGGTCTGCTTTCTCTACCTGTCCCTTTGACGATATCAGTATGTCTGCTAGGCCTGGTGGAAGAGGTGGCACCGCGCAGGACTCAAAGAACCCTGTTATCTCTTTCCTTGTTCTATTCACGTAAGGCTATCTTGCTATGCTGGAAAAAGCCTGAGGCTCCCTCCTTAGCTTACTGGATGGGCATAGTAAATAAGGCTTAGGGGTTAGGGTAGGGGTTGCCCCAAAGTAGGGGTTGCCCCAAAAAGTATGAAAAAGTATGGCAATGCTTGCTCTCATCCAATGAGACTCTATAATAAGAGGTTTGAGTAATGCATGAATGGAATATTCACATATTTGAATAGCCTGACATGATTAGATGCAACCAAATGTTTACTATTCTATTTTTCATCTGGTTTACACTTGTTCTAGTTACTGAAATGTTGCTGCAGGGTGATTAATCCTGCTTGACTGCCTGTAATTTATGGGACATTGCACTACGGGGAAGAGGGAGGGTGGGATGTGAATGGTTGTTTATATTAGTTACTTATAGTGCTGCCAATTTACGTAGCGCTTTACATATACATTATTGTACATTTACATCAGTCCCTACCCTCAAGGAGCTTACAATTGACACATTCATAAATATAATAGGGCCAATTTAGACAGGATCCAATTAGAGTCTTTAGAGTGTGGGAGGAAACTGGAGGAAACCCACGCAGGCACAGGCAAACTCCAGGTAGATGGTGTTGTGGTAAGGATTTGAACCAGTGACCCTTTTTGCTGCTAGGTGAAAGTGCTAACCACTACACCACTGTGCTGCCCACTGTGTTGTTGTCTTTGTACCTTGTGTATTGTTTAAAAAAAATGTGGAATAAAAATTCCAAAAGAAAAAAAAGAGGCCAAAGCTAAGTCAAATTGAGGTACTTACACGTTTTTCTTTAAAAAATCTGCTTATGTTTTATTATATTCAATACATAACTGCGTTCTTTAGTGCCTTTTTACCACTTGAGGATTTTGTACACATGAGACAGGCCATAAAACACAAAATGTAAAGGCCTATGCTTTACTCTCTTCTTTCTGCAATTCTACTGCTGCTATTATCAGCAATCAAAGTGACAGCCTGAAATAGCTATGTAGTATCAATGAGTAACACAGTGGGGGTTATTTACTAAAACTGGAGAGTGTAAAATCTGATGGAGCTCTGCATACAAACCAATCAGCCTCCAAGTTTTATTGCCAAAGCTTAAATGAACAAGCTGAAGTAAAAAGCTCTTTGGCTACCATGCACAGCTGCACCAGATTCTATATTGTATTGTTACATAGTATTCACTATTTCATTCATATGCATATAACGTCAGTTAAAGAAACCTTACAAGTAGGGATGGGCCCGGTGTTCGATTCAAACCCATGTTCGAATCGAACATCGGCCATTCAGCCGTTCTTCTGTTCGACGAGGCCAGAACTTTGTGGGCCGTTCGCATCAAATTCGTGTGATATGAACGGCCCACAATGCACTGCGCCAGTCGCAGTGCATTGCTGGCTGATGATTGGCCAAGCATGCACTGTGACCCCCGCATGCTTAGCCAATCACAGCGCCGGCAGCGAGGAGAGCCATAATTGGCCACAGGCATGATGCCCGTGGCCAATTATAGCTCAGGGGGGTTTAGTACCCACCCCACACTATATAAGGCTGCCAGCGCGGCGGCCTTGTGTAGTGTGTTCCGGGGTGCAGGGAAAGAGCTAGATAGGCAGGGACAGTGTGTTCTTTTCTCAGGCATCTGCAGGAGTTAGTGGGTGTTGTGTGCCTCCAGCGCAGTATACACCTGTATCTACCCTTTATTGCTGTTGTTCTCTAATACAGGCATCTGCAGGAGTTAGTGGGTGTTGTGTGACTCTAGCACAGTATACACCTGTATCTACCGTTTATTGCTGGTCTTCTCTAATACAGGTATCTGCGGGAGTTAGTGGGTGTTGTGTGCCTCCAGCACAGTATACACCTGTATCTACCGTTTATTGCTGGTGTTCTATAATACAGGCATCTGCAGGAGTTAGTGGGAGTTGTGTGCCTCCAGCACAATATACACCTGTATCTACCCTTTATTGCTGGTGTTCTCTAATACAGGCATATGCAGGAGTTAGTGGGTGTTGTGTGCCTCCAGCACAGTATACACCTGTATCTACCCTTTATTGCTGGTGTTCTCTAATACAGGCATCTGCAGGAGTTAGTGGGTGTTGTGTGCCTCCAGCACAATATGCACCTGTATCTACCGTTTATTGCTGGTGTTCTCTAATACAGGCATCTGCAGGAGTTAGTGGGTATTGGGTGCCTCTAGCACAGTATACACCTGTATCTACCCTTTATTGCTGGTGCTCTATAATAAAGGCATCTGCAGGAGTTAGTGGGTGTTGTGTACCTCTAGCACAGTATACACCTGTTTCTACCGTTTATTGCTGGTGTTCTCTAATACAGGCATCTGCAGGAGTTAGTGGGTGTTGTGTGCCTCCAGCACAGTATACACCTGTATCTACCGTTTATTGCTAGTGTTCTGTAATATAGGCATCTGCAGGAGTTAGTGGGAGTTGTGTGCCTCCAGCACAATATACACCTGTATCTACCCTTTATTGCTGTTGTTCTCTAATACAGGCATCTGCAGAAGTTAGTGGGTGTTGTGTGCCTCCAGCACAGTATACACCTGTATCAACCCTTTATTGCTGGTGTTCTCTAATACAGGCATCTGCAGGAGTTAGTGGGTGTTGTGTGCCTCCAGCACAATATACACCTGTATCTACCCTTTATTGCTGGTGTTCAATAATACAGGCATCTGCAGGAGTCAGTGGGTGTTGTGTGCCTCCAGCACAGCACAGTATACACCTGTATATACCCTTTTTTGCTGGTGTTCTCTAATAAAGGCATCTGCAGGAGTTAGTGGGTGTTGTGTGCCTCCAGCACAATATACACCTGTATCTACCGTTTATTGCTGGTGTTCTCTAATACAGGCATCTGCAGTAAGGATGAGCCCGGTGTTCGATTCGAACCCATGTTCGATTCGAGCACCGGGTGTTCGCTCGCTCGGCGAGCCCAGAACTATTGGGGCCGCTCGCATCAAATTCGTGTGATGCAGCGGCCCCGCAATGCATTGCGGCCCGCGCAGTGCAATGCTGGCTGATGATTGGCCAAGCATGCACTGTGACCCCGCATGCTTGGCCAATCACAGCGCCGGCAGCGAGGAGAGCCATAATCAATGACTTTTTTTTATGAATGAGTTTCAATGAATTCACTGCCGTGAATTAACATTAGCCGCGAGTGATTTTAAATAGCTTTTTTACTTTCAAAAATGACACTTTGCGCAGAGACAGTTCTAAACACGGGAAACATGCGCCCCTTCACAGGCATACTATAGACACCCCCCAGGTACGAAATTTAAAGGAATATTACACTTTTATTGTTTCAATTTAAGCATTATTAAAATCACTGCTCCTGAAAAAACGGCCGTTTTTTAAAAAAATTTTGCATTGATACATGTCCCCTGGGGCAGGACCCAGGTCCCCAAACACTTTTTATGACATTAACATGCATATTAGCCTTTAAAATGAGCACTTTTAATTTCGAACGTTCGCATCCATTATAACTAATAGGGTTCTAAAGCTCGCACGGACATTAGGTCCGTTCGCGGGTTCTGGTGCGAGCCGAACGGGGGGGTGTTCGGCTCATCCCTAATCTGCAGGAGTTAGTGGGTATTGTGTGCCTCTAGCACATTATACACCTGTATCTACCCTTTATTGTTGGTGTTCTATAATAAAGGCATCTGCAGGAGTTAGTGGGTGTTGTGGGCCTCCGGCACAGTATAGTATACACCTGTATCTACCCTTTATTGCTGGTGTTCTCTAATACAGGCATCTGCAGCCTTTACAGTGGGTGTTGTGTGCCTCCAGCACGATATACACTACCCAATTGCTGGTTTTCCCACCTCCCTGCAGGCCATTACTATGTCTGGAAGGCCAACAAGGAGAGGCAGACAGTCACGAGCCAATAAAAGAGGGCAAGCAGGCTCTGTGTCTAGAGACAACAGTGCTGGTCGTGGACGCGGTGCATCATCATCAGCACGTGGCCATGGGACACGCTTGTCCTTATTTTCGGCAGCTGGACATGTTGAGCCGCATCATGCCGAAGACTTGGTAGAGTGGATGACCAAGCCCTCTTCATCCTCCTTCATCCTCTATCACCCAGGCTCAGGGTACTAGCAAAGCAGCTGCCAACACGTTCTCTTCCCTCGTCTCAATGTCATCAGTCACTCCTTCCCTAGACCCACCAAGTCCTCCTGAGGAGTCCCCCGAACTGTTTGACCACAGTGTTGGGTACATGCTCCAGGAGGATGCCCAACGTTTTGAAGGCTCTGATTATGATACCCAGCTAGAGGAAGGCAGTAGCGTGAGTGCAGAGAGAGGGGATGCTCAAGGACAGCAATCTGGCAGTCATGTTCCACCAGCTGCAGCATACTGCCAGGTTTGCTCCAGTGGTGAAGAGGGAGGGGATGATGAGGTCACTGACTCCACGTGGGTGCCTGATAGGAGAGAGGAGGAGGAGGAGGAAGCACATCTCCAACGAGGCAGGATGCCCTCCGGGG
Source organism: Lithobates sylvaticus (assembly GCA_028564925.1). Lineage (NCBI taxonomy): Eukaryota > Metazoa > Chordata > Amphibia > Anura > Ranidae > Lithobates > Lithobates sylvaticus. The sequence continues at coordinate 368,531,461 of CM053027.1, forward strand.
GCCAGCTTAAGGGCAGCACACCGACTGAATCACACTTCCGAGCTCCGCCTGTGCAGGGCGCTGCCTCTGCGCATTATTCCAAAAGTTCTTTGGTGTGGGCCTTTTTTGAGATGAGTGCAGCAGATGGCACCACTGCTATTTGCAACATATGTCTCAAGCGTATCTCGCATGGCAAAAACATGCAGCTCATTGGCAAGCGTACCTTAAAGACCCACACCAAAGAACAAAGCGGACCTCTCCTTGCTCCTCATCAGCTGGGATCTCCAACCCCACTATACCTTCAGTCCTCTCTGAAAGCTGCACTGAGAGGAATGAAGGTGTAGAATTAGGTGTGTCACAAAGTACTTGCGGGCACTCTGCTAGCAGTACACCGACGTCCGATTGTACCAGGCAAATTTCCCTGCCCTAGCTGCTGGACCGTCGAAAGAAGTTCACTCCCAGCCATTCACATGCCCAGCGGTTGAATGCTAGCTTGGCTAAATTGCTAGAACTTCAACTGCTGCCTTTTCAGTTGGTAGACTCGGCCCCCTTCCGTGAGTTTGTGCAATGTGCGGTTCCTCAGTGGCAGGTTCCAAAACGCCACTTTTTCTCACGGAAGCGATTCCGGCTCTCTACCGGCATGTGGAAGGCAATGTCCATGCCTCACTGGACAAGGCAGTCAGCGGTAAGGTGCATATTACCGCTGACTCATGGTCCAGCAGGCATGGACAGGGATGTTACCTATCTTTCACGGCCCATTGGGTCACTCTTTTGGCAGCTGGGAAGGATGCAGGACAAGGTGCAGTAGTGTTGGAGGTTGTTCCGCCACCACGCCTCCAAAATGCTACTACTGGTTGTGACACACCTCTCTCCTCCACCCCCTCCTCTTCTTCTTCCTCCATGGCCTCTTCCTGTGCTTTGTCCTCGGAACCAGCGGTGCTCCGTAGGCGTTCAAGGGGCTACGAAAATACGCAGACAAAAAGATGCCATGCCGTGCTTGCGCTGGTGTGGCTCTGCAGGGGCAGGCCGAGAGGTGGTTGACACCGCGCCAGCTTAAGCCAGGAATGGTGGTTTGCGACAATGGCACTAACCTCCTCTCCGTCCTGCGACAGGTACAACTGACCCATGTGCCCTGTGTGGCTCATGTCCTTAACCTGGTGGTGCAGCGGTTCTTGGGCAGGTACCCAGGCTCACCATTTGAGGAGGCCGCGAGGATGGTGAGCAGTGACAGTGCAGAAATAAGTGACACTGTACCTCTTGTCCACCTGTTGGAGCATACGCTGTGTGGAATAATGGACAGGGCACTTGAGGCAGAACAGAGGCAGGAAGAGGAGGACTTCCTTGACTCTCAAGGCCCCCTTTATCCAGACAGTGTTCCTTCTCTCCCACCCATCACACAGGAAGAGGATGAGGAGGAGGAGGATTGTGTCAGCATGGAGGTGGAGCCTGGCACCCAGCATCAGCAGCAGCAGTCTTTTAGGGATGATTTACAGTCCCAAGAAACCGGTGGACTTGTACTAGGCTGGGAGGAGGTGGCTGTGGATCATGTCGTCCTTAGTGACCCAGAGGACTCCGGACCGAATGCCTCAGCTAACCTATGCTGCATGGCCTCCCTGATCCTGCAAAGCCTGTGGAAGGATCCTCGTATTCTTCGGATCAAGGAGAGGGACCATTACTGGCTGGCCACTCTCCTTGATCCCTGGTACAAGGGTAAGGTTGCGGACCTTATCTTGCCGTCGCAGAGGGAGCAGAGGATGAGACATCTTTGGGAGGCCTTGCAGAAAGGTCTGTGCAACGCGTTCCCAGAGACTGGGAGGTTACAAACTCCTGGTCCTTGAGCTGATGTAACAGAATAATTTATTTTGAAATGTCACATCCCTTCAAGACTGCCTATGCTGATGTTGAGTGACTGTCCTGTTATGTTGACTGACTATCCTCTTCCTCCTCAATGATCCTGATGAAAGCGTGGAAGAACATTTTTGTTTATGGGTGCAGCCACCAGTGGCTAAGGCCCAATTTTTCAGCCCCTGTTTAACAGGGGTATGTAATTACAATTTTTGATGCAATACTTTGCAACAGGGCTCATTGCTGTGTTCCAAGTACAGTATATGTGAGGGGTTGCAGTGTTATGGGACCAGCACCAGTGCCTAAGGTCCAATTTTTTAGCCCCTGTTTAACAGGGGCGTGTAATTACAATTCTTGATCTAATAATTCACAGCAGGGCCCATTCCTGCGCCCACCAAGAGTAACTGTAAGGGCTTACAGTGTTGTGCAACACCGTACACCACCACCACCACCAAAGGCCCAATTTTTCTGCCCCTGTTCAACAGGGGCATGCAATTACAATTATTGATCTAATAATTCACAGCAGGGCCCATTCCTGCGCCCACCAACAGTAACTGTGAGGGCTTACAGTGTTGTAGCACCAGTACCACCACCAAAGGCCCAATATTTCCTACCACTGTTCAACAATGGCATGTAATTACAATTCCTGATATAATAGTTCACAGCAGGGCGTTTCAGCGCCCACCAAGAGTAACTGTGAGGGCTTACAGTGTTGTGGCAACACCAACATCTAAGGGGCAAATTTCTGCAGAGTATATACGGCAGGCCCCTACTTGCAAACATCCAACTTACAAACGACAGAAAGTGAGAGGAAATCTACCCCTAGGAAGGGAAATTCTCTCCAGTAAGAGTTAATATTGGAAAAAGGTGTCTCCTCTCTACTGATGCTTTATCACCAACCCTTGTTTTAATTAAAACCCCACTTTTCCAAAAACATTTGTCATTGGAACGGAAAGTGAGGTGAAATGTTCTGAACAGGTGCACAGACAGCAAAACAAATGTTACAGGGGTGATAACCCTTCCCTATGTTCTACAAAAAGCTTAAAAATAGATGTTTTTGGCTGCAGCTACACTTAAAAATGTACCTGATTACAAACAGATTCTACTTAAGAACAAACCTACAGTCCCTGTCTTGATTGCACCACTGGGGGGGGGGGGGCGGGGTGATGGGGTAGCCATGCCATTTTTCTCACAGATTTTCATCCATATTGCCAGGACAGGACATTACATTAAAGCCGCAAGCAGTTTTAAATGGCTTTTTTTCCCTTTTTCCCACAAATCTCATTTTGTGCAGGGACATTTCTAAACACGGGAAACACATGCCACTTCACAGGCATACTTTAGACACCCCCCCACCAAGAGTAACTGTGAGGGCTTACAGTGTTGTGGCAACACCAACATCTAAGGGCAAATTTCTGCAGAGTATATACGGCAGGCCCCTACTTGCAAACATCCAACTTACAAACGACTCCTACCTGCAAACGGAAGGAGACAACAGAAAGTGAGAGGAAATCTACCCCTAGGAAGGGAAATTCTCTCCAGTAAGAGTTAATATGGGAAAAAGGTGTCTCCTCTCTACTGATGCTTTATCGCCAACCCTTGTTTCAATTAAAACCCCACTTTTCCAAAAACATTTGTCATTGGAACGGGAGGTGAAATGTTCTGAACAGGTGCACAGACAGCAAAACAAATGTTACAGGGGTGATAACCCTTCCCTATGTTCTCCAAAAAGCTTAAAAATAGATTTTTTGGCTGCAGCTACACTTAAAAATTTACCTGATTACAAACAGATTCTACTTAAGAACAAACCTACATTCCCTGTCTTGATTGCACCGCCTGTATACTGCTGTTCAGAGTATGTAGGGTTTTAGGTATAGGGTTTTATTTTGGGTGCGGGGTTCCCCTTAATATCCATACAAGACCCAAAGGGGCTGGTAATGGGCTCTGGTGGGGGGGGGGGGGGGGGGTGATGGGGTAGCCATGCCATTTTTCTCACAGATTTTCATCCATATTGCCAGGACAGTTTTAAATGGCTTTTTTTCCCTTTTTCCCACAAATCTCATTTTGTGCAGGGACATTTCTAAACACGGGAAACACATGCCACTTCACAGGCATACTTTAGACACCCCCCAGGTACGATATTTAAAGGAATATTTCACTTTTTTTTTCACTTTATGCATCATTAAAATGAGTGCTCCAGAAAAAACGTCAGTTTTTAAAACTTCTTTTTGCATTGATACATGTCCCCTGGGGCAGGACCCGGTCCCCAAAACCCTTTTTAGGACAATAACATGCATATTAGCCATTATAATTAGCACTTTAGATTTCGAACGTTCGCGTCCATTGTATTTAATAGTGTTCTAACGTTTGTGCAAACTTTCGGTCACTTCGCAGGTTCTGGTGCGAACCGAACCGGGGGGTGTTCAGCTCATCCCTACTTACAAGTAAATGGACATGGCCATATTTGGTCAATGACGTCACTGGAATTACTGTGCTATCATTGACCAAATATGGTCATGTCAATATATGGCCAATAACATCACCCGGAGAAACAACTTCTTTGCTTGTATTGATGCAGCAGGGACCAAGAGATTACATTTGGTGGGACTCCAGCAACAGGTTAAGACAAAGCCACTGATAAGGCAGTACAACTGGTCCTGTTGTACTGGGCCTAGGACTCATTAGCTAAACAAGGGGGCCCAGGTCAGCTTTATTGTTAATTTCTGCCTAGATAAATATATTGATTTTATTAGACTACACCCACGCTCTTACTTGCTTACCAGGACTTAAATTACATTTCCATGTGCCCCATCACATCAACAGCAGGGCGTAAGGGGATAAAGTCATTGCTGCTGTTCCACTGCACCCTGGGGGGGGTGGAAGAGCTGAGGCAGGGTTGGGGGCTCGTCAGGAAGGCTGTACAGGGCCCCATGATTTCTAACAGCAGCCCTGCGTTCAGATATGTTTGAGGGCGGCAAGATTTTGTTTTTCAATGGGCATCCGAATAAATGTGGATCCACATTGCTGGACAATATGGTTGATGGTGGATTTATATATATATATATATATATTTATTTATTTTTTCAATAAATTACTTTTCAGAAAGTGTGTGTGTTTATTTTCCATTGACTTGAATCCTCTCAGCAAGATATCATTCCTTTTTTGGCAAATTTGTGTCTATTATTTGGAACCCATTATTGGGAGGGTTCTAGTCCTTAAATATTGTGCTGGATATATAAAAAAAAAAAAATATATATATATATATATATATATATATATATTTATTTATTTTTATTTTTTAGATCTGAATTGTGGAGATATGGTCCTCTTATGACAAACTGATGTCCTTTTGGTGGTGATCCTTTGGCCCTTATGTGGATACATACTTACCTGGTGGCGTCTTCGGGGGGAAGAGCAGCCCTTCAGATGACTCATTGTAACCCTGTTGTAATAAAATTTGTTTAGGCATGAAATGTAGTTAACATATGGCTCTACTTTATATTGTTTATAAATGTGTATTATTTTAGTCTACAGGAAACACCCTGTACAGTAAAATGAAAAGTCTCCCTGTACTGTATACCTGTATCGCATGTGATCTTTTTCTGAATACATTTTTTTAACAAAAATAAAAGTATCTTTTTAAATGTATCCGATAAAATTTGATATGAATTTTAAAAATATGATGTAGTATATTATCTTTGGCAACCTAAAAGTCCCTATTCCGTATTTCATGTGTATTGTTTAGTTGAAGAGATGTGGTGCCTGGCTCCCCAGACCTCTGGCTGACAAAAATGTCATTCATTTTTGCATCAACTAATTTGAGTAAAACTGGAGATTTTGTAATCTAAGTTATATTACTAAGCTTACTTTTATGTAATGGAGCTAAACAAATGTTTTATAGATTTCAGTTTTGTAAAAACTATGGAAATTATACTTGTGTTCATGTGATATTGATTAATATGCCCATATAGAGCTAGATTACTGGTATATAGCCTGGAGCCCTGAGGAGGTTGTCTTCCTCCACCCCATGGAGATGAATCTGTGAGTGAAGAGGGAACTGATCTGCAAGCTTCAGGGGTCTGTCTGCCCCTGAAACCCCTCTGGACTGGCTGCTGGACTAATCTTCTACGGACAGAGCTTATAGAATTCTTCTCTACCCCTGTCAGGCGTATCCCACACCCTCTACCCTCTCCTGTTACAAGTTTCTTTAGCAAAAAATAAAAAGACATCCCCCAGTCTGATTTATGAGCCAGAGTGAATAGACTGTTGCTGTGTGCCTGGCTGTCTTTGCTGTGTTTTGGGAAAGAACCTGTCTAACAGCAGTCCCTGTGGGGGTAGCGCTACAACAGGAATAGAGGAGGCCAATATAAAGACAGATTGAGATACTTTTTAAATGCCTGTTGAATGGCTAAATTTAGTAACCCCTTAATAATATTAGACATCCTAGCCACACAAGGAAGGTTGAGGATGGGTGTCACGTTCCGGGTATGGCGGGAGAAAGGAGGTGGATCCCCTATGCCAATGAGGCGATAGCACGGGTTGTATTGGAGGACCGGTTCTAATGTTGCTACTGGTTTTCACCAGAGCCCGCCGCAAGGCGGGATGGACTTGTAGCGGCGGTAGCAACCAGGTCGTGTCTTCCAATAGCAACTCGACCCCACTGACAGCTGAGACAGGCGCGGTACACAAGGATTAAGCAGAGGCGAGGTCAAACGTAGCAAAAGGTCAGGGCAGGTGGCACAGGTTCGTAGTCAGGGGCACGGCAGAGATCTGGATACACAGTAGGAGCAAAACACACAACGCTTTCACTGGGCACTAAAGGCAACACAAGATCCGGCGAGGGCAGGAAGGGTGAGTGTATATTTAAAGGGTGCAGGTGTGTAGTAATTTGGGCCAGGCACCAATCAATTGTGCGCTGGCCCTTTAAGAACAACAGTAGTGGGCGCGCGCGCGCCTGGGGAGCGGGGGGCGCGCGCACCGGGGAAATCAGGAGGTGAGAGGCGAGGAGAGTGGGATGCGATCCCCGGGCGGACCGGGGTCGCCACGAGGATCGCATCTTGGAAACCGAGCGGCGCCTGCGGTCAGCGGAGCCGACCGGGGCGCTGCAGAGCCGAGGACGCCGTGGGCGCTCCGGGATGGAGGAGGCACCCGGAGCGCTCGGCGTTACAATGGGGCAGAGGGCTGGAGAGTCTGCATGCTCTGTGACAGTACACCTAGAGGCAGTCATTAGAACTGTAGAACAAATTGTCACCCTACATTTCTAGCAGTTTAATTCTAGATTTCTGGATTTAGAGACATTGAACTGTATTTCACCAAGAAAAATGTACAAATTATGCAGGAATCGCTGCAATGAAGATCCAGTTGGATTGCTCTGGCTGGTACTAAAGCTGTTTCCAAAATGTTTTTATACTGTGACAATCACTAAACCTGTGGTATAGCTTCCTGTGAACCCTACTTTGGTTTATTGTATGGGGCATAATCTAATGATTTTATGGGGTACTATTGTACAAATAGTATTTTCAGATTTTCTTTGTGCAATAAAAAACCTGCTTTGGGAACAAAGCTCTAATATTTTGTTTCTCTTTATATATGAAGCACTAACCCCCGAGCTGCTGGTTTTATTTGGGCTTACCGTTACCTCACCTGCTTGCTTCTCCGTCTTGGGGCCCAAAGAATGTTGAAATGGCCCAAAGAATGTTGAAACTGACACTGAATCCTCTTGTGGGTTATTTATTTAGAAAAAACAAAAGACAAAATCTCTTAATGAAGGGTAGAGGGTTAGGGGTGAGTTCAGGCACTTAAATTGCAGGGTGAAGGTATTAAGAGAATCCCAAGGATAAAACTGTTCCACGAACTGGATCCAACAGCCCCCGGATAGGCCTCTCTCACTAGGCCATGCAGCCGGTGGGATGCTCGGTAAAGTCTCTGCCACAGACTTGTGAGTTACACTTGAGCGTTACTGAGGGATGTGGATGAATTTAAAGAACTGACATACGGTACCAGTTTCTCTCAGCCCATCCGGCGATACCGTATGAGTGTTGATCCAGGTTGTGTCCTTCAACTAAGTCTCCAGCCTCCTCCAGAGAAACCAGACTTGCGCACGGTCTTCTCCTGAATGAGTCCTCCCCTGGGGTTCTTCATTTGCTGGGCCTCTCCCTTCAGATGAGACGGCACCGGACCATCCCTGGATCAGTAGGCTCCGAAATTCGCTCAGGCCTATCCCTTCAGTTGCGTTGCCCCAGGCCAGCCAGCCCCGAGACACAGGATGCATGGTTCCGCACCCCAGGCCAGGAGGGCCATGGGGCTGGGTCAGGAGGACCACCAGAACCAAACAGACAGAAAATAATCCCCCGCCAACATGGCGTCGGTACCTTAAATACCATCCCCCAGAATTCACAGCAGGAAAACACTCCCACTGGGCTGGTTCTGAGAGATAAATGGTATTCAATGCATTATATTTTTTGAATATATTTTTTCACAAACTCAATATTGAACCACTAAGACTGGGATGCCATTAAAGTTCATGTGCGTGTAAGGGCAGGTGTCCCAATACTTTTGGTAATATAGTATATATATGTATATGTGTATATATATATATATATATATATATATATATATATATATATATATATATATATATATATATATATATATATATACAGTGCCTTGCTAAAGTATTCGGCCCCCTTGAACTTTTCAACCTTTTGCCACATTTCAGGCTTCAAACATAAAGATATAACATTTTTATTTTTTGTGAAGAATCACCAACAAGTGGGACACAATTGTGAAGTGGAACGAAATCTATTGGATTTTTGAAACTTTTTTAACTAATAAAAAAATAAAAGTGGGGCGTGCAAAATTATTCGGCCCCCTTGCGTTAATACTTTGTAGAGCCATCTTTTGCTGCGATTACAGCTGCAAGTCGTTTGGGGTATGTCTCTATCAGTTTTGCACATCGAGAGACTGAAATTCTTGCCCATTCTTCCTTGCAAACAGCTCGAGCTCAGTGAGGTTGGATGGAGAGCGTTTGTGAACAGCAGTTTTAAGCTTTTTCCACAGATTCTCGATTGGATTCAGGTCTGGACTTTGACTTGGCCATTCTAACACCTGGACACGTTTATTTGTGAACCATTCCTTTGTAGATTTTGCTGTATGTTTGGGATCATTGTCTTGTTGGAAGATAAATCTCCATCCCACTTTCAGGTCTTTTGCAGACTCCAACAGGTTTTCATCCAGAATGGTCCTGTATTTGGCTGCATCCATCTTCCCCTCAATTTTAACCATCTTCCCTGTCCCTGCTGAAGAAAAGCAGGCGCAAACCATGATGCTGCCACCACCATGTTTGACCGTGGGGATGGTGTGTTGAGGGTGATGAGCTTTTACGCCAAACATATCGTTTTGCATTGTGGCCAAAAAGTTCGATTTTGGTTTCATCGGACCAGAGCACCTTCTTCCACATGTTTGGTGTGTCTCCCAGGTGGCTTGTGGCAAACTTTAGACAAGACTTTTTATGGATATCTTTGAGAAATGGCTTTCTTCTTGCCGCTCTTCCATAAAGGCCAGATTTGTGCAGTGTACGACTGATTGTTGTCCTATGGACAGACTCTCCCACCTCAGCTGTAGTTCTCTGCAGTTCATCCAGAGTGATCATGGGCCTCTTGGCTGCATCTCTGATCAGTCTTCTCCTTGTCTGAGCTGAAAGTTTAGAGGGACAGCCAGGTCTTGGTAGATTTGCAGTGGTCTGATACTCCTTCCATTTCAAAATGATCGCTTGCACAGTGCTCCTTGGGATGTTTAAAGCTTGGGAAATCTTTTTGTATCCAAATTCGGCTTTAAACTTCTCCACAACAGTATTACGGACCTGCCTGGTGTGTTCCTTGGTCTTCATGATGCTCTCTGCGCTTTCAACAGAACCCTGAGACTATCACAGAGCAGGTGCATTTATACAGAGACTTGATTACACACAGGTGGATTCTATTTATCACCATCAGTCATTTAGGACAACATTGGATCATTCAGAGATCCTCGCTGAACTTCTGGAGTGAGTTTGCTGCACTAAAAGTAAAGGGGCCAAATAATTTTGCACGCACCACTTTTCAGTTTTTTATTTGCTAAAAAAGTTAAAAATATCCAATAGATTTTGGGCTACTAAGACCACTCCCCATCCCGGATCGCCCATGGGCAGAAGTCTCCATGGACTTTATCGTGGAGTTTACCCCCTTCCAGGGGATACACCACCATTCTTGTCATTGTGGACCGGCTCTCTAAAATGGCTCATTTTATCCCTCTGGTGGGTACCCCGTCCGCCTCTACCACGGCTGACGTATTCTTCAAGGAAATCGTAAGACTTCATGGGTGCCCAAGAGCATCACGTCTGACAGGGGCACCCAGTTTACTTCAAAGTTTTGGAAGGAATTATGCAAGTCCCTCGAAATAAAGATCTGCTTGTCTTCTGCCTACCACCCTCAGAGCAACGGCCAAACGGAAAGGACCAACCAGACACTGGAACAGTACCTCCGTTGCTTCTGTTCTGATTCCAAAATGACTGGTCCACCCTCTTACCCTACGCTGAATTCGCGTATAACAACTCCATTCATTCCGCCACCAAGCAAACACCCTTTTGGGCCACTTCACAATTGTGTCCCACTTGTTGGTGATTCTTTAAATTTTATATCTTTATGTTTGAAAGCCTGAAATGTGGCAAAAGGCCAGATTTGTGCAGTGTACGACTGATTGTTGTCCTATGGACAGACTCTCCCACCTCAGCTGTAGTTCTCTGCAGTTCATCCAGAGTGATACTTTCGCAAGGCACTGTATATATATATATATATATATATATATATATATATATATATATATATATATATATATATACAATTCACTTTGTTTGATTTGTTGTCAATTTACATATTTCTATGCACATTTTTTGTGCAATATTTTTTATCTTAATATCAAGTAAGTGCAGCTGTTCTGATTAATATTATGTGATTGGTTTATATTTAGTGCAGGTTTATACTTATTTTTATATGAGGTATTTTTTGATTTTATGATCAGAGTGATTTTTCTCAGAAGACTTAAAAGGTTTAGATGATATTTGTGTCTGCTGTTAAAGCACAACTTCAGCTAAAACACAGACAAAAAGCACTGTATTTGCAGATCATTTAAGGCTTCTGTGCGAAGAACAGGGGCAGGAAGGAGGATCCACAAAGCCAGGCTAAAATAACAAGCCACACTTAAGCAAAATGTCAAAGGGATTGCGTAGGCACAACAGAATAATGGTCATGTTGGCTAGGAACTTTTATCAGAAAAACAAGAAAAACAGCCACAGCTTTTCCATTGTAAGTGTTGTTACATAACATCATCATCTTAGTAGGCTAGGAATGATGATACGGTCTCTTTAATGACTGGCATAATGGTAGACATTGAATGTTCTGTAGATGGAGTCTCTACATGCTCTAGTTTTCTATGATTAATATATTATTTTGAGTAATCAAACTATTTAAAATTCACATAAAACATGCATAAAATGAAAAGACTCAATGTCATATAAAGCTGTGTGCATTTAGGTTTAGGTTTCCTTTTCTCAGTACAGAGTTTGCTGTATATCTGTGAAAGGCCCTTTGTTGACTACACAGCCTTCTTAATCATAAAAGATATTTCTGAGACCGGTTCTACAACTGGCACAATGCCTACATGCTCTGTCATTACACTAATTGGTACATGAATACTGTTAATATGAAGCTCCCTGATAAATTGCACACCATGGATTGAAGACCGCAAATTGTTTATTTGGGTTGAGCCTTCACGTGTGACTTTTTAAAATATTTAAGATTTTTGTAATCTAGCTCATCATCACTAATGGCACGTGCCAAAATCCTTCTCCAATTCCAGTTTCATTGTTTCAACCTATAGTTAGCCATTGAATTATTCAAATCAGATATGTACAGCCATACAATATAAATGCACAATAGGAGTCTTTATAATAATCGGAAGAGAAGAAAAGGCCATTCTTAAATGTCACACATGTATCAATACGATTGGTAGAAAGAAGCTTTTAATTATATTTTTTATATAATTGCACAAACATTCATCTCTGGTTATGTCAGCAGCTATTTCAAAAAATGATCAAAAATTTGTTCAAATTGAGCTTTGGATATGCAACTGTTTGATCCTCTTAGATATCATTTTTTTAAATGTATTTAATAAAGAACTTCTTAGCGGGTTTAAAAATGTTTATAATTCTAATGCTGCCACTAAATGATGGTAAATGACTAAAGGTATGAAGATGAATGATCACTTTTCAATAGTTTTCTCAATACATTGTTATCCTGCTCTATCTATAGTGACAAACAGAGACAGTTTCTTTAACAGTAAAGTGGCATATAAACACCTCATCCACAATGTTGTTGGGTAGTAGAGCTGAGGTGGGAGCCTCTCCTGCCTCCACATCGCTCCAGCACTCTACAGGACTGAGCTTTTTAAAAGTAACAATAGCTCTGGCGCTGCTGACCTTCAGTTCAGTCCAGCTCTCTACTAATTCCAAAAAGTGTATTTTTCCCCCAAAAATTGCGTTCGGAAGACCGCTGCGCAAATACAGTGTGACATAAAGTATTGCAACGACCGCCATTTTATTCTATAGGGTGTCTGAAATTATATATATATATATATAATGTTTGGGGGTTATAAGTATTTTTCTAACAAAAAAAAAATGATTTTAACTTGTAAACACCAAGTGTAAAAAAAAATAGGCCTGGTCCTTAACCTCCCTGGCGGAATTTAGTGCTGAAAGAGGTACAATTATTTTGCATGGAAATTTAGCGTTTTTATATTGTAGACATGCAATTCTTATGAATAACTCACTTAAATCTGTCCAAACCAGAGTCTAGTAGACATCCCGGGTATGATAAAGTTTGAAACACAAAATCATAAATTATAATATAATAAAAATATATATAAAAATGATTCAATAATGTAATCAAATCAAAAACACTGAAATTTGCTCAGTTGCAGAATAGTCGCTGTCATTAAATTTATTGTTTGATGATAAATTGTGATTCTAATTTTTTATCTGTGTTTTCTAGCTGGTCTAAAACCACTTTTGACATAAAGGGACACTTTTTGGTTGCTATGGACAATCTCCAGTTTCCAGGCAGAAAAAAAAAAAATCTTTTTATTATATAAAATGACATGCAGGGCACTGGGCAGACCACTAGGGACAAAGGGGATGTGTATTTTATGTATACAGTACTGTAATCTGTAAGATTACAGTACTGTATGTGTGTTGTGTTTTTAAACTTTTTTGAATTTGGCGCCGATCTCCGCTCCCGTGCGTCGTAACGTCGCAGGGAACGGAGATCAGCGGCACTCGGGCACTGTGTGAATCGAGCGAGCGGACGGCTCGCTCACACAGCAGGGAGACATCGCAGGATCCAGGGGAAAAGGTAAGTAACTTCCCCCTGTATCCTGCAACGCTAGCCCGAGTCTGGCTCGGGGTTACCGCTCCTGGTAGAAAAAACTCAACCCGAGCCAGACTCGGGAACACCGCCAGGGAGGTTAAAGAGGAAGTAAAGCCAAGCAATAAATAAAAAAAAATGCACCCTGCAAGGCAAAGGCATAATGAGCTAGTATGCATAGCATACTAGCTCATTATGAATAACTTACCTGAGAACGAAGCCCCCGAAGCGGTCCTCCTTCTTCATCTTCACCGCTGCCATGTATCCCGGAGTGACTTCCAGGTCTCGCTGCTCTGGTGCTGTGATTCGCCGGAGCCGCAATGACGTCACTCCCGTGCATGCACGCGGGAGCCGCCACGAGCGGCGTATCGTCGTTAGCAGCAGCGTGCTCAGTGCGCCTGCGCGCCGCCGTCTACGGAGCATGCGCCGTAGACAGCGGTGCCTGTCTTTTTGCAATTATACACGGTTTAGGAGATATTTCTTGGACCAACAGGTAAGCATTAATCTAAGCTTACCTGTAGGTCAAAGTGGTTTGTAAGGGTTTACAACCACTTTAAGTGGTTAAATGATATCTCCAATATAATAGCAATACCTGTTATTTTACAATTATCATTGGTCAAATTATACCCTGAACTGTCCTGGCCACTGTAAATTTCAAGAGCCACTCTCCCTCTGTAACCTGCAGTTCGGTCCTACACTGCGTTCATTTATGAATGAATGCTACCTTTATGCTAAGCAGTGTTGGTCATCTTACTTTAAAAAAGTAATTTGTTACGTTACAAATTACTTCTCCCAAAAAGTAATTGAGTTAGTAACTCAGTTACTACATTGGAAAAGTAATTAGTTACTCAGCAAAGTAACTGTGACTTTTTTTTTATATTCTAAGGGGCGGGTCTAGTATTACTGTAAGCAAGGGGCGCGTTCCCCCCTGCACGTCTATTTCCCCTCTGTACCCCCCTGCACGTCTATTTCCCCTCTGTATCCCCCTGCACGTCTGTCGTCCCCCCCCCCCCCACACATATATCTGTACATCTGTCCCCCCAAACTCACGGATCGGATCGTTCCTCGGATCAGAGTCACGGATCGGATCATTTTTTGGATCAGCAAATAATAATTGAATTTGCAAAAAACTGTGAAAATTCCACCATCATATAGTCCCCACTGTAATATCCACAATCTACCCCACTGTAATATACATCTCCCCCACTGTAATATCCACAATCTCCCCCACTGTAATATCCACAATCTCCCCCACTGTAATATCCATGTCATGCCCCCACTGTAATATTGGCTGAGTATGGCTGGGTACGGCTGAGCATGGCTGGGTACAGCTGGGTTTTCGCAGAGTATAGCTGGGTATTACAGAGTATTGCAGAGTATGGCAGAGTATGGCTGGGTATTACCGAGTATTGCAGAGTATGGCTGGGTATTACTGAGTATGGCAGAGTATGACTGGGTATGGCAGAGTATGGCAGAGTATTGGCTGGTTATGGCAGAGCATTGGCTGGGTATGGCAGAGTATTGGCAGGGTATTGCAGAGTATTGGCAGGGTATTGCAGAGTATTGTCAGGGTATTGGCAGGGTATGGAGGGATGGCTGTGACTGCAATTGTCACAGCGCAGCGCTGTGGGCACTACAGATCCAGCCCAAAGCACTGCTGCCATCCGATCTCTCCCCTCCACTGTACAGATCTGTACACAGAGGGGAAAGAGGAACCCGGATCATGACGCCGGTTTGTTTACAAGTGATCGCTCTGTCATTTGACGGAGCAATCACATTGTAAACTGCCGACGGGTGCACCAAGATGGCCGCCGCTCCGGAGCTAGGCCGAAGCTGCGGCCTTTCCTAAGCCGCGTAACGCTCTGCGGACCCCTAGTGGCGGTAGATGTAATTGTGGTGACGCCGCCCAAGTAATGGGAACGGCATTACCATGAGGGGAAGAGTAATCAGTTAGATTACTCGTTACCCTCTAAAGTAACGGCGTTAAGTAACGCGTTTTACTTTAACTCAGTTAGTTACATCACGGATGCTAAGAACATTATTTTGGAGTACAAATAATTGGGACTTATTATACATCTCCAGGATCCCCTGATGAAGTCATGCAAGCATTGCGATACACGTTGGGATTGATTGACAGGCACACCGGAAGTAACGTGGGAATACGAGTTTGACTATCGTGGATTATATGCTGTATGCTGCTTTTAATAATGTGAGTAAAAACAAGCTGTTTTATCTAATTAACTTACCAAATGTTACTACAATATTTGGGAATCCCTTTCTTCTATATGCTATACAAGTAAGTCTGGGGAGGATCCCCAGACTACAAGATTATCCTAGAAGAGCCAACATTTACCTTAGGGAGTCACCAAGCTAAGGAAAGGGTCCTGCTCTCATTAGCATGGTCACTCCCTAAGGTAGATGTTGGCTTTTCTAGGAAAAGGGGAGAGGGATCTGGAACTTGCAGTTTGAGAGAGCTGGGTTAACCATAGGAGGGCTAATTAAAGCCATTGGAATTTCACCAAGATTATCCGCATATGCTGTTACCTTACAGCAGTAAGGTGAGAGGCCAATCAGCATAGAGGTGTCACTGCACTGAAAGAAGAAACACTTGTTACACCTTGCTTTATGCTTTGCACGTTTCACTATCAAGCACTTTTGATTTTATTAATATAGGATTTTTATTATGCTGATTATTCATTGAGTCATGTTGTTTTATGTTCACTATCAGCACTCATTGTTGTTTCTGTCATTTAGGATTTTTTATCTTAAGTTAGGGGGGTCACTATATCTTTTTATCTGTGCATTTAATATTTGTGAGATTGTTTTATCACGTATCTATATATTGTAGGTACTTATGTACTCTATAGTACATTGTTCTACATGTTTATTCACATTTAAGTATGTTTTTTTTCATCCTTTCACATTTAATTTACCTCTAATAGCGCAGCACCACACATTTTAATCATACTTTCCATTGGCTACGGATTTAGCTTATCGGTGTTTGCGACTGTTAATTCTTTACTTACATATGACAGTGATGGCGCGGAAGCACCATTTTTTAGATTTATTTACATAGAAAGATAATCTGTAGCACACAGTCAACAGGGTCTACACTCCTACACACCACAGAGATTGGCTATAGGCCCTGCCGGCTGTAGCTCATAACCCATCATGAAGCAGTGTTCCTCAATTCCAGTCACTTTGATTCTCCACCTTATAAAGGCTATTTCAATGTGTAAGTGTCATTATAGCCTACCTACAGGCCTACAGCCTGATGCCGGAGCTAAAGAAGAGAAGCACTCTTCATATGACCACTTGGAATGAACTTAGAATCAAAGAACAATTACAATTTTAGTGAACCTGACCTTTAATAAATCCATCCATACTGCTAAGTGCAAAGTACTTTACCTTACCTTCCTTTCCATTAATCTTCACTTCTGGAATGCCTCTTCTTAGTGCAGATGTGTGTCACAGTCCCAGTTGTTCCTAAGAGTAAGCAATATTTGATCCTGCAGAAAATTGCTCACCCATAGGATTGAATAGGGGTAGGGTACTGCACAAGCACACTAAGGACAGGCGCTGGCAAGGGCATTTTAAGGAGAAAGGTTGTGTGGCAATGGAAAAAGCCAAACAGTTAGGATCACTGTAACAGGAAGCAAGATAACACTGTAACAGGGATATCTATTATTAGCTCTACCTAGTTTTCAACAATATTTTTTTATTTTATCAATCAAGAACATATTCATAAAAGTTGCTGTATATATTACACAACATTGTAATACATTAAACTATTAAGGCATACAATATATTATTTGTTTAAGCCTTGATGGCCTAGTCCATCCTACCCCAAATGGGTAGCCCTACCTAGTTCACATCTGTGGACTACAAAACACCTCTCCCATGTTGTAGAGATGAGGAGTTCTGTATTAATTTCACACATTCTCTCCTAGGGCGACAATGCTGCTTGTCCAGCCACATAAATACAGTACAGTGATTAAGCGTTGTCATCCCAGTTGAAGCACAGTACCAACACATCAGAGCCAGAACTGACTTCACTTGGAGTCTGTGCTATCTCTACTTTAGAAATAGTACTGTAGTATCTACATTATAGAAAGCTGTGGGATTCCAAAGAACACAATTGTGCTAACTAATCAGGATTACGACTGACAATTGGCCACAAAATCTGGGAATTAAACAAAAAGCTTCTTTGTACAAGGTCTGTTTTACATTAATGAGCTATTTAATTAAAATGGATCTGATTTCATTAACTAAAAAGTTAACAAAATCAAGTCAAGGAAACAGCACATATTGAGCAGTTATGTCTATTATTATTCAAGATGAGAAATAATACATTCAGGCTTACGGCAACATAAATATATAGTGAAGATGAAGTTGAACAAAGCTGAAGGCTGAGTCTGTACCTTACATCCCCAGGAGCATTAGAACTACAGGTGAATTCCCGCTGTTAGCGCTGCCTGCACTTGATTTATTATAACTTCAATTATACAGACAGCTTGAACACAGTAACTATAAATTGAATTTTAATGGCACTGTAAAATGTGCAATAAGTTCAAAATAAAAAAATACCTATAGTGGCAGCACATTTTTATACTATTTAATGTCAATGTTATTAGGTATTGTCACTTTTAAGTTATAGTGATTGACAGTAACAGCTCTGCAGGAGCCCCCAAAAACTTGTATGAGTACAAATACTAAACAGACCTGTTTTTTTAGCTGCTTCAAGGGGGAACTGTTGACAAAAAAGTTTATTTCAGTCTGCTTTAGATAAGAAAACATTGTTGTATTTTTAAATAATGCTACTAAGGACTCTGAGCAAACATGTTCCAAAATACTGTAGGTGTTTGTGCAAACCACAATGTTATTCATTTCTACCATAAAAAAACGTGAGATTTACGTCTGGGAAAAAAGATATGTAGCACCCTCTAGGGAGGTGTATGTTCTAGAGTGAGGATTTTGGTTAGGATTAGGCAAATTTAGGGAGGCCTATCTGGCAGCCAGGCCTGTTTGATTTGATTTGCTTTGGGCTGGGAGTGACTCAGGGTAGCAGCTGGTGACTCTCAGGCAGCATCTGAGAAAGTGCTGGTTTGAAGATAGGAGAGGTGGAGCTGTCCGGGGTGTTCTAAGGAGCCCTGACCAATCCCCAACTTGGATTGGCAGGGGGCAGGCCTCCTTAAATACCCAGGGTCAGCCCAGCTCGGGAGGATTTGGAGTTGTTCAGAGATTTGCAGATGGAATGCTAGGTTGAGGGAGCCCCTCAGTCTTGGGAGGGGGGTGACCTTGGGCCTGGGCTCGGGTGCAGACGCGGCCTTTCAAGAACTCGTGGAGGTGTCTTGGACAGCAGGCACAGGAGACGCAGGAGAGTACAGCAGGAGAGAGCATTGACGGGTAAGTCTCCAAAGAGAGGAACAACTGGTCACAGCCACATAGAGGGCTGGTGAGTGACATGCACAGTCAGAAGAACTGAGGAGGCAAGCCTGAGAGGACTGGGAGCATGCAGTCTGGGATGGGTGCAGAGCCAGTGGAGTGGACTGTGGTGTCATGGGAAATGGAGAAGGGCAGCTGCAGCCAGGAGGGCTGGCAGGGCCTGAAGATGGGTTACTCGGCTCAGTAGGACAGCTAGCACCAGGAACTTTCTATTGCTACACCATAGGGGCCCACGGTCCCTGTCTGCAAAAGGCAGTTGCTAAGGCCTGTCTGAGCCAGTGTCAGGCCTAACCATATGGTGCTAGCTGTCCCTGGAATTCCAAGCAAGTAAGAGTGCTGGAGGTGCTGAGGAGTGATAGTCTGCAGCGAGAGGTGTGTATATACGTATCAGAGTGTATACTGTATAAGTTGTCTCAAGAAAGTTATTCTAATTCCACTGGGCATCCTATACTGCCCTTACCCTATCCAAGTTCAATCCCCTCAATAAAATACTAAAACAAAGCTAATGGACTGTTCATTGGCTTGAAGTGTCTGAGAAGTGAATGCCGGGCTGGGCAGGGTGACAGGTGGGCCACATCACTTATCAGCCCCTACGGGGTTACCACTACAAATATATAAAAAAAAATTGCTATATATATATATATATATATATATATATATATATATATATATATATATATATATATATATATATAAATATATAGCATATATGATTGCTACATAGGGCATGTTGTAATTTAAAATTCCAGCTTACACCATACTAGCCTTAAAACTGTCCCCCTCACCCCCCTTTGGGTCATGTTTGCCAGCCCAACCATCACCCTATCACTCCCTCACCCCTTCACCCTATTCAGCTCCCCTCCCTCCCCCCCTTTCCCCCTCCTCCCCCCTCCTCACGTCCCTTCACTTTCCTCCTTCCCTTCCTTTTTTCCCCTCACTTCCTTTTCCCACCCTTTTTTCCAACCTTCAACTTTCTTCTCCGTTGCCCTTTTCTTCCTTCATTTTTCTTTTTTCCAGTTTTTCTCATCCTCCAGGCCCCCGTGATCTGTTTGTTCTTTCCCCCCTCTTGTTTTCCCCCCTTACTTCCCCCTGTCTTGTATATACCCCTTTGGGATGCTGCAACATCCCACTTTCGCATACATGTGCGCGCCATGTACCCCATCCCCACCTTGATCTCTTCCCGTCACACATCACTCAACATTCCTCCCCTCTCTGATCATGCCATCACTCCCTTTTTTTTCATCCCTGCCAATTCTCTCGTCTCCCCTCTTCCCTTCCCCTCTCCCCTCCTTATAATCACACCTCCTACATCCTATTTTCACCCCTCCTTCCATTCTTCCAATTTCTCCTGTTCCCCCCTTTTCACCCCCGTTTTGCCCTTTCCTTTATCCTTTACCCGCTTTCTCTTTTCTTTTTCTCTTTCCTTCTACTATTTCTTCTCTGCACGGCCTTTCCCATTCCTTTCCCTTTCATTTCACTACCATCACTTTTTCTTCAGTTGCAACTACCACACATACCGATCATGACAGGGACCTTGTTACACATACACGCTGACCAATCTCTCTCACTTAAACTAAAACTTCTCCATGATATCAAAAGTTACAAATTAAAATGTATCATATCTATATACGGTAGATTGATAATTGCTTGCTGTTGGACTCTCACGACAGGTGCATGCGCTAAGGGGATTCCATCATCTCCCCTCCTCCGCTCTCAACCACCGGCCCACGTGTCTGCCTGTGGGAGGTCAATTCGTTGGAGGTGACCCCCCGTAAGTCACGCTTTTGGATCACTAACCCCCCCTGGGTCGGCTCGCACACATTGCAGGGTGCCGTTGCGAGTGCCACCCAGGGGACAGAAAACCTCTTCAGGGAAACCTCACATGAGGAGTAATTCTCATCAGAAAAACACACACTTGGACACATTACCTCTGAGGAAAACCCACACGGGTCGAAACGCATCAGTTTCTCTTTTACCTCAACTTATGTTGGCTGTGTTAAAATACTCCGCTGTAAAAGTTTTTTGTCTATCAGTGTAACTCTTATACATTTTTTAGGTTCTCTTTTACCTCAACTTATGTTGGCTGTGTTAAAATACTCCGCTGTAAAAGTTTTTTGCCTATCAGTGTAATTCTTATACATTTTTTCTGTTTTGTTTTATTATTCCCATTTGGGACCCATGTCTTTTATCCACTATGCCACTTCTGTGACATCTTCAATAAAGATTTATATTTAGATAAAGCGTGGTATCATATACAATTTATTCCAAATCGCTGCCTAAAAACCCCATAAACCCTTTTGGGGGGATTTTTTCCTTTTTGCTACCTCTTAGGGGTGAGCAGCAACTAAACCTTCTCCAGCCGTGTGTCTTTCTTCCTTTAAAACTGTCCCCTTACCCCTCCTAACACCTATGGCAACTAACCTGTGTAAGAAAGATATATATACTTACCAGTCATGAGATCACCTGTGTCAGCCAACAGCAGCTACAGGGGTGAGAGAAGAGCACTCCAAAAATGCCTAGTAATGCCTGGAGTGGAGATGACACCTCTAGGCTTCAATGGCTCATCCATTGTTGGCTCTCTCTCCTCTCACCTGCAGCCACCACCATCACATGACTAGACCAGGCTGAAAATAGGTAAGTATATACATCTTTCTTACACAGGTTAGTTAGTATAGGTGTTAGGAGCAGTGAGGGGACAGTTTTAAGGATAGGTGTAAGCTGTAAATGCACTGTTTTTTTTTTAAATTACCTTTCCTTTTTAGTCAGCAGCCGCTATCATTTTCTGTTAAATTCAATGCAATATGGCAATCTGGAAGTGTTCTGTAAAGTGTTGGTGTACAGAAAGCCCCCCAGAAATGTATGTTGTAATTTCCTGCTTGTGTGATTGGCTTACTGAGTTTTCCAGAAGTCTGCACTAAGAAACAACTTACCGTATATACTCGAGTATAAGCCGAGTTTTTCAGAACATTTTTTTTTGTGCTGAAAGTGCACCCCTCGGCTTATACTCGAGTCAAGCACTTTTCTGCAGCAAAAAATGAAATTTTCCGACCCGACTTTGGGGCCCCGTATCTCGGAGCCACTTGGTGCTAGGAACTCCAAATTTGGTGTGCAAACCCAGTGGAACCAACACTACATTTGGGGTTCCTAGTACCAAGTGGCCCTGAGATACAGGGCCCCAAAGTCGGTCAACTGTGTCCATCTGCAGCAATGTCATTTCGGGACCCTTTGGGTTTGAAGTTCAGGGGACCTATGGCTGCAAATGAGCACAGTGAGGCATGCAAATGGGCACAGTGAGACACTATAACTTTTGAGCAAACCAATCAATATACGCTTATTGGGATTTTTTTTACCAAAAATATGTAGCATAATACATATTGGCCTAAATTGATGAAGAAATTAGATTACATTTTTTTATTGGACATGTTTTATGGCAGAAAGTAAAAAATATATATATTTTTTTTCAAAATTGTCTTAAAAAAAAAACCGCAGAGGTGATCAAATACCACCGAAAGAAAGCTCTATTTGTCAGAAAAAAAAGGACAAACATCTTATTTGGGTACAGGGTCACACTAAAGCCCCATACACACGGTCGGACTTTTTCATCAATTTGGTCCGATCGGACAAGGTTGTTGAAAAATCAGACCGTGTGTATGCACCATCGGACAGTGTTCGTCGGTTTGTCCGTCGGACAAAGTCTTATCTCCTGCTGGAATGATTTGCCGTCAACCCGGTCCGATCACACCAAATCCGAGCGTGTGTACGCTTGTCCGACGGACAAAGTGCTACGCATGCTCAGAAGAAATTCTGTGACGGAAGCGCTCGGTCAGGTAAAACTACCTTTCCTAATCGACACAGCACATTCGTCACGCTGCAATGTTAAAATGTCTTTAATGCAGCGCATTCTCTTTTTCTTTACAATGCAACAAGAATGACATCTTTTAGCTGCTCCTATTCACCCGCACTTCTCACAAACTTACTTCTTTATTACTTGGCACCATTTATACACTACATGTTTATTTTTACTCTGAACGGAAAAGAATCTTTGTTATTTTTTTACCATGATTTGTCTTTTTTTTTTTTTTTGGGGGAATACATATTTGAATGTTTTATTTTTTTTTTTTTGGAGGGGGGGTTGTGTGTCTCAAATTACCAAAAACACATTATTTACATTTGTATTTCTTGCTTACATTTACTAGGAGTTTGTTTGTTGTTGGTGCCCCTTGTTAATTCTACTTTAGGATTAGTGAAATGTACCTGCTTACTCAAAGAAAAAATGTCATTGTAGAAAAGTAAAACACAATAGTCAATGATTATTTCAAATCAAAAAACCTTTATTTAGGTCTCAGCAACAGACCAAAGAGGAACGCAGCCATGGTGAAACTTGGGGAATTTGCAAAGCCTTGGACACCCATGGCAACCATCATTTTACAGACTTAAACAATTGGGGGCATGAAGACTACCTATCTAAATAATAAGGGAGCGCAATCTGGTCCTGAAGTCCAAAACATCCGGAACTGCAGCAGATGCCATCTAGGTCCCCAGGCTCTGGTACTACGAGAGGCTCCATCTTCTCTCAGACCAGACTGAGTCCAGGTTGTCACTCTCTTGTCTTCCTTGTACGCTTCCTTCCACGCCGTGGTGCTGGTGCTGGTGGGGTGGCAGAAGGAGGAGGAGGAGGCGGAGCAAGATCACTCTCGCAAACATGTGTGAGGGGAGTCATCTCCCCAGCCATCCCCTCATTTAGTATTTTGAGGATGACCTCCTCACACATGCTGCGTTGCCCCGCCTCCATACCCGTAAATTTACTTGTAACCAAGGAGGCAAAGGCCTCCTCGTAGGTGGGTGTGGCATAGAGGGAGGCTGAGGCATCTTTTATCAGCTGGAGCGCTGACTCTCCCACCTCCCCCATGTTTTTCGCCCTTCTGTAGGGAAGGCGGAGGGGAGAGACTTGGGAGACAGTCAGGCTCCTACGCCTACCCCCCTCTTGGCTGCCACTACCCCCTGCCTCCTCCTGACTGCCACCTTCCACAGCCACCTCCTGGCTGAGGTCTTCCTGTGTATGAAAAAGGGACATAGTTTCAGTTATTTGTTCATCAAACACACACAATTCTCATCTAGTGACTGTTGCAAAATGTTTTCAAATACAAAACCATACAATTCTCAGCCCTGCAGTTTAGATTCTTCCCAAAAATGTCTCCCACACCACTGTCTGTTGATATGTCAATCACGTTAGGAAATAAGCAATTGGGGATCTTGAATTAACTGAACATCATTCATTATTAAACAAACTGGTTCCAAAACTACTATACCTGGAACAAGCTGGGCACCTGCACATATTCCTGACTGGAAGGCCCAGGTTGGTCCTCGGAAGCCTCATCAGGGGTGGCGTGCGTGGAAGGACGCGTGCAAGGAAGAGTCGAGAGTGACTTCCTGACAGTAGCCTGGTCTTTGAGAAAGTGGAGCCTGTCATAGTACCAGAGCGTGGGGACATGGACATCAGCTGCTGCAGCTCCAGATGCTTGTGACTTCAGGACCTTATTGCGCTCCCGGAAATAGGTAGTCTTCATGTTGTTTATCTTCACTTTTAAGTTTGCGACGGTTGCCATGGGCAGGGTAGCTTTACAAATGCCACCAGTTTCAGCAGGGCTGCGTACCTCTTTGGTCTGTTGCTATAATCCCTGTGTTTTGCCTGCCATAAGAGGGGGAATTGCCGGTATTTATCAATGAAGTGTGTGAGAAAGCTCACGTTGTAGAACGCCTCCATCACCTCTGCAAGACACAACGCCACACAAAACAATATAAATAATGTCAGCCTAAACTCTCCTAATCTTCTCCATAAAGAAGCCTCAAGTTCTAATCAGTCTAGGCTAGTTATGTACCAACGTCAAATTGTACCTTCGTTTGTAGCGATCGTCTCGTGCGTGAGCTTTCTCTCCCCTCGTCTCCCAGATCGTGGCTACGACACAGGCGTGTGACGTTTTATATACAGTGCGCATGCGTCAAACTCCGCCCGCCCCTGACGATCTTTCTCGTCTATTCCCCACCCCTTCTCTTTACGGCGCAGTGGGGAGAGCACATGGCGGGGACACAGCAGGTGCGCCCCAAATATCCCCCCAACGAGGAGGAGGACGAGGAAAGGCCGGAGGCAGAAACGTCCCGATCCCGGAGCCTGAAATTCAAGGCCTCCAATATGTCATTTGGAGAAATGTTGGAGATGGTGGACATATTAAAGAGGAGCGACTATGATGGGAAGTATGGGCCTTACCTCAACCCCAATGTCCGCAAGGCCAAGATCATGTCTAAAGTTGTGAGAAGGCTGTACAATAATTTTGGGGTACAACGATCCAAGGAGCAACTCAGGAAACGCTGGTCAGACCTGAAACTGAGGGAGGCCGATCAGTACAGAAAGATCAAGAGAATTCTTCAAAAAAGTAAGTAGTTGTGTTTTGTGTTTGATTTCTTGCTTGCATACTGCTCCATTGTGTTTTGATTTTTACCAAGTTGTACATTCCAAAATGGCCACTTTCAGGTTCGTCTGTGCATTCGATCGTACTCAGCCTCGATCTTTCTGCCACTGTCATGGTCGTGTGTGCATTCGATCGTACGCAACCTCGATCGTTCGGCCACTTAGAATACGATGTTTGGTGTTTTTTTGGGGAAAGGAAGTTTGTTCTCACTAGAAATGTCATCAAGAATGTAAAGCCAATTTATTCAATGTAAAGGAGAGGTCACTCAGTAGCTGTTTACCCATCTGGACTCTAGAGCACTAGTGCTGGACACCCAAACCCCCTTTTTATTATGCTTTTCCACACATGTGCTCCAGTGGATACTAGAGGGGGGTCTCCATCACACAAACTTCTACCAAAAAGCTAGTCAGTTTAGCACCTTTCCAAAGTGACTTCATTCATGTAGTTGACATTTGTAACTGGCCAAACTAAAATAGTGTCCGTCACTTTCAAGCAATGTTTGTCATTTCCTATTTCTGCCCTCAATAGCTTGTGTTGCTAAATCTTCCTTTTGGACATTCTCATAGGGGAGCGAAAACTTGGGCCGTCTGAGGAAACCCCCAAACCAACACCTACCAAAAAAGGGGAAAGAGCAGAAGCAGAGGAGGAGGAGGAAGGAGAGATCATCGAACTTGGAGAAATTGTCACCACAACAGGTGAGTGTGGGAGAACACAGCTACTGGTAAGCTAATCCATGTATGGCTGCCTCATTTCCAACACCCCATTTTTTTGGTTTGTGGTTTTTAGGTGACGTGGATGTTGTGGAAGAAAAATCGCACTTTACCACAGAGAGTGCCCACGTACTCATCGGAGAGATAATGGTCTGCAATCGAGATCTAGATTACATAAAGCAAAACATCAATGATGTTCAACAAAAATTGAAGAACATCATTGATGTTTTAGGAAAAATATGAAAAAGCACCAAGTAATTTACACACATTTGTGCCAGCTTCTGAACACATTTGCAACTTAAAAACTGTGTGAAATTTGGAACATGCACACATTGTGTCCACATGTGCTAGCTCCCATCATGGTGGATGAATGGCAACGTTTTTTTTGGGGGTGCAAACACTTTACGAACTACGAAAGTGGTTGTGGTGAAGGGGTTGCACCCCCAAAAAACGTCCATTCATCCCCATGATGGAAAATGGCACTTTTGAAGCTTCTAGGCATGTGTTTTACCATCTAATGACCATTTTCACAACCAAATTGTGTGCATGTTCCAAATTTCCACTTTTCGGGGGTGCCCCCCCCCATGTGATGAAGGCAAGATCAAACACACTTTGAACATATAGTCATGTCTGATCTTGTCTTCACTTTACAAAGTTGAACTTTCCTACTTCATAGGTTCTGCTTAGCTCCATGCCTGGTTTTACCAATTGCGTAATCTTTGTAAATAATGTTGTAAATAACCAAGATGTTGTCAGTTTTGGCGTGAAGATTGTAAACGCACTTGTGAATGTTTTCCAAGTAAACTTTTTTATTTTTCCAAATGTGTGGCTTCCTTATTTAAATAAAACAATGCATTATGTATGTAAAATGTAAAGGATATGGGGGGGCAATGGGTGTTATTTACTAAAGGCAAATCCACTTTGCACTGCAATTTCCTTTCCCAGGGAACTTTTTCAATGCACTTGTAGAGCATAGCGGATTTGACTTATGTAAATGACACCCACAGTGCTTTGTACGAAAACACGGAGCACAGCATTTTGGAGAATACACACATGTCAGACCTGGTGCTGAAAAGGAGTATTTTGGGTGTCAGTTATGCAGGACAAACCTTCTCTAGACCAAAGATTAGGTAGCAAACACACATGAGAATAATCTTTTTGGGAAGAAGAGACTGTTACCTCCTTTTGCCCAGAAAGTGCATTACCACTGTCGAAGGCAAAGGGAAAAAAATGTCAAAGTAAAATAAGCTAAAAAGAAGACTGAAATGACAAGAAATCAGAGGTTGGTTAAAATATCAGATTTATTAAAAAATGCCTCTCACACATCGTCAGGCAGAGCAATGGCCCCCCTACCCACAAAGTATTCCATATATTGGTCCCGGACCACGCGGGCATTGAGAGGGGGCAAGCCTGGACGTGCCACTCGAAGGGCTGTGAGGTCCGCATTTGGAGGGCCCTCCACATCTGGGCCAACGGGCACCACATAGTTCCTGTTATGTCTTTTGAGGAAGTTGTGCAATATGCAACAGGCAAGAACTATGTGGTTCAGTTTGTATTCCGCCAAGTTAAATGCCGTCAGGAACAGGCGGAAGCGGCTGGCCAGGATGCCAAAAGCGTTCTCCACCACTCTTCTGGCTCTGGACAGCCTGTAGTTGAAGACCCTCTGGTCCGGGGTGAGGGTCCTCATCGGGAACGGCCTCATCACATGGGGAGTCAGCGCAAACGCTTCATCTGCGACAAAGACGAAGGGGAGTCCTTCGGCATTCTCCTCTGGAGGTGGCAAGCACAGACTGCCACTTTGGAGACGCCAGTAGAACTCCGTGTGCGTAATGGCCCCACCATCCGATATCCGGCCGTTCATCCCCACGTCCACATACATAAACTCGTATGTTGCCGACACCACCGCCAACATCACTACACTATTAAACCCTTTATAATTATAATAGTAGGACCCCGAGTTGGGCGGTGGGACGATGCGGACGTGTTTCCCATCAATTGCCCCTCCGCAGTTAGGAAAGTCCCAACGGCTGGCAAAGTGGGAGGCCACAGTCTGCCATTCCTGTGGCGTGGAAGGGAACTGTGGAGTGAAACAAGAAAAAAAAAATTAGTCACTTTGCACCTAAACATTGCAAGCAGATTAGACAATCAACATCTTGGAACAAGAGCATTGTATAAAATTGGAGGCTGGAAAGTATTTACACAGAAAAGTAGAGGCTCCCCTTCACAGATTACTCACCCCCCATCAATCCCCCCACTTCTGATGGGACATTGGCAATAACTATGGTTTTGGGGGGGGGGGGGTGGTGGACAGGTAACCCTCTGCACTTCATTGATTGGCAAATGGCTCAATAATGTGGCCTAGTTTGGCCAGACCCTCTGTACTTAACACTATTGGCAGGCCACAGGAAAGATCAAATAACATTTCCCCCCCCCCAAAAAAGGCAGGCACAGTGTGACATTATTAAATTACCAAGCAAGCTAATAGGAGGGAAAGAAGACAAAAAAATAGGAAATGGAATGTATGGAGGCAGTCCCTTGCACTACATGCTTTGCTGAATTCATCCCTAAAGATGCGCACTATAAAGAGGTAGGTATATAGTGTGTATGGACCTTGGGAAAGCCAGCAGATAAAGGATTGGTACCATCTGACAGAGCAGTTGGGGGAGGGGGGTTCCTAATGAGTTTGCCCCCCCCCCCCCCACCAAAAGAACAAAAAAAGGGGGCTCTACATGAAGTAAACCACACAGCAAACATTTGTGCATATTTTAGGGGGTGTTTTGGGGCAAACAATACTATGCAGCAGACAAAAGACATTGCTTAAGTGAGTAGGCCATAGGTGTCTATTGGGGCAGAAGAGCATGCTGGTGAGGTAAGTGAAGGGAAAAATGCATGAAGGAGAAAAGGGGCACAGCATATTAGAACATATTGCAATCATGGTAATTAGGGAAGGAGGTCAAAAATACAAGTCATTAGCAAACAGAGCATACATAGAAGGGAATAGTAAAGTAGAAATGTTACCTTAATATAGTCCTCCTGCAGGACCTGAATGATGGCAGAACAGGTCTCTGGAATAATGATTCCCAGGGCCTGGGGAGAGATACCTGAAGAGAACTTCAAATCCTGAAGACTTCTCCCTGTCGCCAAGTACCTCAACGTGGCAACAAGCCTCTGCTCCGGAGTAATGGCTTGTCTCATGCAGGTATCCTGCCGGCTGATAAAGGGGGTCAGCAAAGCCAAAAGACGGTGAAAATCGGGGTCCGTCATCCTGAGAAAGTTCCTGAAATCATCAGGATTATTCTCCCGGATCTCACGAAGCAAAGGCATGTGCGAGAACTGGTCACGCTGAAGCAACCAATTCTTGGTCCACATACTCCTCATCACTCTGTTCATGGACGGGTCTTGGGTCAAAGCTAAAAGCCCGACACCAATTCCGCGTACAGCACGAACTCGGCGACGAGTACGCACGGGAAACATCGCTCAGAAGGTCACAAAAGGTCGGCTGGTCAGAACGGACAAACAGAAAGCACCGATAAACAGCAAGGCCTGAAAGAACGAAGTGAATAGCAGCAACGAGCAGACAATAAGCAGTGCAAATCAAAGCGTCCTATATCAAGATATAGGCCGCAATGACCAACAAATGCGAACTGACTACACGCACTAATAAACAGATACGCACGACAAGCACAAACTGAAGAGCAGTAACGATCTGAGTCAGAAAACTGAGAAGCGCGAATCTTAAGTCACCAAACTTCCACTAACTCTCGATAAACACGGGATCAGCAGAAGGAGCCCAACGGGTGCCTGACGTGGTGCTGAACTTCCCTTTTGTAATCTCGTGGACGACGACTTACGTCACGACGTTCTTCCGGACCGGATATTCCGACAACGTAGTCCGACCGTGTGTACGCAACGACAACATCGGACAAAGTACGTCGGACAAAGTCCGACCGACCTTGTCCGCGGATTGTCCGAGCGTGTGTATGGGGCTTTACACGCAATTTTCAGTTAAAGTAATGCAGTGCGGCCTCGCAAAAAATTGCCTGGTCATGAATGGGACTAAACCTTCTGGAGCTGAAGTGGTTAAAGCAGGACAGGAACTCAATCATGACCCCCCCCCTTACACACACCCTACAAACTGCTTTAAATAGTGGGTGTGGTCAAATTTTACTAACAGTGGGGGGGGTCTTGACAGGGCCGTCAAATACCAGAACTACATTATATAGTGCAGAGTTTGGGGACGGGGTTACACACAGACTGCATATTTTGGGGTGTGCTACGTAAATAGTGCAGAGTTCAGGAGTGTGCTGCATACAGAGTGCAGGTTTCAGCCTTCTTCCACAGCTGCTTACCTTTGCATCCCCCATCCACATCTCACTTTCCCCCCTCTTCAGCTCTTACCTCTGCATGCAACCCCCCTCGTCTGCCCCCATCTTCTCCCCATCTCCACCATCTTTCACATGTCTTATTTTTGTTG
The DNA here is from genome assembly GCA_028564925.1 of Lithobates sylvaticus. Lineage (NCBI taxonomy): Eukaryota > Metazoa > Chordata > Amphibia > Anura > Ranidae > Lithobates > Lithobates sylvaticus. The sequence goes on from CM053027.1 coordinate 368,561,834, forward strand.
CTGTATTAAGCTGAAGCACCCAGTCGGCTCTAGTACCTCCCCACATACTGTAGTTGGCTCCTCCTCTCTCACTTGTGGGGAGATCATCCAGTGGTGATATTAGCATTTGTACTGCACCTCGGGCACCTGCATCTCCCTTGTCCCCATCCCACTCAGGAGATCTGATCTGTGGGAGCTGTTGGGGAACACGCTGTCACTTGTAAGCATAGAAGCTGGACTTTTGTGTTTTCAAGTAATAGTGGTGAGCAGAGGGCCTGAGTCAGAGGTGGTGGAACTGAGTTCCACCAATTTCCAGCTGAAAAAAAGCCCTGGGTTAAAGTGATTGTAAACTATCACCTTGTAAAACAACCCATTCAGTTTCAAATAGAAATGAAAGGCAAAACATTTTTTGTATAGATATAAAAGTGCATTATACAGTAAATAATTATTTTCCCTTTTTTATAAGTGATCACATTCCATCTGTTCTCAGCCGCAGAAGAGCTGAGATCCCAGTGAATGGGCGTGTCAGGAGGACAACTCTTATCATCGAAGGAGAGCACACTGAGTTCCCAGCATACCTAGACAACTGACCACGATGTGTTCTCCTGTGTTCAGTTTTTAGTAGGAAAGTGGAGGGACTGACAGGATTACCAGGGATTTCACATAAAGGAAGCAATACAAAAAGAACAGAATATTTTCTTATACAAGTACATAGTACAGCAGGTACATATGAGGAATATGAAGTCCTATTGCAAGATGGGGTCTCCATGGATCAGACTTGTTTTTCCAGTACATCCCACAGATGCTAGACATGGGCGCCGTCCAAAAATTTGTTTTGTTTCGTACTAAAAAAAAAAATCGTATTTTGTAATTCGTGTACGAAATTCAATTTGGATTCGTACGAAATATGAATTTTTGTTAGATTCGGAAACTTTTTGTTAAAATAACGAAAATTCGTTATGATGAATTTATCATTATGAGGGGCTCCCACCATCCCTGTGCTGTGCTAACTTCCTGGGTTTTTAACCTTTTAGTTTAGTTAACTTTTCGTAAAAATAACGAAAGTTCATTATGATGAATTTATCATTAGGAGGGTTTCCCACCATCCCTGTGCTGTGCTGACTTCCTGGGTTTTTAACTTTTAGGTTTGTTAACTTTTCGTAACAATTACGAATGTTCGTTATGATGAATTTATCATTATGAGGGGTCATCCCTGTGCTCAGTTCCCAGGTCTGTACACCTGCCTTGTCCATTATAATGGGTTTCCACCATCCCTGTGCTGAGTTCTCGGGTCTGAGTGTACACCCGCTGTGCCCATTATGAGGGGTTCCCACCATCCCTGTGCTGTTGTGACTTCCTCTGATTGGTGAACAAAACACCAGTCATGTCTCTGTTAATTTGGATCCGAAAATTCTGAAATTCGTTAACGAAATTTCGTATTTCGTATGAAATTCGTAAGCATAGAAATTCCCATAGGGTTCCCACCATTCCTGTGCTGAGTTCCCAGTTCTGTACACCTGCTGTGTCCATTATGAGGGGTTCCCACCATCCCTGTGCTGTGCTGACTTCCTCTGATTGGGGAACAAAACACCAGTCACAATTCTGTTAATTTGGATCTGAAATTCGTTAACGAAATTTCATATTTCGTATAAAATTCGTAAGCATAGAAATTCCCATAGGGTTCCCACCATACCTGTGCTGAGTTCACAGGTCTGTACACCTGCTGTGTGTCCATTATGAGGGGTTCCCACCATCCCTGTGCTGAGTTCCAGGGTCTGAGTGTACACCCGCTGTGCCCAATATGAGGGGTTCCCACCATCCCTGTGCTGACTTCCTGGGGTTTTAACTTTTAGGTTTGTTAACTTTTCGTATCAATTACGAATTTTCGTTATGATGAATTTATCATTATGAGGGGTTCCCACCATCCCTGTGCTGTGAGGACTTCCGGGGTTTTTAACTTTTAGGTTTGTTAAAGCGGTTCTGCACCCATTTCATTTAGTAAATCTCTTTGCCTTCCAAATCAGGCAAAGAGTACTAAATTAAATGTTTTTTTTTTTTTTTTTTACTTACCTTGTAATTGATGACTTCCGGTCTTCTCTCTCTTCGGCGGCGGGCGGGGTCTCTGCGTCGATCGTCGTCACGCCGCACTGTCTCCTGGGATCTGGTGTCATTGATCCCAGGAGTCAGTGCGGGCATCTTCCGAAATCTCGCGAGATTTCGGCCACATCTTCCGAAATCTCGCGAGATTTCGGCCACATCTTCCGAAATCTCGTGAGATGTCGGCAGATGTGCCGTTACTGCGCACGCGCGAGTAACGGCGGTGCATGCTGGGCCATCTAAAGTGCCTGTGGGGTTTCACATGCCCACAGGCAAGATGGACCCCCAGCAGACAAGAAGAAGATGAAGATGAAAACCGGCGGCGATCGAGATGGAAGATGGAACAGGTAAGTCCCCCAATTGAGCTATATGCCCTTGACATATAGCCCAAAAAAAAAAAAAAAAAAAAGAGTGCAGAACCGCTTTAACTTTTCGTAACAATTACGAATTTTCGTTATGAATTTGGATCCAAAATTCGTAAACGAAGTTTCATATTTCGTACGGTATTCGTATGCATAAAAATTTGTATTTTGGATTCGTACGAATGTACGAATTTTCGAATCGTACAAAACTAATCGCACATGTCTAACAGATGCTCAAATCGATTGAGATCAGGTGAATTTAGAGACAAGTAAACACTTCAAGCTTGATGTTTTATTCCTCAAACCATTCTTGGGCCAAATGGCAGTGTAGCACGGCGTATTTTCCTTCTGAAAGTGGCCACTGCCATCAGGGAATACAATTTCCATAGGGGTGTAAGGGGTGTATTGGTAAGCAACAATGTTTAGGTAGGTGGTACATATCAAGTAGCATCCAAATGAATGTCAGGACCCAAGGTTTCCCAGCAGAACATTTCCCAAAGCATCACACTGCCTCCATCAGCTTGCCTTCTTCCCATTCTGAATCCTGGTGAAATCTCTTCCCCAGATTAGGGATGCACACGCACCCGGCCATCCTCATGATTTAAAAGAAAACATGATTCATCAGACCAGATCACCTTCTTCCATTGCTTTGAGTCTTCTCTTTTCGGCCATTTGGAAAATGGGTTTCACATCCGCTTTTTATCGGCCGGATTGAGGATCAGTGTTTCAACAGTGAATATTAATTTGCTGTTGTAACACCAGGGTTGGCTCATGGCGCAATGCTCTGCGCCACAAGCTCACCCTATTTTGAAGCCTATTAGAGCCTAAGGCTCTAATCAGGTGCTTCAAAAAAACACCCCCACCACTGTTATTCTGGCGATCGGCATCCTGAAAGAGGCGGGACGCATGAATAGTGGGTGGTCGTGGCGACCATGGATAGATTCATGCTATGCATAAATCTATCTATTATACATATAGGGGGTTAGGGGGGCGGTGCCCGGGCAACCCTAATGGACGGGCCGCCACTGCTACCTAATACTGTATATCCCACTGAATTTAAGATGCCATTGTAGCATGATAATCAGTGTTATTCCTTTAAACTGCAAAACGCCCCCAATCTCCCCACAGCTGCTTCTCTGCACCCCCCCCCTTCCCTTTCCCTCCACATCTCTCATCTCTGGACAATTCTATCCCAGCTGTTGACAGCACTCTTTCCTCTCCCCTGAAGCCAGCTGCTAGGAGGATCACATGACCAGACCAGAGCGCTCTGAGAATAGCTAAGTATAAGCATTTTCCTTCTACAGGGTAGCCCGTATAGGTACCAGAAGGGGGAGCTGTTTTACGCTTAGTTAGATCTAGCCTGGAATTCCACTGCAATGAAGGAGGTGGTTTAACTGCTTCCCACCCAGCCAATGTACATAAACGACCAGGTGGGACCTTTCCCGTTCTGAGTGGACATACCTGGGTGCTCGCACATGGCCACGAACCTTTGATGGCTGTGATTATTGGACACATCCCATCAAAGATTGGGACATGGGCATTGTAATTGGCCCTCCTGATATCATATCCACTAATAAATAAATTAAAAAATTGAAAGCGCCCCGCTCACTTTTAAAGTAAACTCACACTTTGGTCCCATACGCATACGTAAACGGCGATCGCACCACACATGTGGGGTATCACCACGAATGTCAGAGCAAGAGCATTAAGAGCATTACTAGCACTAAACCTCCTGTGTAACTCTAAACTGGTAACGAATAAAGGCTTATAAAGTGTCACCTATGGAGATTTTTACATTATGAAGTTTGGCGCCATTTCACAAGCATGCACAATTTTAAAGCAAGACATGTTTGTTATCTATTTACCCAGCGTAACACCATTTTTTATATTTTACCAAAAATTTGGGTATTATATTGTCTTTGTGTGCATTGAAATTCATTAAAATGTATTCATACGTTAATGTGTAAAATTGCATTCGAAAACTGCTGCGCAAATAACGTGTGACATAAAAATGAGCAAAACCCCCCATTTTATGCTCTAGGGCAGGCATGTCCAAAGTCCGGCCCATGGGCCAATCGCGACCCGCGGTCCAGTTTTAAACGGCCCGCCTGGTTATCTAAACCAGCCTTTCTCAACCAGTGTGCCGTGAGATCAGGGCTGTCAGATGAGCCAATCCCCTGCCGAACTGTACAGCGGCACTGTGAGAAGCTCCATCAGCCTCAAAAGTAAAGTGCAGGGGAGTGTGCTGTGCTCTCTGCTTCCCCCTACAGTGCAGCACCCAGCTGAATGAGGAAGCTGGAAAGGTACAGTACTGTGCTAGAAGCTAGATTAGTTTTAAAAGGGCTTTATTCATGTGTCTGTATGTATGTCTGTATGTATGTGTGTGCATGTGTCTGTATGTATGTCTGTATGTGTGTGCATGTGTCTGTATGTATGTCTGTATGTGTGCGCATGTGTCTGTATGTATGTCTGTATGCGTGTGCATGTGTCTATATGTATGTGTATGCATGTGTCTGTGTCTGTATGTATGTGTATGCATGTGTCTGTATATATGTATGTCTGTATGTATGTGTATGCATGTGTCTGTATGTGTGTGCATGTGTCTGTATGTATGTGTATGCATGTGTGTGTGTGTGCATGTGCCTGCATGTGTGTGTATGTATGTATGTATGTGTATGTATGTGTATGCACATGTCTGTATATGTGTATGTGTGTGCATTTGTCTGTATGTATGTATGTGTATGCATGTGTCTGTGTGTGCATGTGTGTGCATGTGCACGTGTCTGTATGTATGTATATATGTCTGTATGCATGTGTCTGTATGTGTGCGCATGTGTCTGTCTGTATGTGTATGCATGTATGTGTGTGTGCTCATGTGTATGTATGTGTGTGCATGTGTCTGTATGTATGTGTATGCATGTGTCTGTATGTGTGTGCATGTGTCTGTATGTATGTATGTATGTCTGTAAGTATGTGTATACATGTGTCTGTATGTGTGTGTACATGTGTGTATGTGTCTGCATGTGTGTGCATGTGTCTGTTTGTATGTTACTTTTAATCCGGACCCCCCCCCCCCCCCCCCCCCCCATTCCTGTACCATCAGAACTGCTTGTGTGTGATAGCAGCCAGGACTGCTGCTTCTCTGAAAAGCAATCCATGCACAGATCGCTTTTCAGAGGCATTTGAAAGGCGGTAAAGAGGCAATATGTTGCCTCCTCACCACCTGTTTTAAGCCCGTAAATGCAGCATCACTATACCGCAACTGTTGTTGAGGGGTAGTTGCAGTGCAGGCCCATTCACCCTGGGTATACCTCCAGCTGCAGCCACAGCATGTGTACTCCCCCAGCTGCTCCATCTGCAGCTAAAGGGGAGAAGTTGGGGTTGGTAAAAACAGCTTAAATGTGGTTTTACTGCCCCTGCAACCTGACCTTGGTTCACATCTGTGTGGCTGCGTGTAGGGCAGCCCATTCATTTCAATGGGCTTCCCTACCCACAAAAATGAATGGAAAGAAGTCCCCAAGCTTTTTTTTTTTTTTTTTTAATTGCACTGCACCAAAAGCACCCCACATTTTCCAATGTGTGGGGTACCATTAAGAATTAACTGTACCCCTAAAGAGCAGAGCATTTTTCTGTGTGTCAGGAACGAGCACAACAAAGGCAAGCAAATTCTTGTTGGGCAGTGTATTAGTGCTCGAACTAACACACTTAGACCGAATTGTAATGGTTCAAAGAATGGCAGGCAAAATGGTCGGCCCTCATGCATGTTCACTTCATCAAATCTGGCCCTCTTTGAAAAAAGTTTTGACACCCCTGCTTTAGGGCCTCTGCTACAAAAATGTATAATGTTTGGGGGGTACTGATTTTTACTTAACTGTAAACAAACAGCGTCAGAAGAAGGCCTGGTCTTAAAGTGGATAATGCCTAAAGGTGCTCCTTGAATTCATTTCTTCATCTTTCAAAGAATTGTGGGAAAAAAGTACAACTTCAAAAAACTCACCATGTCTCTTACTAAATACCTTGGACAGTCTACTTTCCAAAAAGGAGTTATATGGGAGGCATTTGTACTGTCCTGGCTTGTTAGGGTCTCAAGAAATTAGATAGGCCGTCAGAACAACAGGTGTTGATCAATTTTCAATGATTGGTACAATAGCTTATAGACTCTCTAACCTTCACAAAGACCAAATAATATACAATGATTTGGATTATATTTTACCAAAGAAATGTAGCCAACTAACCTGTACTTCCAACTAACCTCCTCCAGTATTCCGCCCAGGCCTAAGCCACATCTGAGCCCCTCCAGAACTCCAGTGGGAGGCAGAGCACTGCCGCCATCCACTTGGCAGCCCACCTTCTGGCAGGGAAACTTGGTAGTACTTATCAGCCATAACAAACAAAAGGGACACGCAATCCAGGTCCCAATACAATATAAACAGTAAAAAAATAAAAAAAATAAAAGAAGAGAGTAAGAGAGGGATAGGGAAAGGAAGAAAAAGAGATAAGGAATGAGGGTAGGTAAAGGAGAGGGATCAAGATCATTCCTATAAGCTCTTGAGAGTCTCCAGCACTCGCACTTGTTTTGTTTTTTAATAATTTTTCTTCATTATGTACAGAACTAAAAGATATCAGACAAGTAAGAAATACGACATATGTATATTTCATATTTAGTTTTCTAGCCATAAGGAGAGGATCTAGGTTCTTTTTTGCTGCCTTACTCAAAAAAAAGCTTGTTGTCCATACCCTGATGGGTTTACTTCCTCTTTGTTTCCCTGCAGAGGTAAAGCATAATGGGCTACTATGCATCCCATTATGTAACCTATTATGTGTCACTTACCTGACACAGGAGCCAGCAAAGTCACCGCTGTCCTCTTGTGTACGGAGCCTCTATCTTCTTGGTGGGTCTCGCTGCTCCGGCGCTGTCATTCGACGGAGCCTGCGATGACGTCACACCCGCGCATGTGCACGGGAGCTGCCACTTGCGGTATATCACTGTTAACAGCGCCACGCTCAGTGCGCCTGTGCGCCGCTGTCGCCGGCGCATGCGCCATAGACAGCGGTGCCTGTCTTTTGGCAAATATCTCCTAAACCGTGTAGGTTTAGAAGATATTTCTTGGACCTACAAGTAAGCCTTAATCTAGGCTTACCTGTAGGTCAAAGCGGTTTGTAAGGGTTTACAACCACTTTAATAGCTTAAGCTCAAATTTACACACACACAAATACAAACCCAACTGAATGTAGCAGAGTGTGTCTCTCCTATTGTAATCCACAGTGGAATGCTTTTCAAAGGGCAGCAAAAGGTTTTAGGATTTAGAGGCAATGCTTCCACATCCTAATGCCTGCTTTTTTAGGCTTCTTCATTTAGTGCTGAAGCGCTGCCCCCGGAGGAGCCGCTTAAGTATGTTTAGTTCCATACTCTGCCTCTCAACTCTAATGCCGCGTACACGCGGTCGGGATTCTCGTCGGAAAAAGCTCTGATGGTTTTCCCGTCGGAATTTCGCTCAAACTGTCTTGCCTACACACGGTCACACCAAATTCCAACGGTCAATAACACTGCGGCATACAACACGTTCGACGGCACTATAAAAGGAAAGTTCCGAGCATGCGTTGAATTGTTTCCGAGCATGCGTCGTTCTGATAGAAAGGTTTTCCGTCGGAAAAATTAAGAACAGGTTCTCAATCCAAAGTCCGTCGGAAATTCCGACAGAAAAAGACCGATGGGCATACACACGGTCGGAAAATCCGATGAAAAGCTCCCATCGGACTGTTTCCATCAGAAATTCCGACCGTGTGTACGCGGCATAAGAACAGTCTCAGCCCCCCATCGCTGTAGCAGCGATTTGCTGGCGGTTTTAACCCTTTTTTGGCCACTAGTGGGGGTTAAAAGCGACCCGCTAGTGGCCGAATAGCACTGCAAAAACCGGTAAAGCGCTGCTAAAAATAGCAGCGTTTTACCACCGGCGCCCGGGGTGGCTCAGTGTGAAAGGGCTCTTACATACACCATGTCCTTCACCCCCCCCCCCTCTTCTCCAGCTCCCTGTCCTCCTTCATCCCCCGCAGCCGGCTTCCCTTCTCTCCTCTCCCACCAGCTGTTTGGATCTGTTAGGATGGCGAGCGGAGAAAGGGACTGGTCATTTACCGGCCCCTGCCTTTTCTGAATTGCTCATGTGTCCTGTGAAAACTGAGCAGAGTAACCTGTGTGTTTACTCTGCTCAGTTTATGAATAGACAGGAGCCTCTGTCTTCTGTCCATTCATCTTCAATGCTGAGAAAGGGACTGGGGAATCAATGTCCTTAGTCCCTTTTCTTGTCTCAAAGAGGAGATGTCAGGGGTCTGTTTAGACCATTAAATTATAAAAAAATATATAACAAAAAAAAAAACTACTGACACCACCCGTCCCGTCCCCCGCCCTACCAACACTGTCCACTGCCCCAAATCCCTCCCCCCAAAAAGCATTGTGAATTAAAAAAAAATAATAAATTGTAACAAAACAATATGTAAAAATAAAAACTACTGACACCATCCACTGCCCTACTGACACCATCACTGCCACATACTCTCCATCCACCCCTTCCCAGAAGCACTGTGAAAACAATATTTTAAAAAATGATGTAAAGAAAATAATAAACAACAACATTTTAAAAAATAGAGAAAATAATAAAAACAAACTACTGACACACTGCTCTACTGACACTGTCCACGATCGATCAGTTCTTGGTGTAGAGCTGGCTGGGGACAGATGCAGCATCGGATTGATAGTGCATCTACCTAGGTGATTATCCATGTTTATTTTTGTCAAATCCTATTCTTTTAAATTAATTCTAAAATTCTTACATTTATTTTACCACAAAGCAGTGCAGACTTTACTGTGTCTGTTTTAGCTTAATACACTTTCATTATGTTTTCCCCTTTTGTTTTTGTTTCGGATATTTCTTTTTTCTAAACTGCTCTATTCTTTACTGTTGAAGACTATGGACAAAGAATATTGTTGCTTTAGATAGTGGTAACAATGACAATGAATGTTTAAACCTTAATTTTAAGGCTGGATTCACACAACTTTGTTCCTGGGAGGTGCATTAACCATTTCACTCCCACGCTATAGCCAAAAGATGGCTACAGCATGTGCTTAAAATGCCGGGAGGGTGTACATGGACATCCTCCCATGCTCGCGCTGCCTGCGCGCCCCCCTGTGGTATACTCTGTGATTGCCGAGTCCTTGGGACTCACCTGATCACAGATCGGAATAAAGGGCCGGCCACGGCCCTTTACCACATGATTAGCTGTCAACCAATAACAGCTGATCACATAATGTAAACAAAAACCGAGTATCGGCTTTTTTTTCCTCACGCTAATAGCGTGAGGAGAAAAAAATAAAGCTAATTACCAGCTTCTGTAAAAGGGACATCGGTCCCACACACTACTGTTAACCAGTGCCCACCAGTGCTACTAACCAGTGCCCACTAGTTCTGCAAACCAGGTCACCCACCAGTGCCACCTATCAGTCCCCATCAGTACTGCTAATCAGTGTCCAAGAGTGCCTCTATCAGTGCCCATCAGTGCTGCCAATCATTGCCCATCAGTGCCACCTATCATTGATGCCTATTAGTGCCACTTACCAGTGCCCAGCAGTGCCCATCATTGCCTCCTATAAGTGCCCATTAGTGCCGCCTATCAGTGCCCTTCAGTGCCACCTATCAGTGCCCATCAGTGTCACCTATCAGTGCAGCCTCATCAGTTCCTCCTATTCAGTGTCACCTATCAGTGACTCTTTAGTGGAGCCCATCAGTGCAGCCTCATCAGTGCACATAACTGAAGGAGAATAATTACCTTTTGCAAAGAAAAAAAACCCAGTGGTTATTAAATACCACCAAAAGAAACTCTATTTGTGTGAAAAAATTATAAAACTGTCATATGGGTACAGTGTAGCATGACCACACAATTGTTATTCAAAGTGGGACAGTGCTGGGCAGGAAGGGAGTATATGTACCCAGTAAGCAAGTGGTTAACCTGCTTTGTGTTACACATTAACATGTGTTGTGTTAAGGCAGTGCAGTAATTTTCAATGGGCTGCAAATGCACAGGAACAGATTAAAAATGTACATGCAACATTTTTTGCAATGCAGCGCACCACGTGGCATTGTAGTATGTTAATGTGCATTGTGGTGTGCTGTAATATGTGCATCTGAGCTACTTGTCTTAGTGCAGTGGTCTCCAAACTGCGGCCTGGGAGCCGAATGTGGCCCTTTGCCTGGCTATAGCTGACCCTTGGGGCACAATTGCTCCCAGTGACACCAATGATTGGGCACTATTTCTTCCCCCGATACCAACTATGGAGCACTATTCCTCCGACTGATACCAATTATGAGGCATTGTTTGTGTACCACTATTGATGCTAGGGCCTTTTCTACACAAACTGAAGGTGCACCCCTGCCTTAGTGCATTGGGGTGCCAATCAAAATGCACATAACAGTGCTGCAGGTCTATAGTTTTAAGCCAGTTAGTTACAAAAATATCCCGTCTAGTGTATGTGAAGATAATGTTTGCTCTGAACAGAAATCGACAATCGTCTAAGGGTAAAACAAATATTAATGCCTAAGCACAATTTTGCAACTTTGACATGTGTTTGTAAAACTGTACATATCATCACAACTACTTTGTACATTCAGGTGGATTATACCTTCCTTTTTTTGAGGAGAAACTGGGCTTTCATTTGGTGGTAAATAGTAAAGGATATCTCCTGATTTTTTTTTATTATCAAAGGAAAACTGGCCAAAAATAGTAAAAAAAATATATATTTTTTTAAATCTAGCTGTATATTTCTTGTTACTATCATAACCTACCACAGTCCCCTGGGACTGAGACATCATAAGGGGTGGGGTCACCATGTGATATCACCCGATGACCCACGCCCCTTGTCCCTATATAAGTCGCAGCACAACGTGTCCCGGCCATAACAAGCTGAGAGAGCGTTGTGTCAACATCGGAAGAAGAAGGAAGAAGAAGAGAAGAAGAAGCAGAAGGCAGCGGCAACAGCGGCAAACCAGAAGACCGGGCCAACGCTAGTAAAAGAGCTGCAAGAAGATAGCAGAGGCCCAGCAGAAGAAACGAAGAGCGGGACAAGACCCCCGAAGTCGGAAGAAGACCCCCGGACGGCGGCAGCGACGAAGGAGAAAGCCGGGCTCCTCAGCTAGTAAAAGAGCGGTAAAAGAGCAGAAGATAGTGGAGGTGCCCGACGAGAAGACCCTCGAAGTTGGAAGAAGACCCCCAGAGCTGTCTAATAAACTACTTTAAAAACCTGTGTTGTGTTTTTTTTATTAACACTTTTTCCCTCAGGTGAATGGGTAGGGGCACCATGTACCCCATACTCATTCACATAGGGTTGGGGGCCGGGATCTGGGGGCCCCCTTATTAAAGGGGGGCTCCCAGATTCCGATAAGCCCCCTGCCCGCAGACCCCGACAACCAATGGGCAGGGTTGTCGGGAAGAGGCCCTTGTCCTCATCAACATGGGGACAAGGTGCTTTGAGGTGGGGGAGCCGCACCAGGCCCCCTTTCCCAAAGCAACCCCCATGTTGAGGACATGCGGCCTGGTACAGCTCAGGACGGGGGGGCGCTCGCTCGTCCCCACCCCCTCTCCTGACCGGCCGGGCTGCGTGCTCGGATAAGGGTCTGGTATGGACTTTGGGGGGACCCCCATGCCGTTTTTTCTGCGTAGGGCTTCCCCTTTAAATCCATACCAGGTGACGGGGATAGCAAGGTGTCAATCTCGCCGATCGAGGCGCCGACATTGACTCCCTTCGCTAGTCCCGTCTACCTGGAGTCACGTTCAAAATGAACGGACTTTACTCCATGTGTGGGCAAGTCCGACTAGCACACAGACGGCCGGCAGTCCGGCGGATAATTTTGAGTCAAGGCTTCTTTCTAAGTCCACCGGACTTTTGGGTATAAAAAGTCCGCCGGAGCCCACACACGGGAGGATTGTCCGATCATGTGTACGTGGCATTACCGACACTGATACTAATTTAAAAAAAATCCTGCCCAAAATATACTGACCTTTGACCCTGACCTTGACCATTGACCCTTACTTGACCTAAAAACTAACCCTGGCACTGACTTAGATAAAACCTTGATCTAGGTATTTTTACTTTATTTTTTATTTTATTTTTTATTATAATTTATTTATTTTACACACACTTTTTTTTCTCTCTGCAAGGAGAGAGAAAGATACAATGTATCTTTCCTCTCCATCCACAGAGATACAAACACAGGGATAGTTTTCACAGTGACTGATCACTGTGGTAGCCAATCAGAAGCTACCACAGCTATCAGGTGTCCCAGAAACAGGAGTTCCGAGTCCTGATCTTTAGTAGGTGACACAGGGATGTCAGTGAGACCTATGTCTCTGTGCTGGGAGCGCTCTCCCAGCACAAAGACAGATACGCATATATATGGACTGTGGCAAAAAACCCAGTCCAGTAAGGCCGCATATATGTGTTATGTCGGCATGAAGGAGGTTAAAATACTCTTTAGATTCTGCTTACTTCTGTAGTGAAACTGGCACCCCAATTAGAATTCTCAGTAAGTAGCAACAAACATATATTTACATAATTTAAACCTGTCATGATTACAGATAGGCGCTTATCTGTCCTATTCAATTCAAAGAGAGTTCATCGAATTTTGTTTGAAATTCACAAAACCCCAACTTAGTAGCAAATACCATTGAAATCTATAGAGGGGCAAATCTTGATACTAAATTCTGGCCATGGGCACTGCCATGGGGCCCAGGGGAAATTTAACAAAATACCATAGAGTGGAGAGAGTGTCCTTGTAATGTGACTTTGAGGATGACAGAAAAAAACATCAATCCTTTAAATTGCATGCTTGTGATATGCTTTAAGCTGTATGTGGTGTTACAGAACAGTTTGATTTTCCAGGACAGTGCCTGACATTACATATTTTGGATGATAAGTTTTGTTTTTTACTTTTATAATTGGCATAGTTTAAATAAAGCAGCAGCACACCAATCTGATTAATTCCATCTTTCAAAAAATACTTTTTTGGGTGGTCTTGGCTGCGACACCTAATTTTTTATCAAGTGGTAATAGATCTGAATTGACCAGTGGAAGTGGAAGGCCAAAGCAAATATAAAAGCTATAGGAAAGTTGTATAGATTGGCCAGTGGCAACACAGTTTAATAGTATAATTTGTGAGCTTCCTGTTTGACAGTACCACAATGCATACCACAATGCATTGCCTTAAATGTTTAAAAAATAAAATAACAATTTAATAAAATTGTCAAAACATAGTGTAGAAAAAATTATGACATTTTGGGGCCATGTATGACCCCTTTATTAGACATTGCATGTCTGATGAAGGGGTCCTGCATGGCCCTGCAACATTGCCATTCTTTGTTGTGATGGGATTGCTTTCATAAATGTTTGTATGCGATTTTGAGGATCCACAGTGTGCTAGATGTTTTAACTTTGTATTGATACTGGTTCCCAACTAGCAGCTGCTACAGCGCCTACGTACGTATTTGTTATAAGCTATTTCCAGGAACATGTACAATGGGAAAATTTCACTGGCCATCCCACCTGGTATCCCCAAAATATTCAAAATATAGACGTGAGGCATTTTGTAGAAATTGGTTAGCATCAGTACAGTACGCAAGCGCTTGAATAGGAAGTGAATAGAAAAATATTATGCAGTTTTTATCTTTGCATTAAAAATTAGAATGTATTATTTGAGAGACAATTCTTTGTGATTATGGCACAATGACAGGCTTTGGGTGCCGTTTCTTTTTCCGACCTGCCAGTGGCTGGTAAAATTTTTTTTTTAAGTCGGCAGCTACTGCAGCTGCTGAATTTTAATATAAGGACACTTACCTGTCCAGGGAGCCCGCAATGTCCTCATCCGAAGCCAGCACGTCCCTCAGCTCCGGGTGCAGGTGACGACATCCTTACTCAGGGAAACAGGAAGAGAACAGCCTGTTTCCTACTGCACATGCACGAGTCGTGCTGTCCGATCTGAATGATTCCTGCTGTCTTCTGGGACCTGTGCGTCTCCCAGAAGACAATGGGGGGGTAGGAGGAGGGACCGGATATTGCTTAGTTCGCCGCACTTATGCTCGGAAGTGGGAGCAGATACCTGGAATTGACAGGTATCTCCTTCCCCCTGAAAGGTGCCAAATGTGGCACTGGAGGGGTTGGGGAGGAATCCGATCAGCGGAAGTTCCATTTCTGGGTAGAACTCCACTTTAAGACAGAGGTTTTACTCTCTTCCTACTTGTAAAATATTGAATTTCTTCTTTTACAGACTGCTTATCTTTCAATTTTATTTATTTATTTATTTGTAATAGTGACATGGTTACTTTAAGGGCCAATTACATCTTTGAACACTTTAAAGCAATAATTTTCATGTGCTGACACAAACGCTGTCTATTTACTTTGAACACAATAAATGACACATTTGCATTATTTATGGCAACACATCATTCACATGTGTATGTTGTGGTGTTATATAGCACAGTTGTGCAGTTCCCTACAGTTTATATCCATCGGGGTGCCATTCAGAATGACTGGTAACACATGTACAGTGTGGTAAGTGAGCTAAAACCTGTGTTTTTAATGCATATTGTCATTATGCATTAAAAACACAGGGTTTAGCTCACTTACCACACTTTTTAGTGAACTTAACCATAACACATAGATGTTAACCCAGGAATGTCCTGCACATACCATGAGTCCTGAAAAATGCAGCACTCATTAGGTAACATTAAAACTACATCTTTTTATTCAAGAACACATTAATATTTCAAATTACCATTTGCAGCTATAACCTGGACTGTAGCAGATAACTGCTGTGGAGCTTCTTCCTCTGTTGCTGCTGTATTATCCTTCTGCAGTCTGGACAGGGTAAACTGAATATTCATTAATGCAAAAGTGCAGCAGTCATCTTTAGGCCCCTTTCACACTTGTGCAACTTCAAAGTTGTGTGATTCTACAGTGATTTTGCCGATCTTTTTGCAAATCGTGGGACAAGTCGTATAAGTGTGAAAGGGGCCTTAGGAAGATTTGCATTGCAATGCTCATCTATGGAGAAAACCAGTGCAGGGGGCAGTCATCTTTGCTGCACCTGATTTCATCAAGGAGGTGATTAGCTGATGCAACAAACAAGGGGAGGGGGTCTGCACAGAGCACCACTAGGTTGCAGTGAATGGGGAACAGTGACATGTGGCCAGAGATTGCAGTAAAAAAAAAAAAATTACTACTGCACAACCGCTAAGTGTGAAAACGTTTTTTGTTTTATTCTTAAAACTTAAAAGCGTTGGTTGCTGCATACATTGATATGTGTTCCCACGCTTCAAAATTATACAAACCAATAGTTAATGCTGCCCTCCCTAAATCAGCCAAAAACGTGAAATCTTCCCTTGTATTAACATACAAAAAATGTGTACTAAACAAAATTAGACCTGCAAAGAAAAACTTTTTTTTTATTTAGAAATTCTTTATTTTCACAGAAATCGTGTTACAATTTACAGAAACAAACATCTCACCAATATAACATCACCTCTATTATAACGCCTGCCCATCTCATGGCCAGTAAGATTTATTATTGCCAGACTATATTATCTTAAGCTATATAATAATTCATCAAACTTTCTTTGTAATCAATAGAAAGCAACACAACTTCTCTTTTTCTTTAACCATGGAGATCCCTGGTTAACATCAGGAAGTACCAAAACAAAAAGAAGTACAGACAAAAAAACTGAGAGAAAAAAGAGAGAGAGAGAAAAGAAAAAAAAAACCTGAACCGCCAACGCAACCACCCATACCTCTTCTCCAGAGGCTCTTTAATTAGGCAAATTAGGTGGTCGCCTTAGGCCTCGCACGCCCAGAGGCCCCCGCGGCCGCCTAATATGCCTGAAGTGTGTGTAGGAGTGGGAGGGGATGTCCCCTGTGACCCTGTCAGTGTTCCCACAGAGTAAGCCGCATGGATGAGCGAGAGTCTCTCCTAGTATGCAGCCGCATCGCTGCTATATCATCAGCACCGCGTCGACCTGAAGCTTCTTCCCACTGCCACTCTCGGCTCTCTCCAGCGTCCCCTCTGTGTCCCCCAAGCAGTGCCGCATGCAGACAGATTATAGAGGTGGAGGCGGAGCCTTCTGGTGCTGCTAAACCCAGGAGGAATGCATGCACGCACATGCAGGAGAGGAGTTTTTTCTGCCGGATGTGTGGAGGGAGGTGGAGGGACTTGTGTGCAGGGACTTGTGATGGGAAGAGGGGGCGGTGAGAGCAGAGTCTGTAGCAGGATGGGAGGCCAGTTCTGGTGCTGTGCTGCTAACTTCAGTTGCTCCATGTATGCCACTGCAAAGTGGCTTCTGCAGTGATGGAGCAATAAATTAGGGCTCATTCACACCATATACCACTTTTTTATCATGTGCACACCTCTCATGTACATACTGTCCCCCCATACACTCCGCACCCCTCTCATGTACATACTACCCACCCCCATACACTCCGTCCCCTCTCATGTACATACTACCCACCCCTCTCATGTACATTCTACCCACCCCCATACACTCCGCACCCCTCTCATGTACATACTACCTACCCCCATACACTCCGCACCCCTCTCATGTCATAGTACCCACCCCCATACACTCCGCACCCCTCTCATGTCATACTACCCCCCCCCATACACTCCGCACCCCTCTCATGTACATACTATCCACCCCCATACACTCCGCACCCCTCTCATGTACATACTACCCACCCCCATACATTCTACACCCCTCTCATGTCATAATACGCACCCCCATACACTCCGCACCCCTCTCATGTCATACTACCCACCCCCATACACTCCGCACCCCTCTCATGTACATACTACTCACCCCATACACTCCGCATTCCTTGGCTGATTGTGTAAATGGGACCTTACTGAACACTACTAATAGTTACAATGTTACTAACGGCTGGCTCATGCTAGCCTCTGTGGCAAAATGAAGTGTATTAACCCCTTAGCACCGGTGCCTCCCAGCCCTTCAAGAGATTTCCGATGCTAGAAGGCGAAGGCGGGCATTTTTCGGTCATGAAGTAGATCGGGAGCTTTCCATTACCTGCCAGTAGCTGTGCCAGGAGCGTTCTCTCGGCACAGCATTGTTTAGATTTTGGTACGCATATATGCAGCCTTTCGCCGTTAAGGCCCATCCACTGCCGGTAATATATGTATCGAACATGTCACAATTTTCCTAGGTAAATATATTTCTAAGCCTAGGTTCACATTGCTGCAGGTTAGAAATCGTTTGAGTTTCAACCCGGCAATGCAGTCCGA
Organism: Lithobates sylvaticus; assembly: GCA_028564925.1. Taxonomy (NCBI): domain Eukaryota; kingdom Metazoa; phylum Chordata; class Amphibia; order Anura; family Ranidae; genus Lithobates; species Lithobates sylvaticus. Next base: position 368,579,601 of record CM053027.1, read on the forward strand.
CTTCGGGGGTGATTTGACAGACATCTGTGCGGGTTCCTGCACAGATGTCAATACAAATCGCCAACCCCACCTCCCGAAGTCGCCAAAAGTAGTACAGGATCTACTTGGGTCACAAAGTCGGCTCCACACTGATTCGGGCAGTGTTATTGCCACCAATAGCCGCCGATTTGGCATGCGATTTGACATTGTATGCCAAATCATACCAATGTGAACCTAGGCTAAAGGTGCTATTGACATGACATTTTCACCACATGTCGGTAACAACCAATGCAATCCATACATACAAAGAAACCAAAACAAATAAGTTCATAAATTAATTTATGTGTAATAAACAGGAATGGCACAGGGAAAAAGTATTGAAGTAATAATAGTCACAAAATGGTATATAGAAAGGGCAGATAAAGGGAGCTAAACCAGCTAAGTATCGGGAGTAAGAGAGTTGAACAATGACCCCCTGATTACATTAGATGAACAAACTATTTGTATAAAAAGTCATATCTTTATTACAAAAATTCTTAAAATATAAACATACGCATCATAAGGGAAACAAAATAGCCCGTAATACATATAACAGGGTTGAGGTAACAGTCAGACAGTAGAAGCGGTCTACACGTTGCGCGGTCAAAGCTGCTTCTTCAGGGCTTCTCTCAACATCTGACTGAAAACCAGATATCACTAAACATATTTAGTCAATATACAGAATAAATGAATTAGCAAAGAACACATGTCAATATACATATTAGATACACATATTAGATACACACCATCTAGCACTGACAGGGGCTGTCTGTCACAATATTCATATGAAAACCCCTGCCCCATGGAAAAAGGAGAAATACAAAGAGATAAGAAAAAAAAAGGGAAGAGCCAACCATCATGAACATTACGTCACATTGCCTTAACATAAGCTTAAGCTATGGGAAGACAACTGTACATGGAACCGCACTGGGGCAGATCAACCTCTGGAGTGGAGCAAATAGGCCCACAAGCTGTGTTAGAAAAGGACAGAAACATAAATGGGGTTGACCAATTATAGGCATAGATAAACCCCCATGAACCAGAGATTTACATTCTAGTCAAAAATATGTAAATAGGTGATATTATTGACCTTCATTCAAAAGCGATATGGAATAAACCCTCCAGAGCCCCAAAGAAAACAATGATGGTATATGAACTATAAATAGGATGAAAAAATAAAAATGCTATAATCTCTGGTATCAATCATTTCACAATGGCGTGTTCACATTTTAAGTGTAAGCAACACTTACCCTAAGACAACCAGATAGTCAACATACAAGTAGCAGCCCAATAGGAGCAAAGTTCAAAAAATGCACAGTCCTTATAGAGGACACAAGTAATTTCTACTCCAGTAGGTATATAAGAGTCCACAGCGGTTCCCGGGTCTCCTGAGGACCCAAATCCTCAGTAACCCGTACCATCACCATCAACTCTCTAAATATACAGAGGGAGGAGGTGGTGACTGATTGGGGGCTGGGCGGGTCCTCTCTCTAATGGTAGATTATATGATCCACACGTCAAAAAAGCAAATAAAGGCGACAAATATATCCGCGCTCTACGCGACAGCCCATGTTGCATGGCCTGTAAGCATGCTCACCACACAAGACTCCATTGCTGAAGAAAAAGCATGTTGAAGCTCGTTTAAAGTTTGCTGCACAACATTTAGACAAGCCTGTGAAGTACTGGGATAATATAGTCTGGTCAGATGAGACCAAATGAACTATAATACACACCATGTTTGGAGGTCAATTGGCACTGCACATCATCCCAAAAACACCCCCATACCAACAGTGAAGTTTGGAGATGGGAACATTATGGTGTAGGACTGTTTTTCAGCATACAGTACTGGAAAATGTCATATCATTGAAGGAAGGATGAATGGAAAAATGTATCAAGGCATTCTTGATAACAATCTGCTGCCATCTACCAGGGTGATGAAGTTGAAACGAGGGTGGGCATTCAAGATTTTCTGCTTGAAGTTTGTAGCTCTAAAACGCTCAACAAGCCAAATCCCATTGATTGAAATGGCCTCTACTCACATATGAGCGTTCTGTCGCCTGAAGCAAAATGCCTGAAGATCAAAAAAGTACATGAGCTTCTTTTTGGCAAATTACAAGCATTTTTGGCCCCATAGACTTCGATAGAAATGCCTGACTTACTAGCGTTTTCTGCTCAAATAGCAGCTCTCCACCCCTAATTTCCTCAACCTCTCCTCCCCTTAGTGCTTTCTATTATTATTGTTATTATTCTTTTACTGGTGGTTAGGTTATGGTTCTATTTTCCATGTCCCTTATCTTGCACTGTGCCTCTTTACCAGCCACTCATGGGCAGTAATTATATTAATTTACTTTATCAACACTACTAGTAATTTCATAGGTACTTTTGGATGTTTCTTTCTGCATCATCATTGGACACAATGTGGCAGCCCTCTCTCCCCTGGGGTTGTGTTTCAGCGCCCGGCCTCTCTGTGGGTCTCCATACCTCAGCTCCCAGGAAAGACATTCCTAGCAGCCCTGTGCCCATAATATCGCATTTTTTTTAAAACCGACATGTAAGTACAGTAGGGTGGTTAGCTCTTTTCCTCCCGTCCTTACTCCTTTTTCATGACTTTGGCAAATATTAGACAACATTGGTATTCATTGTCTTTTGCGGATATGTTCTGCGTCCTGAGGAAGTGGTATTTGACCACGAAACACATCAAGCTTTTTGGATGCAGCCATGTTTAACAACATAGTCTACTTTTCAACTGACTGTTTAATTTTTATGGACCATATGATACTTAATATCACTGGCTTACATCAACAGGTTATTGTGATGTGCTCAATGTGATCTATATGTATATACATGAATTATATATATATATATATATATATATATATATATATTATATATACATGAATTATAACTTACTTAACTATATATAACTTAACTTAATAATGAACACCTATGTATGTGCATTGTGTCCACGTCAATAAATATGCTTTTGTATTTTTCCAAGCTGTGTGTCATATGCCTCACTCAAAGTCCCAAAAATCTCCTCTCCTATTTCTCATATATAGGGATGGAGGTGCATGTTCATATGTACCTCATTTAACCACTTCACCCCCGGAAGATTTTCCCCCCTTCCTGACACTTTTTGTGATTCAGCACTGCGTCGCTTTAACTGACAATTGAGCGGTCGTGCGATGTTGCACCCAAACAAAATTGACGTCTTTTTTTTCCCCACAAATAGAGCTTTCTTTTGGTGGTATTTGATCACCTCTGCGGTATTTATTATTTGCGCTATAAACAAAAATAGCGACAGTTTTAAAAAAAAAAAGCAATAGTTTTTACTTTTTGCTATAATAAATATTCCCAAAAAATATATAAAAAAACTATTTTTTTCCTCAGTTTAGGTCGATATGTATTCTTCTACATATTTTTGGTAAAAAAACAATTGCAATAAGCGTATATTGATTGGTTTACGCAAAAAGTTATATCGTCTACAAAACAGGAAATAGATTAATGCCATTTTTATAATTTTTTTAATTTTTTATTAGTAATGGCGGCGATCTGCGATTTTTTTTTTTTTTTTTTATTGTGACTGCGACATTATGGCGGACACATCGGATACTTTTGACACTATTTTGGGACCATTGTCATTTATACAGTGATATGTGCTATAAAAATGCACTGATTACTGTATAAATGACACTATTTTGGGACCATTGTCATTTATACAGTGATATGTGCTATAAAAATGCACTGATTACTGTATAAATGACACTGGCAGGGAAGGGGTTAAACACTAGGGGCGATCAAGGGGTTAAGTGTGTCCTAGAGAGTGATTCTAAATGTGGGAGGGGATGGGCTACCTAGGACATGACAGAGATCACTGCTCCCGATGACAGTGAGCAGTAGATCCCTGTCATGTCACTAGGCAGAACGGGGAAATGCCTTGTTTACATAGGCATCTCCCTGCTTTGGCGCTCCGTGACACGTTCGCAGGACACCGGCGGACCTGCGGGCACGGTCACGGAACATGCGGTGGTGCGTGCCAACAATGCCGCTTTTTAAAAGGGACGTACCTGTACGCTCATTTGCGCAGCCTTGCCATTGTGCCGACGTATATCGTCGTGCACTGGTCGGCAAGCGGTTAGAGTCCCACATACCCTCCTTATGCTTATTGCTTTCTATTGGCCAAACAAAGATGCTTGAAGCTGTAAAACGCTTGTAATACAATTCTAAAACGCTTTAAAAAAAGCTTAAAAAACTAAAAAAAGCCTGAAAAACGCCAGCAAAGTCGATACGCTCATGTGTGAATGGAGCCTTATTATTTTGTGTAGTACAGTCCATAAATTACAAAAGCCAATGTTAAAAGCAAATGAAATCTTTTGAGTGACATTGGATTGTTGTGAGACTATTGGTGGGAATTTCTATCTATGGGCAGCTGTACCGTGTGGGCAGGTGTCACTGTGAGGTGTGAGGGGGAGGGGCACAAGAAATGTTTAGTGCATTGCACGTTACTTTTTTTTTTTGTTTAACTTTATTTGCAGAGTCAGAGTGACAATTCATGTGACATGTGCAGAAACATGTCATTTTAGTGAAGGCACACAGGGAGATTAGTGACATAGGTGTGAGGAATGAGGTGTCCATGCTGTGTCAGACCATCTGTGCGCCATGTGAGGTGTACAGGTGTCTGTGTGCACATCTGCTGCAGCTGACACGTCTGCCCCCTCACGCACCCCCGGCCTCTCCTCTCCTCCCACCCACTCCAGGAGCTGGGCGCTCATAGCGCATGTGCCCCGGGCAGCAGGAGCAGGTCTCGCCATCCTCCAAGCCTGGGGTGCCCCCCTAGCTCCGCCGACAACACATGCGCTGGCAAGTCTCGCGGCAGCACCGTGCTCGAGCCGGGGACGCGAGACTTGGGCTGCGCAGGCGCGCTGGGCACGGTGAGTCCCGGAGAGGTGCTGGTACTCAGTCCCGTTGAGTACCGGCAAAGGGGGAGGGAGGGGAGCACTGTCCTCCTGATAGGAGTTTGGGAGGAAGCGGCAGGCGGCGTGCACGGGCATGGTGGGGATGAGTACGGAGGCCATTGCAGACCCCCCACCCCTGCACACTTTCCGACGATGTGTTGTGATGAGTTTTGGCCGGGCCGCTAGGATGGTCTAACTGTGTGATGTATTGTGTCATTCAGGTTACAGTAATGAAAGGCAGCGCCAGAGACCAGCCCGCGGACGGAGAAGGCACGGCCAAGCGACCCAAGAGAAAGTGCCTGCAGTGGCATCCGCTGCTCGCCAACAAGATCCTAGACTTCTCTGAGGAGGACGAGGACGACGACGAGGAAGAGGAGGAGGACGACATCGACAAGGTGGGTGCTTCTCCCTCACCCTGTCATAGCCCGACACCCCAAACTTTATTCCCTTCTCCCCTGTCTACGTATTATCAGTGTATGGAGGGAGGACTGAGAGAGAGAGTGTGAGTGTGCCCCCCCCCCCACCACCACCGGGATCACCTACTTCTAGAGAGGTGACCAGTGCGATCACAGGCCCCGCCCACCCCCACTCACACAACTGGATGGACGGGCTGTGTACACTCAGCTCTGTCTATATGTGTGTCTATATGTCACTCACTGCTCTCCTCTCTACTTCTGCCATCAGGCACCTCACCCGGGCTGTGTACACTCAGCTCTGTCTATATGATCATCCATGTCACTCACTGCTCTCCTCTACTTCTGCCATCAGGCACCTCACCCCACCTAGCACCATCCTATATTTTACTTCTGCAATCAGGCTGATGTTCTAGCACATGTCACCCCACCTTAGAACCATTTTATATTATACTTCTGCAATCTGTCTGCTGTTCTAGCACACATCACCCCCACCTAGGACCATCCTATATTTTACTTCTGCAGTCAGGCATCAGGCTGATGTTCTAGTGCACGTCACCCCCCACTTAGGACCATTTTATATTTTACTTCTACAATCGGGCATTTGGCTGCTGTTATAGTACACATCACCCTCACCTTAGGACCATCCCATATTTTACTTTTGCAATCAGGCACCAGGCTGCTGTTCTCGCACACGTCACTTCCACCTTAGGACCATTTTATATTTTATTTCTGCAATCGGGCTGCTGTTATATTACACATCACCCCCACCTTAAGACCATCCCATATTTTACTTCTGCAATGAGGCACCGGGCTGATGTTCTAGTACACGTCACCCCCACTTTAGGACCATCCTATATTTTTCTTCTGCAATGGGGCATCGGGCTGCTGTTCTAGTACACATCACCCCCACCTTAAGACCATCCCATATTTTACTTCTGCAATGAGGCACCGGGCTGATGTTCTAGTACACGTCACCCCCGCCTTAGGACCATCCTATATTTTTCTTTTGCAATTGGGCATCGGGCTGCTGTTCTAGTACACGTCACCCCCCACCCTAGGACCATTGTACACTCACCGGCCACTTTATTAGGTACACCTTTCTACCGTGTTTCCCCGAAAGTAAGACAGTGTCTTACTTTCTTTTTATCCCTAAAAGCCCCACTATGTCTTACTTTCGGGGTATGTCTTACATTATGGGGCACATAGCACATTATGGGGCAGATAGCACATCAGGGCACATCATGGGGCACATAGCAGATCAGGGCACATTATGGCACATTATGGGGCACATAGCACATCAGGGCACATTATGGGGGACACAGCACATCTGGGCACATTATGGGGCACAGCACATCTGGGCACATTATGGGGCATGGGGCACATTAGGGCATCAGGGCATGGGGCACATTAGGGCATCAGGGCATGGGGCACATTAGGGCATCAGGGCATGGGGCACATTAGGGCATGGGGCACATTAGGGCATCAGGGCATGGGGCACATCTGGGGATCTTACTTGCGAGCAGAGTAGCGCAGGAAGCGTCTATCTGTCATGTTTTCTCTCATGTCACGCTGCCCGCTCCCTGGCGGCCCCTCCTCTCTTCTCGTCTATCCCAGATGATGTCTCAAGCCAATGGGGATTGACGAGAAGAGAGGAGGGGCCGCCGGGGAGCGTGCAGCGCTGAGTGACATGAGAGACAACGTATGACAGATAGACGCTTCCTGCGCTACTCTGCATCTCATTCGGCTCTGGTCTCTGCAGGCAAATCCCCCGTGTTTCCCCGATAGTAAGACGTATGTCTTACTTTCGGGGTACGGCTTACATTAGCTGTCCCCTCTGACACTCCCGATACGTCTTACTATCGGGGGTGTCTTACTATCGGGGAAACACGGTAGTACTGGGTTAGACCCCCTTTTGCCTTCAGAACTGCTTAATTCTTCATGGCATAGATTCAACAGGGTCCTCAGAGATTTTTGTCCATATTGACATAATAGCATCACGCAGTTGCTGCAGATTTGTCGGCTGAACATCTATAATGCAAATCTCCCGTTCCACCACATTCCAAAGGTGCTCAATTGGATTGAGATCTGATGACTGTGGAGGCCATTGGAATACAGGGAACTCATTGTCCTGTTCAAGAAACCAGTGGTGAGGATGATTTGATCTTTGTGACATGGAGCATTATCCTGCTGGAAGGAGCCATAAGAAAATGGGCACACTGTAGTCATAAAGGGATGGACATGGTCAGCAACAATACTCAGGTTGGCCGTGGTGTCTAAACAATGATAAATTGGTACTAAAGGGCCCAAAGTGTGCCAAAAAAATATGCCCAACACCATTACACCACCACCGGCCTAAACCATTGATACAAGGCAGGATTTACACCAAATTCTGACCCGACCATCAGAATGTCGCACCTGAAATCAAGACTCGTCAGACCAGGCAACATTTTTCCAATCTTCTATTATCCAATTTTGATGATTCTGTGTGAATTGTAGCCTCACTTTCCTGTTCTTAGCTGACAGGAGTGGCACCTGAGGTGGTCTTCGGCTGCTGTAGCCCATCTGCTTCAAAGTTCAATTGGTTGTGGTTTCAGAGATGGTATTCTGCATATTTTGGTTGTAACGAGTGGTTACTTGAATTACTGTTGGCTTTCTATCATCTGTAACCAGTCTGCTCATTCTCTGACATTAACAAGGCATTTTCATCCACACAACTGCCACTCACTGGATATTTTCTCTTTTTTGGACCATTCTCTGTAAACCCTAGAGATGGTTGTGCATGAAAATCCCAGTAGATCAGCAGTTTTTGAAATACTCAGACCAGCCCATCTGGCACCAACAACCATGCCATGTTCAAAGTCACTTCAAGAGGAAGTCCAGCCCCCCCACCAAAAATTAAAAGTCAGCAGCTACAAATACTGCAGCTGCTGACTTTTAATATATGGACAATTGCCTGTCCAGGGAGCCTGCAATGTCGGCACCCCAGCCGATCTTCGGATTGGCTGTCAGGTGCAGTCGCTGCCATTCTTGATAAGGGAACCCGGCAGTGAAGTTCCTTACTGCGCCTGCACAGAGCACACTGCACTTTTAATTGGGGGGGGCAAACTTCCGAGAGACGGCGCCATCTCTGGAAGTGGGAAATGGTACCCCCCCCAAAAAATGTGCCAAATGTGGCACCGGAGGGGGGGGGGGGGGGAGGAGACGGATAAGCGGAAGTTCCACTTTAATTTCCCATTCTGATGCTCCATTTGATCTTCAGCAGGTCATCTTCATCACATCTAGATGCCTAAATGCATAGAGTTGCTGCCATGCGATTGGCTGATTAGCAGTTTGTGTTAACAAGCAATTGAACAGGTGTACTAATAAAGTGTCCAGTGGGTGTATATTTTACTTCTACAATCAGGCACTGGGCTTCTGTTCTAGCACACATTAGCCCCACTTTAAGTATCCACAGTGGCCATCGATGGTTTCAACATTACATGGAAAAAAAAGAAAGTGCTGTTGAAACCATCGATGGCCACTGTGGATTGAATTGGATCTAAGTTGGAACTAGAACAGTGGAAGGAATCTATCAGTTCTGTACCTTTAGCTAACTAGAAGTCAGCAAGGAGCACTGGAGTTTTTCCTGAAAGGATTATTGCACATAGTGCAAGAGATTGTGTAAAGTAAAGAAATACTTTGCATCTCTCCGTGTGATAACAGAGGAAATCATCATTTTATTATTGGACTTTTATTTCAGTATATTAGGTTTTTGCACAATATTATCATCATCGTTACCATTGGACTTTTATTTTTAGCCTAATAAGTTTTATTATTGCCATTTATTGTGAATTTGTTTATTTATCTATGCAGCGCTGTCACATTTTATATCTTATTACTGTTGTTCTATTATGGGAGCACTTTCAGTGACAGCAGCAACATCTCTGGTTGTTTACATTTATACTTACCTTTTTATACTGCATAATAGCGCGCAACTATTTTACTTTTAATTTGCATAGCCACTTTAAGACCACCGTATATCTTCTGCAATCAGGTGGCTGTTCTAGCACGTTTTACCCCCACCCTAGGACCATCCTATATTTTACTTCGGGGATCGGCTGCTGTTCTAGCACGTCACTCCCACCTTAGGACCATCTTATAATTTACTTTTGCAATCAGGCATCAGGCTGATGTTCTAGCACATGTCACCCCCCACCTTGGGACCATCCTTTATTTTACTTCTACAATCTGGCATCGGGCTGCTGTTCTAGCATGCTTTACATCCACCTTAGGACCATCTTCTATTTTAAAATGAACGCTTACGAGGAAAGCAGAGAATCCCCTAAGTCGGTTACATCTCTACTGTAAATCTCCATTCACATTAGGCGTAACAAGAGCACGCGTTCACTCAAATTGGCTGCCCTCTGCGCAACAAATGCACCATACCCTTTTCGGGCATTAGACTTCAAGTTTTTTTACTGCTCCACATGCGTGTTTGTAGCAGGTTTTGCACGTTTCCAGAACGCACACAAAAACGCACCTTTCTGGGAGTTTCCAGAACCCTGAGGTGCAAATGAGGCCTAAAAGTTGTTTTTTAAAGACTTAGAAAATCCACCTTAAAGTGGAACTTTACTCAAAACAATTTGATAAAAAAAAAAAAATAATGTCCTTTAGCAAGAAACATATATTCCATATTAATAATTATGCTACCAAAACTAGTGTGTGCTGTAAATTGCCTGCAGCATTGCTCCTGTTTCTTCTTGCTGGAGGCTGCCATTTTTCTGAAGCCCAAAGCCCCTGAATAGCAGTAAATCATAAAGCAGGACTAAACCCAACGATTTAACAGTTTCAAAAAAGTTACATTCCCAGGATTGCGAACTGTCACATTTGCTTGTGTCCTCAAGTAAACAATCATCAAATGGCTAGTGTCATAACTGATCACATGTGCAGCACCATGGCAGCTGCAGATCAAACAGAAACACCTTCCTTGGCTGTAATAGATAGGATGGTTTAATTCTGCTTTTAAGGCTCTCAGCAGCTCGGCTTCTACAAACTTTTCAGTGCCTAAAAATGGAGAATAACTGAACATGTGCAGAGCAGGGTGAGACAGTAAATTATTGGATTTTAAACCATATAGGCACCTATTTTTAATGGTTTACATAGCTATCTATACCTGCCTGGGGTCAGGGGGCCAGCCTGAGGTGATCTAGCAGGACTTAATTCTCTGACTAAAGTTCTACTTTTAAGACCTGAGCGATGCTACCACGTTGCATTTTTCCATCTTTTTGGAGCTGAATCATTTATTGTGAATGGGCCTCCCTCTGCTCCAAAAACACACCAGAGATGCTCATCCACCAAATTTTGGCACTGAGTCAGGTGTTCTTCTTTTACCAATGTTTTGCCCCAACAAAATTGCACCATGTTTGGGGTGTCATTAGGAATAAATGGCATCCAAATGTGCTTCAAACGCGTTTAACCGCAATTTGGAATTGTGGGCAGAATTACGGAAATTCCAAATCGCCCAATGTGAACGGGGGCATTTTAAAAGGAAAAATAAATTGCAGCCATATTGCAACAATGTTTGTTAATATTTTTAGCATTTGAGCCCACAAAGTATTGCAACTGTGATCAGTGGATGCAGTGCTCAGGCTTCTGCAGACTATTCTTACAGACCTTCCGTAAAGCTGAAGATGGTTGAAATCTCTGCTAGTTCAACAGGGGCCGGACAAAATTCAATCCATGTATGGGCAGGCTGATTGTACCTAAGTCCATCTATTGATCAACTTTGGTACAACCAGCATGTTAGATTTCCAGTACACAATAGCCGCTAGCAATAATCACTGTGCTCTTCTGGCAGGGACAGCTCCCAGTAGGCTGAAAAAGATTCCTGCATCCACACACATTGGGTGGGAAGAAAGATCCCCCTGCAGCCAGGCATTGTATTCTGACAGCGGGACTCTGTGCTGTCAGACTACACTGATCAATTGGCTACAGCCATGGATCAAGATTTTGCCAGTCCTCCTGAATTTTGGTACATCCTATGGCCAGCTTTACAGAACTGGAGAAAGTATTAATGGACTGCAAGCGCAATGACGTCACCACACTTGTGCTTCATTTAGAACTACAGTACCTCTGCCAGGGTGGCAGATAGAACTTGTAGTCTGGCACAGCTGTGCAGGCAGAACAACTTCCAGCCACACCAAATTCAGATATAACAGAACCTCAGATTCTGTAAGTGGGGGACAGTGGAGTCTGACCGTGCTTCATGTTACACGATCTAAATATGAGTGTGACATGAAAGATGGACTTCTCTTTTACTCAGTGGTCAGTTTCAAGCAGGTAAACAATCCTATAAGTTTATATTCTGTATCTAATTAGTTGAGGTGGGCTGCATGGGAATCTTTTGATGCTCATTAGTGGGTGCCCTCCACCAGTATGTCCAACTTTGCAATTTACAATCTCAAAGATAGACGTTACTCTCAAACACTGAACGTCGGAATGTATTTTCCAGTGGTTGTGGTACGCATGAACGTACACCAGGTACTTGGTTCTTATATACCACAATTATTATAGAAAATCAGATGGCATTCTTCATGATGCCCTAACCTCGCTCCTAGTTTGTAATATGTAAGTGGTATCATGCGTTTTCTTCACTCCTTGCCTGACATGCCTTGAGATATTCAGAATGCCTGTTCTATTTCCTATTGACACTGTTCAGACTGGATGTAATTGGGTTGTTCATTGCTTGAACCTGGTTTCGTATAAAGAACTATAAGGGAGTTCAGGGTATCACAACGGCAAAAACTGTTCTCGCACGGGGCCCCTGGTGACTATGTTCACCACAGATTTTTTATATACATATTTTTACACACACTGTAAATCTTTTTCGGCCGCTCGCGGGGGGTAAAAACACCCTGCGAGCGGCCGCAATGCGCCGCTAAAACGCCAGTAAAGCGGCGCTAAATATAGCGCCGCTTTACCGCCAGCGCCCCCCACCGATCCAGTGTGAAAGTAGCCTTAAAGTAAACCACCTTGGCAGAAACGTGGTGAATCCCGTTTCTGACCTTACATTCTGAATATGCTCTGCTTTGCTTGGCTGTCGTATAGACTCTTTCCTTAATTAATTTTTTTGATACTGACCCAGAAAAAGTATGCAAGAGGTAAAAATACCAGCCACAAAACAATCTCTTGAAAATCAATTTTTGCATTTAAAAAAAGACTAGTTAAATGGCAGTCCTGATGGTCCTGTGGTTTGAGTACATTGAGTGTGCGATAAACCATCAGTTTTTAAAGAAAGATGTAGCATTAAAAACTGTCCTTTTAATAGTGGGCAATAAAGTATATTAAAAAAAGTTCAAAATTTGCATCAGTGATAGATTCATGACACTTCATATGATATAGGTAATTTTTACTTATGCATAGACTTAGGGGTTGATTTACCAAAGGCAGATAGACTGTACACTTTGCAAGTGCAGTTGCACTCATTTTCCCCAGAGCTTAGTGAATGTGGTGAAGCTTCACTTTGTAAAGAATACCCAATCAGGTGCAAGAAAAATAAATCTTGCTTGCACATGATTGGACGATGAAAATCAGCAGAGCTTTACCACATTTACTAAGCTCCGGAGATGAGTGCAACTGGACTTGCAAAGCGAACAGTCTATTTGCCTTTAGTAAATCAACCCCTTATTGTTGAAACTGAAAGTTGGCTGCAGTCATGATTAATTAGAATGCAGAGTCTCTACACATTTGAAAATATTATTATAAATAATCGTGAATAATTTGTAAAATAAAAGGATCTCTGCCGTTGAGTTCTTGAGTTACAATAGAGATCCTGCCCTGCTTAGACTTTTGTAAAAGTGGACAGCCTCTTGATGCTGCTAATTTTTTTAAATTTCCCGTGGTTACATTTCTTTGGGACCACTAAAACTGCCTACAGTATTTCTAAAGCAAAAATAATTTTTTGCTCTATTGAATAAAGTAGGAAGTAGAGCAGAGTCTCTGTTTTCCAGATGAATTGTTAGCCTAACCCCATGGACTTCCCCATAAGCTTCACACATTTGTTCTGGCAGATCTTACACATTTGATTATTCAGGTAATTGATAGCCAGGATTTAGAAAGGAAAACCATTTAGACCAACAGCAACTGCACACTTTTAGCACTAATGTAAGCTTGAGATTTCAAACTAATAGTAATATTAGATTAAAAAGCAACTGTGCATAGGTTAAATATCCTCAAACCAGTTTGCATATTTGTATTTTAAATTTAGATATTTGCTTTTAAGAGCAACATTTTCATTTGGTGCATTAGTTTGTGCATGTGTGTTTTTAAGTATTTTTAAAATGAGGGTGTTTTCAGAAAAATTGCAGTGAATACTTTTTTATTTTTAAATCACCAACCTATAAAGTGCCTAAATAGAAAGAGGGGGGGGAGACAAGATATATTTTATATTTGATGTGTCCATCCCCGTTTCATTTGCCATAAATTCCCACAGTAACACTTGTAACATAGTTAAGGATCTTGCAGCCATATGGTCCGAGACATGGTTAAACAGTTATACCAAACAGGTTCTGATGATCAACAAGATAGGATGTAGGTTAAAATACAGTCATTTATTCAAACAGGATCATGATCATACACCTATTTAGGAGGACTAAAACTGATTTAGGGAAAAGCCATGCTCTACTATTAAGTAGAGATCACCGATAAAAATTCAGTTTAGAAAATCTTACTGCAGCAACAAGTTATTTCGCAAAAATAAATGTCAAGAAAGGTGTTTCCAGATGTGCTGCCCAAGCTCTTCTGCAGAAAGAAACGTGCAACGTTGAGGTCTGAAAACACTGTGGTCAGAAAACTTGGTGCAGTAGTTGAAAAACACATCATGCTGACTTCTTTCCGTCAGAAGATGTCCATGCTCAGTCAGCTCAGACCTGTCAAACCAGTGGGGACCTGATACAACCATCTATGATCCAAGGAAGTGTGGTCTTGGTGAAAGATTTGTTGCTATAAAGCCATACCTCCGATATGGAAACAAAGCCAAGTGACTCACCTATGCAGGAAAACACAAGAAAAATGACAGCAGGCGCTCTGGGCTTATGGGTCCAAATTTTGAAATATTTCACTGTAACAGAGGGCAGTTTGTTAGCCAAAGTTCTGAATAGAGGCACCTGTAGGCATCAGTGAAACACTGGGGAGGTTCCTAGCAGGTTTGGGGCTGCATTTAAGAACATAAAGTTGAGTCAGAAATAATGATCTTTACAATGCTGAGAAACACAGGCAGATAATTGTCCATAATGCAGTACATTTAGGGAGGAATCTGATCGCTTTCAAATTCATTCTAGAGCACAACAATGACCCCAAACATGCAGGCAAATTTGTAAAGAAATACATTTAGCATATACAGTAGGAAGAAATCAGAGTCCTCACAGAGCCCTGATCTCAACGTAATTGAGTCTGACTTTCTTCATTACTTAAAGAGCCAGAAGCAAGCGAAAAAGCCTAAATTCGCAACAAACATACCTGCAGAGTTCCTTTAAAAGAACGGCAAAAATTTATTTTTTCTGTTTTATGCACTCCGTAGGTGATTGAGCTGCATTATTCATTGCATTATTTTTGAACACATTCTTTACTGCGTTTTTTTTTATTTATTTATTTTCCACAAATATTTCGAGAGTTTTTAATAAAGTTTACCAAAACCACTTCTAGTTTCCCGTCAAAGAAAAGTACACAATAATACAAAGCAGCAAGTAGGGGAAAAAAGTTTTAAAACGCTTTAAAAAAAATATATATATTTTTTAAAAATACAGGTTTAAAAAAAAAAAAAAATGCTGCAAATAAATCTGAACTCCAGGGAAACTACACACAGATGAAATACATTTAAGAGAGCTGTTTAAATGGCAAAGAAGGATTTGTATTTCTGTCCACCCAGTGCTAATATTTACATAGCACAGCCACACAGTACAGCCCTGCCTGGCATATGGGGGGGGGGGGGGGGCTGATCTTTCACTTCAGCTCATCTCTCTGTCACTCCTGATTGGCTCCTTGTGATGCTTCTCCCTCCCCTGTTTGAGCTCTGCTGCACAGAAACTGTAATTTTGTCTTGGTACTTAATAAGCAAGTCTAATTCAGATACTTACAATGCTTGCAATTAAGAAAAAGATACATATTGGTTACAGAGCTGCATTATGTGGTTTGCATCCTTAGCTTTTGTTGCTATAACTTGAAATTGTAACATAGAGGTTATTAAATTGTATTAAAAAAAAAATACATTGAAAATCTATATTTTCAATAACATGAGGATACATAATGGCTTATAATACATGTGTATCAGCTTGATACAAATATTATTGCTTGTTTAGTAATGACTTTACATCCAGATGTGTTGTAGCATCATGGACACTCAAAATAAATTATGTAATACTCGGTGCAATAATATTTTACTGTAATACTTGATATTCAGCAATCTTAAGCCAGGGAAGGTTTAATTAATGAGTAATTCAGTAACCAGTCATAACCAATTTAGGAGCTAGAGAATGTTCTGACCATTGACATCGCTCGTGTAGAAAAGCTGGAGGCCAGTTATAATTGGTTTAGAAGCAGTGCCTAACTTGCCACTGGGAGTGATCTAGTCCTGATATCTAGGTACAACTAAAGTCTCCTATATAACAGTCTAAACCATATCAAATCCAGTTGCTGTGTAATGCATAAACAGAAAAACTTACTTTACCTATCCTGAGCCACCCTCTCTAAATCTTCCTTTTTATTGGTGCCTCTCACTCTCCCTCCCATACACTGCAGATCGCAGTGGGAGAGTTTCGGCAACAGAAGATCAGGTGCTGACAAACGAAGGCCTGTATCATATGGGCTTTTGTAAGCCTTTAAAGCACCTTTCAGCTCCTGTTTGGAAATGTTACACATAAATGGGAGTGCTGATTGTCAGGATGGAATTGCACAGAGCGTCCCCGAACCTTCTCTTTTCTGGTGCCCTGCTGGCCCTCCTATGTCCAGTGGCCCAGCGGGAACCTGCTTAATTACCACATATACATACATTCATTTATTTTTTTTCCAGCATTTTTGTCTACCATTTATATGTCAATTTTGTAGGTGAACAATCTTATTGTTAATTATATATTCCAGAAATCAGTTGCAAGGATTCTGGGTCAATAAACAATTGTTTTCAATGGGCTTACTAGAAAATTTATTCAAGTCCAATCAAAATACATTTTTAAACAAATTATTTCTTGAAATTACCATTGTATAGCTGATTTTTATTTTTTCCCTCTGATGCACATATGGCCAGAATAATGTTGTCTTCAGAGTTAACATTTTTATTTTCTTTGGTAGCTTACTGACAGTAAAATGATTTTCAGTCTATTTTATTCCAATGTTCTCAATCTGTGAAGCTGTTTGCTTCTCTCTTACATGGCACAAGTTCAGCAGCCAGACTTGCCTCTCTCGCACGTAAGGAGCACTTGGAAATATGCCTGTAGGAAACTATAATCTTGTTTTCATTGTTCTTTTTAAAGAATTTAAAATGTTCAGCTTTTTGGAAAAAATAAAAAGGTGGACCAACAACCTACATCCCCCACTGGTCCCCACTGTACTTACTCTGCGGTGGGTGATGCACTGTTAGTGCCCGCGCAACCTATGTAGCGGTCCGGGGATTTAAAATCCCTGTCCTCCCTCCTATATTCTCTAGGGCTTCTGGGATAGATGAGCAAGCTTCTAATTGTCAGTAATGATGCTAACCAATTGGAAGCGCACTGAGCCATCCCAGAAGCCCTGCAGAATGAAGAGGGAGAAGAGCAGGGATTTTAAATTCCTGGACCTGGGGACCAAGGAGGCGGGAAGGATGTAGAGTGTTTGCCTTTTCATTTTTGTGTGGAAAGGTGAACTAGCACTTTAAGAATTTAAAATTTTTGTTTTATATCTTTTTCATGTATTCAATCTATGTTTTACAATTAAACATGCAACACGTGATAACGATTTTCCCAGAGCAATTTGTGTTTTCTAAATATAGAGCAAGGGCTGTTTCCTTTCCAACAGTGTCTCTCTTCGAACTCTTGGGGCTGAGTGGGATGAGGAATGTTGTACAGATTTTAACTTGGGCCATTGCGCTCTGTTAACTGACTAGAAGCGATAAAGAGCTATAGAAAACATGTAAAGAAGCATAGAGCTGCACCTGCTGCTGTCCAGGAAATTTAAAATATTGATTAGCAATACTTCTTATATATCTGACTATGTAACAGAATGTTTAGCAAAAACTATATATTTTTTAGTCCTAATCATATTTAGTTTATATAAACTTAAATTAAATTTTAAGTAAATGCATATACAGTGCCTTGAAAAAATATCCATACCCCTTTTAAATTTTCCAAATCTTTTTGTCATGTTACAACCCAAAAAATGTATTTTATTTTGATATTACGTGATCGACCAACACAAAGTGGCACATATTTGTGAAGTGAAAGGAAAATGATAAATGTTTTTTTTTTTTTTTTTTTTTTTTTTTTTACAAATATCTGAAGTGTGGTGTGCATTTGTATTCAGCTCCCCTAAATCAATACTTTGTAGAACAACCCTTTCACTGCAATTACAGCTGCAAGACTTTTTGGGTATGTCTCTACCAGCTTTGCACATCTAGAGAGTGACATTTTTAACTACTCTTTCTTGCAATATAGCTCAAGCTCTGTCAGATTGGATGGAGAGCATCTGAACAGCGAGTTTCAATTCTTGCCAGATTCTTACTTGGACTTTGACTGGCCATTCTAGCACATGAATATGCTTTGATCTAAACCATTCCATTGTAGCTCTGGCTGTATGTTTAGGGTCATTGTCCTGCTAGAAGGTGAACCTCTACCCCAGTCTCAAGTCGTTTGCAGACTCTAAAGCCCCATACACACGCGCGGATTATCCGAGGACCAGGTCCGTCAGACCATGTCCGTCATACTTTGTCTGATGTTGGTTTTGCGTACACACGGTCGGACAAAGTTGTCGGAAAATCCGATCATTCTGAACGTGGTGACGTTTGTTGCCTACGACGGGACTACGTAGAGGCTAGTAGCCAATAGCTTTGGTCTTGTAATGTGATCTGAGCATGCGTAGCACTTTGTCCGGTCGGACTACCATACACACGATCGGATTTGGTGTGATCGGACCGTGTTGTCGGAAAATCTATCCAGCAGGAGATAGGACTTTGTCCGTCGGACAATACGACGTACACTGTCCGATGGTGCATACACACGGTCTGATTTTTCAACAACATTGTCCGATCGGACAGAATCCATGCGAAAATCCGACCGTGTGTATGGGGCTTAACAGGAATTCTTCTAAGATTGCCTGATATTTGGCTCCATCCATCTTCCCATCAATTCTGACCAGCTTCCATGTCCCTGCTGAAAAAATGGTGTGGTGTTCGTTTTCCACCACACATAGCATTTTGCTTTTTGGCCAAAAACTAAAATTTTGGTCTCATCTGACCAAAGCACCTTCTTACACATGTTTGCTGTGTCCCCCACATGGCATCTTGCAAACTGCAAATAGAACTTATTATGGCTTTCTTTCAACAATGTCCTTTCTTCTTTCCACTCTTCCATAGAGGCCAGATTTGTGAAGTACATGACTAATAGTTGTCCTGTGGACAGATTCTCCCACCTGAGCTGTGGATCTCTGCAGCTCCTGCAGAGTTACCATGGGTCTCTTGGCTGCTTCTCTGATTAATGCTCTCCTTAGCCGGCCTGTCAGTTTAGGTAGATGCCCATGTCTTGGTAGGTTTGCGGTTGTGCCATACTCTGGTGAGGGCTTCACAGAACAGCTGTATTTATACTGAAATTAAATTAGAGGTGAACTCTATTTACGTGAATTCTGAAGGGGATTGGGTCCACTAGATTTTAGTTATGGGGTATCGGAGTAAAAGGGGCTGAATACACGCCACACTTTTCAGATATTTATGTGTAAAAAAAAATAATAATTGAAAACCATTTATCATTTTCCTTCCACTTCATAATTATGTGCCACTTTGTGTTGGTCTGTCACATAAAATCCTAATAAAATAAATTTAAATTTTTGGTTGTAACATGACAAAATGTGGAAAATTTCAAGGGTATGAATACTTTTTCTAGGCACTGTAGGGTATGCAAAAATGTATATTAAACATGTTATACTTGCCTGCTCTGCGCAGTGGTTTTGCACAGAGCAGCCCAGATCCTCCTTTTCTCGGCTCCCTTGCCCGCGCTTCTGGCCCCTCCCTCCTGTTGAGTGCCCCCACAGCAAGCAGCTTGCTATGGTAGCACCTGAGCCAAGCTGCAGCTCCCTGTGTCCATTCAGACATGGAGCTACGGCTCGGCACTGCCCCCTCTCTCTCTCCTCATTGGCGCTTCGCTGCTGCCTCAGCCAATAAGGAGGGAGAGTCCCAGACAGCCAAGTCTCTTGTGCAACATCACTGGAGCTAGATGGGGCTCATTTAATTATGAGGGGGGCTGCTGCACACAGAAGGCTTTTTATCTTAATGCATAGAATGCATTAAGATTAACCCTCTGCCCTTGCAACCACTTTAAAGTATCTGTTGCTAATGACTTGGAATCAGATGCCACAATCTACCACCAGAGATCTAGTGGCGTCCATGCCTCAATGGCTCAGTGCTGTTTTGGTGGCAAAAGGTGGACCTACGCAGTATTAGGTGGATGGTCTTTAAACTTATGACTAATCTGTGTACCTCTTCCATACTGTATAGCTAGAGTGACACGGTTTTCTGCTCTCTGTATCTGTGTACAGTGGGGATCGAAAGTTTGGGCACCCCAGGTAAAAATGTGTATTAATGTGCATAAAGAAGCCAAGGAAAGATGGAAAAATCTCCCAAATGGCATCAAATTACAGAATAGACATTCTTATAATATGTCAAAATAAGTTAGATTTTATTTCCATCATTTACACTTTCAAAATGACAGAAAACAAAAAAATGGCGTCTGCAAAAGTTTGGGCACCCTGCAGAGTTAATATCTTGTACTGCCCCCTTTGGCAAGTATCACAGCTTGTAAATGCTTTTTGTAGCCAGCCAAGAGTCTTTCAATTCTTGTTTGTGGTATCTTTGCCCATTCTTCCTTACAGAAGTGTTCCAGTTCTTTGAGATTGGGCTATAGATTTACAATAATGTTGAGGTCAGGAGATTGTGAAGGCCATGGCAAAACCTTCAGTTTACGCCTCTTGATGTAATCCCCGTGGATTTTGAGGTGTGTTTAGGATCATTATCCATTTGTAGAAGCCATCCTCTTTAACTTCAGCTTTTTCACAGATGGCATCAAGTTACCATCCAAAAATTTGCTGAAATTTTATTGAATCCATTTTTCCTTCTACTCGTGAAATGTTCCCTGTGCCACTGGCTGCAATACAACCCCAAAGCATGATTGATCCACCCCCCATGCTTAACAGTTGGACAGAGGTTCTTTTCATTAAATTCTGTGCCCTTTCTTCTCCAAACGTACCTTTGCTCATTCCGGCCAAAAAGTAATTTTTTTTAACCTCATCGGTCCACAGAACTTGTTTCCAAAATGCCTCAGGCTTGTCTATATGTTCATTTGCAAAGTTCAAACGCTGATTTTTGTGGTGAGGACGTAGAAGAGGTTTTCTTCTGATGACTCTTCCATGAAGACCATATTTGTACAAGTATCTCTTTATAGTGGAATAGTGTACCACAACTCCAGTGTCTGCCAGATCTTTCTGGAGGGATCGTGCAGTCAAACGTGGGTTTTGAATTGCTTTTCTCACAATCCTGCGAGCGGTTCTGTCTGATATTTTTCTTGGTCTTCCAGATCTTGCTTTAACTTCCACTGTTCCTGATGACTGCCATTTCTTAATTACATTCCGAACAGAGGATATTGACATCTGAAAACGCTTTGCTATCTTCTTATAGCCTTCTCCAGCTTTGTGAGCGTCAACTATTTTCAGTTTTCTAGACAACTGCTTAGAAGAACCCATGGTGCTGATTGTTGGGGCAAGGTCAGATGAGTCTGGCCATTTAAAACCTTTGAGATTGACATCACCTGGTCTTCCCAGACAATGATTGAGAACAATCCATGACACTGGCAGGGCTCGGCTTTGCAAAGGGGGCAGTGCATGCTATAAATTTCTGCAGGGTGCCCAAACTTTTGCAGACACCATTTTTTTGTTTTCTGTAATTTTGAAAGTGTAAATGATGGAAATAAAATCTAACTTATTTTGACATATTATAAGAATGTCTAATCTGTAATTTGATGCCATTTGGAGATTTTTCCATCTTTCCTTGGCTTCGTTATGCACATTGATACACATTTTTACCTGGGGTGCCCAAACTTTCGATCCCCACTGTACTTCCAGCTTGTAAGCATGTTCCCTGTATTAGAAAAAACTTGGAATGCAGTAGTCGTATTTTCCTGATACAACCTGTGTTACTTTTCTTAACAAACTAGTCGATTTTTGAACAAACGTTTGTGTGAATAGTCGTCCCAACATTCTTATCAGTACTTTCGATGACTCAATTTTGTTCCAAAAAAAAAAGGGTTATTTTTAACCTTTTGATTTTGGAATGATTGGACTTCCAAATGAAAACAACATCCATTGTTAGAAATTTTTGGTTTTTGAAAAATATTTCATCCTTTAAAATTTTCCATCGTACTCCTTCGAAAATTTCCCATCTCTGGGGTGGAAATAAAATGTAGTTTTTACTCCACTAACAATTTGATTCTTTAGGGTGTTAGAAAAAAAACATTATATAATGTTTGGGGTTCTAATTTTTTTTTTTTCTAGAAAAAAAACAGTTTTAAACATTTAAGAAAATAATAAAATATTGATTTACTATTGTATGGTAGGCTTTAGCTGTAATACTACTGTGTAAGGGATTATAAGAAGCCGATATAAAGATTGATATAGTTATTTTAACAGCTGAACTTAAAGTATATCTAAAGGCAAAACTTCCGTTTTGGATATAGTAGAGAATATTTAAACCCTCATCTCTCTACATGAGGAAAACCATATATATATATATAGATAGTATATATATATATAAATATATATATATATATATATATATATATATAATATAATATTATATATATAAATATAAATTTTACATGTCTACATGTGTGTACATGTCTTCTACTCTTGGCAGTCACAAATAGCCTAGGCAGCTAGTCCAAGACCTTGCAGCACGTCTTGGGAGATTGGATGTCCTCTTTTGAATCAGACATGGTGAAAAACTAGTCACACTTGTTTCCCTACCTCTGTAACAGCACTGGCAGCGTCACTCATCCTCTTGGCTGAGCTGCTTTTTGTAGCCTTTGGAGTGAGGGTAATTTGAATGTTTGAGCCAGGGGCGTAACTAGAAATCACAGGGCCCCATAGCAAAATGTTGTATGGGGCCCCCCCTGCATACAGCCCCCCCCCCCCCCCACAAAAAAAAAAAACTAATTCCATTGAACAACAGATTACCACACTCATGTGGCACAGTACCCAGGCAACAGCTTATATTAATTTCGAACAACAAAACCAAAATTTAAATAACCATATAATAAACACAGGACACACTTAACCCCTCCCTGCCCCCTAGTGGTTAACCCCTTCACTGCCAGTGTCATTTACACAGGAATCAGTGCATTTGTATAGCACTGATTGCTGTATAAATGACAATGGTCCCAAAAATGTGTAAAAATTGTCCGACGTGCCCGCCATAATGTCGCAGTCACGATAAAAATCGCAGATCGCGCCATTTAAAAAAAAAAAAAAATTATTAATAAATGCCATAAAACTATCCCCTATTTTGTAAACGCTATATCTTTTGCGCAAACCAATCACTAATCGCTTATTGCTTTTTTTTTTTTTTTTTTTTACCTAAAATATGTAGAAGAATACTTATCGGCCTAAACTGAGGAAAAAAATAATTTTTTTTATATATTTTTGGGACATATTTATTATAGCAAAAAGTAAAAAATAATGTGTTTTTTTTTTTTTTTTTTTCAAAATTGTGCTATTTTTTTGTTTATAGCGCAAAAAAAAAACCCGCAGGGGTGATCAAATACCACCAAAAGAAAGCTCTATTTGTGGGGAAAAAAGCACGTCAATTTTGTTTGGGAGCCACGTCGCACGACTGCGCAATTGTCAGTTAAACCGATGCAGTGCCGAAACGCAAAAAGTGATCTGGTCAGGAAGGGGGTAAATTCTTCCGGGGCTAAAGTGGTTAAAACAGAAGTTACTATGACAGTAGTGCAGGACATTTCCCCCTCCCCCTGCCATGTTGCATATTAGAAAAAAAAATTTGAAAAATCAGACAGTCATCACAATCTTTAGACCTATGGCATCACTGCATCAGCTTAATTTAGCTTGTTGTACCTGGAAATTGGAATGGAATGATTGCTATGCAAATTCTGCAAAAAACGTGGGTTCGTCCTCAGCGGCGCTGCCTGGCTTCTCTTGGATGCAGCTCAGTCTCTCGAAGCTCCTCCCATCGCGCCCCCGGCCGAGTGACGTCAAGACGCTGGCGCCGGTGTTCTGACAAGAACAGTCCGGCTATCACCAAGTGTCCGCTGTGTACTGCGCCTGCGCAGCGCATGCGCAGTACGGAGCAGAAGGGGGACGGAAAGTGATAGTATTGTGTATAGGACAGGTCACAGCACAGGAGCTTGCTGATGCCGAGCCCGGACCACTCGGCAGCGGTTTCCATTCTGCAGCGGTTTCCACTCAGCTGCAGGCCCCCTAGCGGCCGCGTGTGTTGCTATGGCGGTAGTTCCGCCACTGGTTTGAGCTCGTTCCATTGTTCCCTAAAGTCTATATCATCTACCTTTTTAAGGCCAGTTGTATGTTGCCATGCAATTCAAACCTGCATCGGAAAATGGCAGTAGAGAAATAAAGCCTCACTTTCAACTTTATGGTAGCGTCCTAATGCACTTGCCTTGAATTTTATCAGTTTGTACTTGTGATTTATTTTTATTTCCCCTAAAAAATTGGGTAAATCTAAAAATAATTTATTTGTAATAGTGATGCATCTACTGTGTTTTTGTTTATTAATTGCTAGTATATTTAGAATATGCCAAAGCTCTGTATTACTATTTTTGTGGCAATAAACACTAGAACAGGTCATATACACTATAGAAAGTGAACACTGTGCTCCTGTATAAAGCAGAGGTCCCCAACCCCCAGGCCCTGAACCAGTGCAGGTCTGTGGCTTGTTGGGGGCTGAGCCGTGTGCCAGTGGGTGGGCAGCAGGCAAGCGAGCAAGCATTACCTGCACTGCCACCCTCCCACCGCCAAAGGGCACCTACTCCCTTTCCCCCAGCACCACTACTCCCTTCCCTCTCTGTGGTCACCTTACATACATAGAGGAAGGGGGAGAAGAAGCCATGCTGACCGAGAAGCGACAGGCTGCATATGCCCCCAACCCACTGGTGACAGGTGATAAGCCAATAGAAGGTGCATCAACAGCCCCCCCAGGTGACAGGTGCCACTCACACAAGGGATGTGACAGGCGGTGCCCACACTCACCACCACAGCCCCCCCCCGTCCCCAGAGGTGACAGGCAGCACACAAGCCAACCCAGCCCCCTAAACCCCCAGCCCTTCCTGAGGTAACAGGTGGCACTCACACAAGGGAGGTGACAGGCAGCACACATCACCCCAGCCCCCTCCACAGTCTGTGGCGGGGTTTGGGTTGGTCCTTGGTTTATATGATTCAAAGTGATTGTTATGGTGCATATGGTGAGGCTGCCACTGGTAGACCCCTTCTAAAAATGCTTTGGCTGACTGTTTAGTTTCCATAGTTTTTTTTAGTTGCAAACCTGGAACATGCATGCTGAAAATGTGTCGACTTCTTGTGTATACTTGTTCCTAGCTTGGGACTCTGGAAGCATTGATGTTAATGCATCAGTGTGACAACCAGGTAACTAGCATTTTTATTTTTTTTTGTAGAATTCGTCTCTTAGATACTTGCGTTTTTTATTAAAAAGTCAGTCTGCCCTAAATGGAGTTATGCCATAGTATGTTTACCCACAGTATATGTATTAAGGACTGCGTTGTTTGGGTTTCCAGTTTTATAATATATTAAAGGCAAGAAGAACACCCAAAACTTTCTTCTTGGACAGGAACAGTCAGACCTTAGAATCCTGACAGACTGAATTGCACCGACCATGCTCCTAAGGTTTTCATATTAGGACTGTACGATGCAATGCTGATTTCACAAGCTACAACAGCAGTATCATTGCATCTCATTAATGCAGTATTAATTTCATTGATGAACATTTTTTTCCTTAACGAAATTAACACTATTTTAGTAGACTAAAATATGACTAAAACTAAAATGGCATTTTATTCAAAAGACTGACTAAAACTAAATCTAATCAACATCAAAATTAACACTGCACTACCACAAAAGAATAAGTAGGAGGCATCTGCTAAGCTGCTGAAATAAATAAAAAAGCTTTTCTTATTTTTTATTTTTTTTCCTTAAAGTGGAGTTCCATCCAAAAGTGGAACTTTCGCTTTAACGCCTCCTCCCCGGCTCTTGTTTGTGAAACAGAGCTTTTAGTGAGGGGGGGGGTACCCGAATTCAACAGGTACCTGCTCCCACTTCCATTCCGGTCACCTAGGTGACCAGAAGCTCTCCCTCCCGAAGTCTTCTGGGACATACGACAGGTCCTAGAAGACTTTGGGTCCAGTCACAGACCACAGTGTCGCTCGTGCATGCCCAGTGGGCACCCGGCTGCGTCAGCTTGCGGCATAGTAGAGATGCGGCGCCACCGAGGAAGGACACGGGAGAACATGGCTGCGGTGAGTACACCGTGGGACAGGTGAGTGGCTGTTTAATAAAAGTCAGCAGCTACACTTTTTGGAGCTGCTGACTTTTAATAAACAATTGACTGGAACTCTGCTTTTAATTTTTTATTGTTGGTAATATATTCAGGTAATATGTGCAATGGCATTACAGTCAATACATTTTGCAGGTTTTTGTGTTTTTTTTGGGGGGGGGGGGTTTTTTGCACTTCCTTTTGTCAAAAAGTAATATTTTTTTGTTTTGTTTATGAAACTTGGTTTTATAAAGACTTTATATATCACAACGGCTAAGGCTCGGTTCACACTTGTTCAATCTGCAGTGCGACTTAAAGCGACTTTGAAACAACTTCAGGTAACGCCTGGATAATCCTCCTGTAATGTCACATCCAAATCACATCAGTTAAGATCTGACTTAGGCCCCTTTCACACTGGGGCGGGGAGCCGCGGTGACGGTAAAGCAGCGCTATATTTAGCGCTGCTTTACCATCGTTTTAACCGAGTTATTCGGCCGCTCGCGGTGCGGTTTTACCCCCCGCGAGCGGCCGAAAAAGGGTTAAACACCCCCGCAGAGCGCCGCCGTAGCGGCGCTTTGCGGCGGTTTTACCGCGATTTCCCATTCAAATCAATGGGAAGGAGCGGTATAGGAGCAGTGAACACACCGCTCCTATACCGCTCCAAAGATGCTGCTAGCAGGACTTTTTTTGCCGTCCTGCTAGCGCACCGCTCCAGTGTGAAAGCCCGCCGGCTTTCACACTGGAGTTAAAGGGGCCGGATTTTTTCAGGCGGTGAACAGGCGCTATTTTTAGCGCTGTACCGCATGAAAAACGCCCCAGTGTGAAAGGGGCCTTAGAGATGACTTCCTTTAAAGTCTATGGGCACAAGTCGGATAGAAGTCGCCTCGAAGTAGTACAGCAACCTTTTTCTAAAGTCGGAGCGACTTCAATATTGCCAATTAAGACGTTGACAAAAATGGAATTTCACATGTCACGCGACTAGGGGTCTCACAATTCGGATCCCAAGTCGCGGCAGTGTGAACCGAGCCTAAATCTGTGTTTTGTAGTGCATGTTCATACCTTTTTTTTAATATAAATAATGTTATTAGATTTTTACTCCAGGAGTATACTGTATAATGAGTTTGGAAATTCTAAAGAAATGCTTAACCTCTTCAGCTTCGGAAGGTTCACCCCCTTCCTGACCAGGCTTTTTTCTTTAACTGACAATTGCGCAGTCGTGCAATGCTGTACTCAAATAAAATTGTCCTTTTTTTTCCCCCCACAAATAAAGCTTTCTGTTGGTGGTATTTGATCACCTTTTGCGGTTTTTATTTTTTTTCCCTCTAAAAAAAAAAAAAAAAAAAAAATTCTGCTATAAAACACATCCAATAGAAAAATATAAACAATCAAATTTCTTCATCAATTTAGGCCAATATGTTTTTGGTTAAAAAAAATAAATAAATTGATTGGTTTGCAAAAAGTTATAGCTACAACTATAGGATAGAGTTATGGACTTTTTATTTTTTTTACTAGTAAAGGCAGCGATTAGCGATTTTTAGCGGGACTGTGATATTGCAGCGGACAAATCGGACACCTGCCACTTTTTGGGGACCAGTGACACCCATACAGTGATCAGTCCTAAAAAAAATTCACTGTCACTGTACTAATGCCACTGGCAGGGAAGGGGTTTACAGGGGCAATCAAATGTGTTCCATGGGAGTGCTTTCTTACTGTGGGAAGACCGAGATCCATGTTCCTGCATAGCAGAAACACAAGATCTCTGTCTTCCTTACTAGCAGAACAGCGATCTGCCTTGTTTACATAGGCATACCACTGTTCTGCCTCTCACAGAACGATTGTTGGGTTTCCAGCAGATATCGGCTCCACATGACCCATTGATTGGCTCCTGCTGTGTCCAATCACAGCAGGAAAGGGGCACCGGCGGCGTGCGTGCCCCAGATCTGGAAAAAAAAAATCACGTAAAGGTATGTGATTTTTGCGCTTAAGGGCCGTCCTGCCACAGTATATGTACGTGGGGTGGTCTTTAAAGAGTAGGTCCAACCCATACCCCCCCCCCCACACGAAAATTTTAAATCAACAGCTACAACTTAAACAGCATTTTAGTCAAAAGACTATGATTAAAACTCAATTGAAATTTTACTTCAGCAAGTAGGTAATATTTTGACTGGCACCCGGGGTAGCTAAGTGTGCTGTGAGCCCGTGATAAGTTATTTATGCGCAAGTGCAGAAATTCATGCCGACAGGTTTCCTATCAGAAAGGGAAGGTGCAGTTGTTCAAAGAATGGCTTCTGGTCATACAGAGCTTAGAAATTTCAGTGGCATATGGTGCAAAGAGGAAATTAGGGCCTTTCCGTGTTACCAAAAATATTTATTATACCTGAAAACGTATTTTTAATTGTTCGCATGGGTTCCTAGATTGTACAATTTTTTTTTTTTTTTTGTATTGTAGGAAAAGGAATAATGTAATTGCCTTTTAATTTCTGTAACAAAATGGCATTTGTCTACAGAAGAGCCTGCACTTGTGAATAATATAATAGTAAGGAGTCTTGATTGTGTTGGGGAATGTGTCCATGACTTCATAGCTGGTGACATGCTGTCCTGTCATGTGCCAGCTAGTAAGAAATGATAGAACTGTACATTGCTATGTCCAGTCGTCTTGCATTTAATTTGTGTGGAGAGATAATCAAAAATGCCTTTTAATAACCAGTGTGATTCAAATCATGACAGGCATTGCAGAGGATTTATATAACACGGGTAGTGGATTGAAGTAAATCTCTTTTAAATGAGGGTCAGGATCATAATAAGCAAAATAAATACTGGGCGTTGAAGGTTTAAAAAAAAAAAAAAAAAAAGAAAGAAAAATCACATATGTTGTGTGCTTACTGCTGTTTATGCTGAAGTCAGTCATTGTTAAAGCAAATCTGTCATATGTTATTTACAATGGCAAGAGAAAGGTATGTGAACCTCTTGAAATTAACATTTTTTTGCAGTAATTTGCCCTTCAATGTGATCTGATCCTCATCTAAGTCACAACAATAGACACACACAAGATGCTTAAAGTGGCTGTAAAATCTCACATATACCCAGTGAAGTGAACAGCCTCAGATGATACACAGAGATGAAACAAATCCTCCTACATATGTTTTACATGTACAGTGGATATAAAAAGTCTACACACCCCTGTGGTGTAAAAAAATGAGACAAAGATTAATCATTTCAGAACTTTTTCCACCTTTAATGTGACTTATAAACTGTACAACTCAGTTGAAAAACAAACAAATCTTTTAGGTGGAGGGCAGTAAAAAAAAAAAAAAAAAAATTATAATAATGTGGTTGCATACGTGTGCACACCCTCTTATAACTGGGGATGTAGCTGTGTTCAGAATTAAGCAATCACATTCAAACTTATGTTAAATAGGAGTCATTACACACCTTCCATCATTTAAACTGCCTCTGATTAACCCCAAAGAAAGTTAAGCTGTTCCAGTAGGTCTTTCCTGACATTTCTTAGTCGCATCCTACAGCAAAAGCCATGGTCCTCAGAGCACTTCCAAAGCATCAGAGGGATCTCATTAATAAAGGTATCACTTAGGAGAAGGGTACAAAAGAATTTCCAAGGCATCAGATATACGATGGAACACAGCAAAGATGGTCATCATCAAGTGGAGAAAATACGGCACAACAGAGACCTTACCAAGAACTGGAAGTTCCTCCAAAATTGATGAAAAGAAAAGAAAACTGATCAGGGAGGCTGCCAAGAGGCCTACAGCAACATTAAAGGAGCTACAGGAATATCTGGCAAGTACTGACTGTGTGGTACATGTGACAACAATCTCCCATATTCTTCATATGTCTGGGTTATGGGGTAGAGTGACAAGACAGAAGCCTTTTTCTTATGAAGAAAAGCGTACAAGCCTGGCTAAATTTTCCAAAAACACATCTGAAGTCTCACAAAAGCATGTGGGAAAATGTGTTCTGGTCTCATGAAACCAAGGTTGAACATTTTGGCCATAATTCCAAAAGATATGTTTGGAGCAAAAACACCAAAATTACCAAATCACACCATATCCAAAGTTAGGGCCGACCCTACAGTGGGTCCATTTGACCCAGGCAGCACTTTGAGAGGGGCAGCAAATTGAACCATGGCCTCTCCTCTTCTATTTACCCAGCAAATTGACCACGATTTTTTTTCCAGCAGTTTTGTGTCTCATGATAACTGCCCCCGGGACGTTCAGCCTCCCTCTATACTACCCTAGCCTGTCCATATACTACCCTAGCCTGCCCCTATACTGCCTTAGCCAGTCCATATGCTACCCTAGTCTGTCTATATACTACTACCCTAATCCGCCCTATGGAATTAAACATAATGGTATGTCATATAATTTTGCATATAGACAAGGTGCTGTTGCATGTAAATCTGACTTTCGTGATAAATTTTAATTTTTAGTTTTAATTATCATGATCTAAAATAATGGACATGGGGGTCCTTTTGGTGGGTGTGATTTTTTTTTTTTTTTTTTTTTTTGGCGGGGTGGGGGGCAGCATTACATTCTTGGACCCAGGCAGCACAATGTCTTGGGCCAGCCCTGCCCACAGTGAAGCATGGTGGTGGTGGCAGCATCATGCTTTGGGGCTGTTTTTCTTCAGCTGGAACAGGGGCCTTAGTCAAGGTAGAGGGAGTTATTAACCGTTCCAAATACCAGTCAGTATTGGCACAAAACCTTCAGGCTTCTGCTAGAAAGCTGAACATGGCGAGGAACTTCATCTTTCAGCATAACAACCCAAAGCATACATCCAAATCAACAAAAGAATGGCTTCACCAGAAGAAGATTAAACCCAGCCGGAGCCCAGATCTGAATCCCATTGAAAATCTGTGGGATGATCTGAAGAGGGCTGTGCACAAGAGATGCCCTTGCAATCTGACAGATTTGGAGTGTTTTTGCAAAGAGTGGGCAAATATTGCCAAGTCAAGATGTGCCATGCTGATAGACTCGTACCTAAAAGGACTGAGTGGAGTGCTGTAATAAAATCAATAGGTGCTTCAACAAAGTATTAGTTTAAGGGTGTGCACACTTATGCAACCATATTATAATTTTTTTTTATTTTTACTTCCCTCTATCTAAAAAGATTTCAGTTTGTTGTTCGACTGAGTTGTACCGTTTATAGGTCACATATAAAGGTGGAAAAAGTTCTTAAATGTTATCTTTGTCTAATTTTTTTTACATCACAGAAACCTAACATTTTAACAGGGGTGTGTAGACTTTTTTTATATCCACTGTATATCTGTTGTCTTCAGCTTGCTATATTCTTTAGAAAGTGCACATAGTGTTAGAAATGTTCTCCTTCCTGTTCAGCACTGGGAATGAAGTCTTGGCATACACTGTGGGACAGCTGATTGGAGGAAAGGTACACACCCCCCTCCACATAGGCAGAGTAAGAGGAAGAAAGGAATGTGCAGAGCTGTGCTGTGAATAGACCAGCTTGCTGCTAATCTATTTATAGCACCCACCCCCACAAATTTCAGGCTGGTTTTATCTAGGTTGTCAGAGAGCTTGTCAGGGCTTTGGAGAGAGATAAGTAAACGCTACAGATATATGTGCTTGGGTCAAATTTTATGAACATCCACTTTTTAAGCTGATCACACACAAACTAAAAATCTAATTTCTTGTATCTTTATTGAACACACCCAGCAAACATTCATCCATTCTTGCATTTTCCTTTTCTTTATTGCTATCACTATTTTTTTTTATGTTATTATCTGAGGAAGTGGCTTGTGGCCACGAAACTCATCATGATTGCAAAATTGCTAGGCCCATAGCTGAAAAGTAAACTTGCTGTAATCCATATGGGATAAACATCTGCTTTTTTTGTGTGATTTTTATTTTTTCATTCCATTTTAGAAAATTGCAGAAGTTGTAGAAAATTATAATATATT